>CM019068.1:36191185-36541185 GCA_009667805.1 Leptobrachium leishanense
AAAAACAACAAAACACAAGACTCTAAATAATCGTACAGTTCTACTTGTTTATCGCTCGGACACGTCACTTTATCCGGGGAGAATAACGAGGCCATTCCTTCTCACTCAAAGGGTTAATCCTCGCCTGCCATTATAAACGGTAACAAATCCCACATTGAGAGGATACATAATAAAAAGTCTCCCTGAGTGTTTTAAGCTTAAATATAATATCGTACCACGCCGCCTTAAAACGTACAATTAAATGGCTTTTTCTGTTACTATTTCGTTATGCCATTTGTCACGTCAGCACAGAACACAGTTCGAGGAAAGAATAAAAGAAAGCATTTGTTCTCTAAAATTTAAAACTACGTATTAATATATTTGCAATTAAATGGAAGGCCACTTCGTTCAATATGAATTTTTAATGGATGAACAGAGCGCAGAAAATGAAATAACTCGCTGTCTTGCCGTGCTATGAGCGTTAAAGGGTGTTCTTGTGCGAGAGCTTGACATTTCATTTGGTTTTTATACGCTTTTATAAAGTGTAAAACCTTTGATTCTTTTAAAAAAAAAAAAAAAAAAAGGAAGAACAGTCGAGTTTTAGCAAAAAAATTAAATAAATAATTCTACCTTCATCAGTCTCTAAAATCTGCAATGACCAGGTGATCATTTTCACGTGAGATCACTTTCTAATCTCCGGCACATGTTTTATTCTTTCTTCACTTTTAATTCTTCTTCTAGAATTCTTTGATGGAGAATACTGACGCCCCACGAGGTGCAAACGTCTGGGGGGGGGGGAACCTGCGACTGTAATCTCCAGGGGCCTTACATGCAGGTCGTATCTTTATATACAGCTACATATTTTATATTAACAGCGTCCAGGTATCAAAGTTGATCAAAAGATAACTACGTGATACACTTGCTGTTTTTCATCCCTTCTTTTTTTTTTTCTCGGTCCCGTATAGATCTCTTTTTTTCCTTCCTGACGCTCTCAATTATGTATTTGTTTTTGATCCTCTCACCTAATTAGCTTTTACATATATAGTGTTCAGCTGTACCCCTACCCGATATCAAAAAGAGAAGCAATTCATAATTTAAATGCTTTGTGTGTTGGCTGCACTGGAAACACAAGCAATACTCTCCAAGCCGTCCTGCTTTTAATGTGCCGCGTGGTTCTCTCTGGGAATATGCACACATAATAAACTATTGATCTTTGTGCCGAATGTGTGTTACGTTGTGATACCACCTAGCGCACTTAATCACGGCCGCAGTAGCAGCAAATGACGTCTAATGACGGCCAATATACAAAGTCCGGCTGCGCAACGCAAGTGGAAAATGAACGCATTTTTTCGAGAACGCAGAACCTCTAGTACTGACGTACAGAGTGCGCTGCGGCGGCATAGCGGCGTGTGTGCGTGATTAGGAGACGTCAGACTCTGCTAATTTACAGCCAACATAACGTCCAGACGCAAAAAGTGTTTTATTGACGATCCGTAAAAAATCACGCACGAAAATGCGCGCCGTCTGACTGTTTTTGCACATTCTGTGAAAAAATACGTCAATGCGTTCGGACGCACTTTTTGACAGTCGCTGCCAATTATGCGTTCGTTTGACCCTAGCCTAAGAAGTGACAACTTGGAATATATATGAAGTTATTCCCTTGTTTTTTTCTTCAATAACCAAAGAAACTTTATTAAAATGAATGACGATACCACGTCATAAAAAACGAGAAAGAACACATCCAACAGAAGAAAACCAGGCAAAAAGTAACAATGTGCCAGATAAAAATATAGAAGCTACTAAAGGGACACTACACCAGGGCACTCAAATCCTGCCCCCTCCCGTGTTCCTGAACTACAAGTCCCATGATTCCTTGGTCATCTATTGCATTGGAGGAATTCTGGAAGTTGTATACATCAACATCTGGTGGCCATGAGTTTGACTGCCCTGCACAGTGGTCAAGCTGTGCGGCCTCCTTCCTGCTCCCCGCCTCATTTTAGAGATATTGCTGTGTGAAGTGGAGGAGTTTCCTTCGTCCACACACGCATCATCAGGCAGCTGGGATTTTGAATATCCCAGCTGTCGGTCGCTTAATCTGTCACTGTTGATGTCGACATGCTATGTTTGCTGACATCATCCTCTCTCTACAAGAAGGCAGCCAATGGATTGGATCTTTGCATATGCGAGTAGCTCCAATCCATTGTTCTGCGCAGGCGCTACGGAACTTGCAGACGACATTGCACAATGTCTGAGTGAAAGTAATTTGTGCAGCATAGGCCAATTGCTATAGAAGCTGCAGGGACTTCAGCATTTCGGAAACACCTGATCTGAAGGACAGGAATAGCCCTGTGCTAATGGAAGGAGAAAAGGGGAGTATTTTACCTTGAACCAAAAAAATAATAATTGGGCAGATCCTGTCAGCCGCATCTCCCCAAATATTTAAGGGTAAAAAAGGAGGGGTTAGAATTTCACTAAAGTACCCCTTTAATAATTTTATTTCAGACCACTAATAAATTTGTGGTAAAAAGTAGAGGTGCGCGTTTCGTTTGGCAACGAATCAAAATTCGTCCGAAACTCCGTTAATTCATATTTCGGAAGTACTTCCGATATACAAAATGATTTCATGCGAATTGCGGTAGAAACAAAATGAATTTATACCAGAAGAAATCGATTCGTTATAACATTTCGCACAGCACGGCGTCTCTGTCAATTGATCACGATGCTGAATCAGCAGCACAGGCCAATATACAGTGAAATATGGTGCCATTCGGGGCAGTACGACTGCAAAATTGTCCCATAGAGATCCATTGAATGATTCCTCTCTGGGAAAAATCCTCAAACTGCACCAATATGTTTCAGCGCTACGGAATATGTTGGCGCTATAAAAAGTATGATAATAAAATAAATAATATCTGCACTGTAGTCCCTGTGAATTGGTCTCCTGAGGTGTTGAAATCGATTCAGCAGCACCACAGTAAGCGAATTGACAGGGAATAATACTGTGCAGTTACTATTTATTTTATCATTATACAGCGCCAACATATTCCACAGCGCGGAAACATATTTGGTGTAATTTGACGACTTGTCTAACAGAGAAACATTGAATGATTCCTCTATGCGCAAATTGCGGAACAGCACCGAAACGGTAATTTAACCCTAGCTTGTAACCCTCATTTATTAACCCTCATCTAACAGTAATTGAGCAGGATTTATTGTTGTTTTTTTTTGTGATACGAATCAATTCCAAATAACGAAACGAAATAACAAATCAATCCGAAATTACGAAAGTGAAATAATGAAAACGAGTCGGTGTAAAGTTGGGGGCTTCCAGCCCTACCTGTGTGCTTGAGGACAGCAAGTCTGATGCTGCTCGCTGACCACTGCCCGGTTTAAATGGAGACAGGCAGGGAGGTGATTGCATGAGGTGTGGCTTGAGTGGGGGGCGTGGTCTGGTGAAGGTCTTTAAAAACCCTCAGTATAGTTTCAGAAGTTGCCAGATCGTGGTTATCCATACCTGAGCTCCTTGTACCTGACTGCTATATTGATTTAACCTGTTATTGACCTCTGCTTGTGTTCTGACCATTCTGCCTTCTGTTGCCCTAGACTATTTACTTGTACTACGCTACCGCTCTGATACCGACCCGGCTATTCCATTTGACCATTCTGAACTCTGTATTCCTGATTCTGGCTCGGCTGACTCCTCTCTGTATTGTTAACCCTTTTCTGTCTAGCTAGTTTACCTGGCCAATTCTAAGGACCAGACAGATAGGGATCATTCACAGCTACACTGTTGGTAGCTTCTGGGTTTTGTGGAGTGTTGGGGGTTAAGTACTGCGTGGTGGGATCCGGGAACCGTGACATTACGATCTGGCCAATATGGATCCCGCAGATTTAACACAGCACTTGGCTACCTTTGTATCCAGACAGGATGAGCAGGATCATAGGATGGATCAGTTTGCTATTGCCTTACAAACTATCCTGAATCGTACTGCACACCTGGAACCAGTTGGGGTTGCACCCCCGCCTGCTATACCTGTGCCCCCTGTCGTTCAGACATCCCAGGTACACATGACCGCTCCTATGAGGTTTGACGGTACTCCCTCTGAGTGCCGGGGATTTTTGGTCCATGTGGATATCCATTTTAAATTAAATCCACAAATGTTTTTTCTGACATTGCCAAAGTGGGGTTTATTATTAACCATCTGTCTGGCAGAGCGTTGACATGGGCGACTCCTTTATGGGAGGCAGAGAGACCTATTGTACAGGATTATAAAGAATTCATAGCTGAGTTACAACGTACATTTAATCCTACCAGAAAGGCCACGATAGCCGGCAAATCCTTGTTCCGCATACGTCAAGGGAACAGAACTGTGTCTGATTATGCCATAGAATTTAAAACCTTAATTTCTGATGTGAACTGGACAAATGAGACACTGGTTCTGGCTTTTATGGAGGGGTTATCAGAGTCGTTGATGCATGAATTAGCTCCACGTAAACTACCTGAGGTATTGTGTGAACTCATTGATTACTGTATAGATCTGGATAATCAGATAAGGGATAGAAGGACTCCAAGAGAGAGATCCAAGAGACCGTTACCTAGGTTGGCCCCTGTCTTTCAAGCACCACCCAGAGAGTTATCACCCCCCTCAGAGCCTATGCAACTAGGCCGTACTAGGCTTACAGAGGAGGAGAGAACAAGGCGTTTTCGTGAGGGATTGTGCCTGTATTGTGGTTTGGAGGGACATGTACGATTTCAATGTCCTACTCGCCCTAAAATGCATGATAAGCCGGAAAACTACCGCACCTAAGGCAGCTGAGGAGACAGGCCTTGGGTGTGACATGCATGTCTTCTATCAAAGACACTAAACTTATGTTACCAGTATCCTTGGCTTGGGTGACCAAGACCACACATAATACCGCTTTTGTGGATTCTGGGGCTTCTGGTAACTTTATTGATGTTAACTACGCTTCTTCCATTTCTCTACCTCTGGTTGTAAGAGAGACACCCTTAGCCGTTGAAGCCATAGATGGCAGGCCGTTATCCTGCCCTAGGATTACTCATGATACGGTTACAGTAGTTCTTACTACTGGTCTCTTGCATAAAGAAAAGATCATATTCCAAGTTATCCACTCACCTTCCAATCCTGTTGTACTTGGTTTCCCCTGGTTGGTGGAACACAATCCCGTTATTGATTGGGTTAAAGGAGAGATACTGTCTTGGAGTTCTGCATGTTTTGGGACTTGTTTAATACCCATTCAGCATGTCGGTGCCCTGAACACACCCACAGCTCCTCCATTGTCTACTGAAGTTCCTGAACAATATGCAGACCTCAGGGCTGTATTTGATAAAAGAGAGGCAGAGAAACTACCTCCACATAGACCATATGATTGTGCTATTGATATTCATCCGGGTACCATGCCTCCTGGAGGCAAAGTATATCCTCTTTCCATAAAGGAGAACCAAATTATGGAGGAGTATATCAAGGAGAACTTGGAGAGAGGTTTTATCCGACGTTCCTCTTCTCCAGCAGGGGCTGGATTCTTTTTTGTGTCGAAAAAAGAGGGAGATTTACGCCCGTGTATTGATTATAGGGGGCTTAACAAGATCACCATTAAGAACGTGTACCCTATCCCTCTCATATCGGAACTGTTCGACAGGTTAAGGGGTTCAGCAGTGTACACTAAACTTGATTTAAGAGGAGCTTACAATTTGATACGCATAAAAGAGGGGCATGAGTGGAGAACAGCATTTAACACCAGGAGTGGGCATTATGAATACTTGGTCATGCCTTTTGGTCTTTGTAATGCTCCAGCGGTATTCCAGGATTTTATTAATGATGTGCTCAGAGATTTCTTGCAAACCTTTGTTATAGTATACCTAGACGATATATTGATTTACTCTCCCGATCTGAAAACCCACCATGCACATGTCAGACAGGTATTAGCTAAATTACTGGACAATGGTCTTTATTGCAAACTAGAGAAGTGTTTATTCGACATTACTACTGTGAAATTCCTTGGGTACATTATCACTCCAGAGGGTTTTGAGATGGATCCTTCTAAACTCACGGCCATCTCAGAATGGCCTCTTCCTCAAGGTCTCAAAGCCATACAGAGGTTTCTGGGGTTTTCTAACTATTATAGGAGATTTATCAAGAATTATTCCGCTATAGCCTCTCCTATCATTAATATGACACGTAAAGGTCTGAAGTACCAGATCTGGTCTTCTCAATCTAAACAAGCATTCGAAGCCCTCAAACAGGCTTTTACTTCCGCTCCCGTGTTACGGCATCCTGATCCCAGGATTCCGTTTATTCTTGAGGTTGATGCTTCTGAGATAGGCATTGGGGCTGTCCTGTCTCAAAGAGAATCTCCAGGGAAACCACTACATCCTTGTGGGTTCTTTTCAAGAAAATTATCACCAGCAGAACGCAATTATGATATTGGCAACAGAGAATTGCTTGCTATTGTGTCTGCCCTGTCAGAGTGGAGACATTTGTTGGAAGGTACTCTTGATCCTTTATTGATAATCACTGATCATAAGAACCTTACGTACATCGGGGATGCTAAACGTTTGAACTCGAGACAGGCCAGGTGGTCATTGCTACTGTCTCGGTTTAATTTTGTATTGACTTACAGACCAGGTGACCGCAATGTAAAGGCTGATGCCTTATCTCGTCAATATGACCCATATGAATCTAATACACAAGACCACAATCCTATAGTTCCTCCTGAACGTATTGTGGCTTCCACAGTCTTGTCTGTCTCCTCGCCTTTCCTGGAACGCCTCCAGGCAGCTCAAGTGGGGGCTCCACCTGACAAGCCTCCAGATATGTTGTTTGTACCTGAAAAGGAAAGACAAGAATTACTCATAATGTTTCATGATTCTAAACCAGCAGGTCATCCTGGTATTACTAAGACTCTTACCAGTATCTCCAGACAGTTCTGGTGGCCCACCATGCGACAGGACGTACGTCTGTTTGTTTTGGCTTGTCAAATCTGTGCCAGAAGCAAAACCAGTAAAACCTTGCCTGTCGGTCTATTGCAGCCTTTACCCACGCCTAAGAGGCCTTGGTCTCATCTATCTATGGATTTTATTGTGGACTTGCCGAAGTCCAAGGGTCATACTGTGGTTCTGACAGTTGTAGACCGCTTCTCCAAAATGGCTCATTTTGTCCCTTTACCTAAGCTTCCTACAGCCAAAGAACTGGCGGTTGTCTTTGCTAGAGAGATTGTACGAATACATGGGGTTCCATCTGAAATAGTCTCTGACAGAGGAGCTCAGTTCGTCTCTCGTTTCTGGAGGGTTTTCTGTGCGGAGATGGGGGTGCGATTGGCCTTCTCTTCAGCATACCATCCACAAACCAATGGGGCAGCAGAGAGGGCAAATCAGGGTCTCGAGCAGTACATACGTTGCTTTACCACACAACAACAAGACAATTGGTCGGAGTTGTTGCCCTGGGCTGAGTATGCACGTAATAACGCCGTTAATGAGACCACTGGCCACTCTCCTTTTTCTGCTATCTATGGTTTTTTCCCTCCGGCTCTACCGCTTCAGTTTAATGAACAGGCAATCCCGGCTCTCGATGACCATCTCACTCAACTACAAGAGATTTGGAGACAGATTCGCGTAAATATGGAGCGCAATGTTGCTGTCCAGAAACGCAAGGCTGACAGGCATAGGTTACAAGCTCCCTCCTATAACGTGGGGGATAGAGTTTGGTTGTCTACTAGGAACGTGAAGTTACGGGTGCCTTCTATGAAAATGGCACCTCGGTTTATTGGTCCATATAAGATCATTCGCCGCGTTAACCCTGTGGCTTATGCTCTTGCCCTTCCTAAACATCTTCGCTTGCACAACGTCTTCCACACCTCCCTACTGTAGCCTTTGTTGTGTAACAGGTACACGCGGGTCGTTCCTCCTCCTCCACCTGTTCAGGTTGATGGTGAATCGGAGTATGAGGTTAGGAGGGTTTTGGATTCTAGGCTGTGCAGGGGTGTTCTGCAGTACTTGGTCGATTGGGTGGGCTATGGCCCGGAGGACCGGTCCTGGATTCCAGCTTCCGACATGTCTGCCTCTAGGTTGGTCAGGGCGTTCCATGCCTCGCACCCCGATCGCCCTGGTGGTCGTATTGCCGCTCGTCCTGCTGGTCGTCCGGTGGCCTCCCGTGGAGAGGGGGGTACTGTAACGTTGGGGGCTTCCAGCCCTACCTGTGTGCTTGAGGACAGCAAGTCTGATGCTGCTCGCTGACCACTGCCCGGTTTAAATGGAGACAGGCAGGGAGGTGATTGCATGAGGTGTGGCTTGAGTGGGGGGCGTGGTCTGGTGAAGGTCTTTAAAAACCCTCAGTATAGTTTCAGAAGTTGCCAGATCGTGGTTATCCATACCTGAGCTCCTTGTACCTGACTGCTATATTGATTTAACCTGTTATTGACCTCTGCTTGTGTTCTGACCATTCTGCCTTCTGTTGCCCTAGACTATTTACTTGTACTACGCTACCGCTCTGATACCGACCCGGCTATTCCATTTGACCATTCTGAACTCTGTATTCCTGATTCTGGCTCGGCTGACTCCTCTCTGTATTGTTAACCCTTTTCTGTCTAGCTAGTTTACCTGGCCAATTCTAAGGACCAGACAGATAGGGATCATTCACAGCTACACTGTTGGTAGCTTCTGGGTTTTGTGGAGTGTTGGGGGTTAAGTACTGCGTGGTGGGATCCGGGAACCGTGACAGTCGGCAGTCAAACGAATTCTGTTTCGGACAAGATATTTTTTAAATGAAACAAAACTAAACAAATTTTTCCGCCGTGCACCCTTCTAGTAAAACGTAAATTTTTTTAAGATAAAAAATTCAGGAGAAAACCATGTGATATCGGGATTATTTACTAAATGCTGTTGTATAGGATTTCTGCAAACAAGGGCGAAAAATCAACAACCAGGATAGACGTCTGCAAGTCCGATAGGGAGAATCAAAGAAGGGCAGGGAGAGCTTCGTCAATGAATGTTTGACGTTCTTTGATTTTCCTAATCTGGATGGCTCATGTTTGCAACAATGTTGATTTTCTGTTTATCTGTTTGCAACAACGCAAAACAAGAGCATTTCATGGATAACCCTGAATGGGAAAAGAAGTAAAGGGGCTGGGGATGCCGCTGCAGCTCTCAGAGATACGTCTCCGGGAAGAAAAATGATTCAATTCCCCAGAAGATTACACTGATCTGCAATTTGTCAACTTTTTTCTGTTGTTTTCAAATGAATAGGTGTATCTGAATGGATTTTTTGCGCAGATTCTGAAAATGACCTTCAAAATTCCGTATCACGTCAAGTTTTTTTCACAAATGATGGAAATGTGAAAATTTAAAAAAAACGTTTTTTTAACGACATTGCTATATGGCAACGTTGGTAACGGGTGAAAATGTTCTCTGGAGGGGCGGAATGATTGTTTAAGGAATAGATAAACATAAATACATATTCAAACGTAAACATACCTAACATTGGCCACTGGGCTCCCCTTCAAACGTCTTCTTTTTGGATTGTCTTCGGTGTGCGTCCGTACAGTCTCTGTTCAACATCCAACGATAGTCGGCCATCATATGTACAGTCCACTTTCCTTGGTATCTCTTCTCCATCACTTTAATATCCTGATGGAAGCGCTCGCCATGTTCTTCCGAAAAATCACCAAGATTGTTAGGAAAGTATTTTAGATGAGCATGAAGAAAGTGAACTTTGACGCTCATGTTGCAACCAAGCAGTTCATAGGATTCCAGCATATCCTCGACTAAAGTGGTGTCATTTGAAGCCTTCGTGTTCCCCAAAAAGTTGTGTACCACATTCTGAATGCAGTCCATGCTCGCAATTCGCACTCACTCATGGTTTCCTCGAATATGTTGTCTGCCATTAATTTTCGTATTTGAGGGCCTATGAAAATGCCAGCTTTAATTTTTTCAGACGTGATTGATGGAAACTTACCACCAAGATACTGAAAGCATTTACTGTCCCTGCTTAAAGCTGTCACCAATTGCTTCATTAAGCCAAGTTTGATGTGTAAAGGCGGCAACAGTATTTTTTAGGGATCAACCAGTGGAAGTGAAACAATGTTTTGTTCGCCAGGTGTGAATGTACTTCTGACTGGCCACTGCTGCCGAACCCAGTGTTCCGTCCTTGCTCTGGAGTCCCATTCACACAAGAAGCAAGGAAATTTGGTGCAGCCGGCTTGTTGGCCGAGCAATATTCCAATCACCTTGAAGTCCCCGCGCAAAGACCATTCATGAAATGTTTTTTAAAATTTTCACATTTCCTTCATTTGTGAAAAAACTTGACGTGATACGGAATTTTGAAGGTCATTTTCGGAATCTGCGCAAGAAATCCATTCAGATACACCTATTCATTTCAAAACAACAAAACCTTGCATACTGGTGTAATTATTGGAGATGAAGTCTGGGAAAAAAAGCGAGTGCAGCTATTCATATTTTACTCACAATTCAGGGAAATAATGAATGATGTCCTGTATATATAAAAATAGAAAATGGTTTTATGTGAATCCTTTTTGTTTTTACTTTTTTGTTGTTTTTATGTTCTCATTATTGATACAATTATCCTATAAAACAAATCTACTCACCTGGGCATTCTACACCTTGTGTGTCACCCACTACTCTTAGGGCCCTATTACATTCTCCGTGTAAAAACGCGCGCAGCACAATAAATTTTGCGCACAGCTGTCAGCGTTAACGCGTGAAAATTAACGGTGGTATTACAATCCTCATGCATTTTTTCATCCGTCAAAAAAATAACGCGCGGAAAACGAACGCGCAAAACGCAGATAAATACGGGCACAGTGACATAGCGCGCAGAAATCAGTGTGCGGATTGTTTTTTTCACGGGATTCAGTCAATCAGAATTAAGAACCTTAATTGACCTTAATTGACTCACTTTTTGCTCCTGTCAAAGTCAATCTGAGTATACATGCTGCAGCAATAATAAAAACACGCACGTATTCACAATTTTATTGTTTGGGTATGTGTAGAATGTGTAACTATACTTAGCTGTATTTTTTTTTTTTGTGCTGGTGTATTTCGTTTCGGCCAGAATGTTCAGATTTTACATTAACACCAGCTTTTCAAAAACATTAAAATTATGCGCGGAAACGTTGTCCGTCAAAATTTGCGCATAGATTGTAATGCCACCCGCGTACCAGCGCACAAACGCATTTGCGCTCACAATATTAAGTATAGGACGCGCGAAGTACAGTAAGCTCACGCAGCGTTCGCGCAGGTTCACCCACGGTAGACGTTAACGTGCATTTTTTGCGAGGACAATGTAATACGACGTTGTGCGCAAATGGTTTTTCCCCTCGTGTTAATGCATTTTTGCGCACGTGTTAACGTTTGCGCAAAGAATGTAATAGAGTCCCTAGATTGTAAATTCTTGAGGAGGGCTGTTGTTCTCTATGTTTAACATGTACAGCTTGGAAAAAAGACGAGACAGAGGAGATATGATAGAAACATTTAAATACGTAAAGGGAATCCACAAGGTAGAGGAAGGGAGTATATTTAAACGGAAACAAAGTAGCAAAACAAGAGGACATAGTCTTAGATTAGAGGGGCAAAGGTTTAAAAGTAACATCAGGAAGCATTATTTTACTGAGAGGGTGGTGGATACATGGAACAGTCTTCCAGTAGAAGTGGTAGAGGCCAAAACAGTAATTGAATTTAAGCAAGCATGGGATAGGCATAAGGCTATCCTAAACAAAAGATAAATCCAAGTAAAGTATCCATGTAATTGGGCAGACTAGATGGGCCGAAAGGTTCTTATCTGCCGACATTTTCTATGTTTCTATGTTTCTATCACACGTATTTGTTACATTTGTCCTACCCATTGTACAGCGCAGCACAATATGTTGGTGTTTATTAATAATTGTGATTCCAGGTATCCTATTCTGCTCCCCAGCGGATTTCTCGACGTCTTAGCGTGGATCTATCGTACTGAGAAATTGTTGCTGTTCTTCTTGTCATGCAAGATTTATGTACACGGCATGCTAGTAGGTAGGTATACCCTTATCTCTACAGCAACAGTGTGTGTAAAAATATAAATTCAAGCGGTGAATCAGGAAACGCCCACTAATGAACTGGACAGGGCAAAAATAAAATACTGTGCGTAAAAAGATCCAAATGCTAAATTAGGTAGGGTAGTAACAGGTACCATGGCAAGGAGTGGTCCAGGGAAGACACAGGTCTTCAGCATTCACCGCAGGGTCCCTGAAGTGTGCCGGACGGATCAGCCGAACACCGCCGATAAGGCTAGGGTCAGACGAGTGTGATTTCTACGGACTGTACGTCCGTGCAGACGGACGTACATTAGTACGGAAGACGCAGTAGTGGCCACACAGTCCGTTTATTCACTGACGTATATTTTGACGGATGTAGGAGGGAAAATAAATTAAAAAGCAAAACCATTTTGTCCGTGAAAAATGCTGGACGTATAAATGCAGTCCGTCTGACCACGTTCCATCACTCACACACAAAGCTATGCGGACGGTGCGGACGCAGCGCACTTTGTGCGGCCGTTCTAGCGGTTGTACGTTCTTGCCTGCCTTGCGTCCGTGGGCCGCGGCCGTTGTGCGTCCGCAGTTCAGTGCGGACGTACTTCGTGTAACGGGCTCCGATGGACTTTCTTTCATGCTATCACGGACGTACTTTTAGGCGCAATCACGGACGTGAACACTATGCTCGTCTGACAGCAGCCTTAACCAGCAAACAAATGTGATAAACTGCCGAACCCCGCCCAAAAAACACTGAAATATTTCAATAAATTGCTGAACACTGCCAAAAAAAACACCAAACGCATCAGATAAACCGGCGTACAGACAAAACAGGGGTAAAAAAACATTTCAATGTTTAAAAGGTGTCTGAATCAGAAATAATGCATGAAAATGCATGGAAATAATATAGAAGGTCCTATGAATAACAATAAAAAGGTCTATTACAGAATTTAAAAAATATATAAAAAAGAAAATATCAGAATCAAAATTTTCACCAAAAAAAGTCTAAAAAAAATTCTAAAAAATTAATTTATAAAAAGACTTTTTGCTGCAAATGAAAAGAATAAACGGTTGAATAAAAATGGGGATTTTTTTTTTTACATTCAAACCTAAGGGATTCGCCTGTTTAAATCTGTCGAATGAAATCAGCGAAAATCTGGACATTTCTCCAACCTTTCGCTGCTGTTCGGCGTTTTCTGAATAGATTAACCATTACTTTTGGAGAATTTCCCTGTTGCCGAATTGCACCGTATTTTGCTGGCAATGCGACAATATTGCCACGAAATTGCACCATACGGGGAAATTCATTGTTGGGTGTAATTCGATGAATAACCCCTTTAGCCTATAAATGACCGAAATATTAAGAAACAAAGGCAAAAAAAAACCAGAATTCTAGAACTGAAACACTACAACAACATCATAGTGATAAAGCAATTACTGACGCGAATGCTGGTACAAGCAGATTTAGGCTGGGGTCAGACGAGCGTAGTGTTCACGTCCGTGATTGCGCCTAAAAGTACGTCCGTGATAGCATGACAGAAAGCCCATCGGAGCCCGTTACACGAAGTATGTCCGCACTGAACTGCGGACGCACAACGGCCGCGGCAAACGGACGCAAGGCAGGCAAGAACGTACAACCCCTAGAACGTCCGCACAAAGTGCGCTGCGTCCGCAACGTCCGCATAGCTTTGTGTGTGAGTGATGGAACGTGGTCAGACGGGCTGCATTTATACGTCCAGCATTTTTCACGGACAAAATGGTTTTGCTTTTTAATTTATTTTCCCTTCTACAAAAATACATCAGTGAATAAACGGACTGTGTGGCCACTACTGTGTCTTCCGTACTGACGTACGTCCGTGTGCACGGACGTACAGTCCGTAGAAATCACGCTCGTCTGACCCTAGCCTAAAAAGTCAATCTAGTGACTGCATTTTATAGTCTGACAGACAGGAGGATTTTGAGCTTTTAGAGCTTCTTATCGCACCTATTTTCTAAATGGTAATAAAACTCATACCATCCATTTGTATTGATAGGTTTGTTGTCCAGGAAGGCTGGAATATACCATTTATAAGATGGATTTCATTAGTTTTACAAAAGACTAGTATCAAACAAAAAATCTTTACGTTGGTTTGTGGAAGTCTACTTAACCCCTTCACTACTGTAATCGGCAGTAACAGACACAGCAGCCTGAGGCTGTGTTAACACCATCTGGGACTGTGCTGTGTGATTGCAAGTGAAATCCGTCTGTTGCAAATTAATTTCGTTCACTTTTGGGCTGCAGAAGGTGCCCCCAAAGATTAAGGCTAGGGTCAGAGTGGGGCAGTCGGAACGCGCGTGCAGGCGCACTAAATCACGGCGGCAGTAGCAGCACATAACGGCCAATGACGGCCAATATACGCAGTACGTGCGTACGAAAGTGCGCCGACACCACGCAACCAGCAAATGAACGCATTTTTATCAGAACGTGAAACCGCTGCTACTGACGTACAAAGTGCGCTGCGGCCGCATGGCAGCGTGTGTGCGTGATTAGGAGACGTCAGACGCTGCTAGTGTGCGGCCAACATAACGTTCAAACAGCCGGATTTCCCTAGACTTCTTTTCACCCCATCGTCATGAAATACGTCCAGAATTGCGCATCGTCTGACCACTTAAGCGTATTCCGTGAAAAAATGCGTGCGCACGCATCGACGTACATTTTGACGGTGGCTGCAGAAAATGCGCTCATCTGTCCCTAGCCTTAGCTGTGTGGGCATAATGCACAAGGTGCTAAAACCAATTAAAATCAGCTACAGAATGTCCCGAGGCAACAACGAGACACGAGCTGCAGCTCTATCTGCAGTAACTCCATTTGACCAGTAGATGGTGCCATCTGCCGGCCAAATCGGTTGAAATACACTGGGAATATTCCCAAATATTTCTTACTGTATAATTAAAAATGATTTTACCAAAAATCCACTGGTTCCTGGCAGGAGTAATGAAGGGGTTAATGATGAGCATTGCGTCTTACATTGCGCAGGTCTCACAAAATATGTTATTTGGAACAGCCTCTTCCCTGTAAGAAGCTCCTTGTGGATTGCATGCACAGGTTATAGTGCAAGGTCTTTGTCCCTACAGACTGTAGTTTAAGAATGTTTTCTCTCATAAAAAGGGATGGGGGGGGGGTTTGGAGCTGACATTGTAAGTATACCCAGAAACCTGTCAATCACAGACCCAGGGAATTACTATCCCCCGCCTTGCAAAACAAACAGACACTGTCGAAAACACCTCCTGTAGTTTTTCAAAGCTTTTTTCACAAACGACATTAGTCTGAAACCAAATTATTTCATAAAAATTAAACCTCATCCGGAAATGTTACATAGCTCCCAAAATACACAGGGGGCTCTAAGGCTGCTGTCAGACGAACGCAGTGATCACGTCCGTGTTGTCGCACACTTTAACGTCCGTCGTAGCATAGAATCATGATCAATAGAGACCCATACACGAAGTACGTGCGCACCGAACTGCACACGCACAACGCACATGGCAAATGGACGCAAGTTAGGCAAGAACGTAAAACCGCTAGACGGACGTGCACAGTGCGCCACGTCCACCACGTCTGTGTAGCGTTCTGTGTGCGTGAGGAGGAGACGTCAGACGCAGCGCATTTGCAACGTCCAGCACCTTGACGCACAAAATGCCTTTTCATATTAATTTGTTTCCCATATTTCCCTTTTTTCTACATTCGTCATAAAAAACGGACCGTGAGGCGTCTACAGTATCTTCTGTCAGAACGTACGTCCGTTATGCACGCACGCAGAGTGCGCTCCGACTGCATTCGTCTGACCCTAGCATAATCCATTGTCGGTGCTAATATGTAATTGTTAAAGGGACACTACCACTTACATAAACCGAACTAGATTAAATGTGCATTACAAACAAACCAACATTATAAAACACATGCTGCTGTTTTATTTCTTTGAAGTAATTGAATGTATATAAAAAAAATTATCTCCTGTTTCCATTTTGAGGATTTTAGATTTATCCCATAAGGTAACATTTACCAAAGGTTTTTCTTTAGTTCTGTGGTTTATCTAATCTACAGTATTTAACAGTTTAATGAGATGAAGGAGGGAATGTTTATATAAATTTGCAGGGGTGGGGCTATTATTCTTCAGGCTAATCGAGAAAAGAGATGGCAGCTGAATGAGATAAAACATGGAGCTGAAAAGACTTTTAACTCACTGGGGATGTTAACTGTAACCATAGCCCTAGACATAACCTTAATCCTAACCCAAATCCAAAAAAAAACAATGCATATCGGGAACTATGTAACATTTTCAGATGGAGCTGAATTTTTTATTAAAAATGTGACTTCCGCATAATTTTGTTTAACAAAAAAAAATCAGACTTTGATATTTATAGTAACATTCTCAATCGATTTTTACGGAGGACCATTCAATTTCCCACAAATCTCTCTGGCTCCTTAAGTTTTTGTAACGTCAGGTCTGTGGAAACCAACACCTGACAAGCATAAAGGAATGCTACATACATTACACGCAGGACGGGTCGATGAAAACGTATGTAATTGATACATTAGCGTATAGGTACGTGAAGCTGCGGACACGGAGTCACATCAAGGATCAGGCACGGCTTCTGGTGCAGCAACAAAAAAAAAAAAGAATGAAAATCGGGGTTGCTGGGATTGAGAATGAATTTATCAGACTCTGAAGATTAGGAATATTTTGCACTGAGCTGCACAGAAACTCCAACTTGGAAAACAAAACATAAGAGAAATGAAAGCCGAATTGACGGTTATTCAAGTAGAAGAGGTATCCAGCTTATTTAAAGCAGCTAATGCATAAAACATTTTAGTGCAAAATAAATAAATAAAAAGCAGGTAATGCCGTCATGGAAACGGAAACAAAAACAAAAGAAGAATTCATCCTAATAAATAACAAGAAAAGAAGAAGAATCTCTGTCCCAGTGCCTTAAGTACAAGAGGAGCTAATTAAAGGGACAGTACCACTTACATAAGCTGCAACTGCTTGTGCATTACAAGCAATAACACCTTATAAAACACATTATAAAACACATGCTGCTGTTTTTTTTTTCTTTGTTTGAAGTATTCGCGTGTAGAAAGGAAAAATAGAGTCAGGTTTCTATCTCCTGTTTCCATGTTGTGGGTTTTTCCCATGGGGCAAAATTTACCAAAATCTGTGCAAATGTTTTACTTTACAGCTGTGGGTTTAGCTTCATCCGTATTTAACAGACAATGGAGAGGAGGAGGGGATGTTTAGATAAGGCAGCAGAGGGTGTATTGTGTTCTCCAGGCTACCTATGATAGGAGATGGCACCTGCATGAGATAAAACAGGGATCTAAGGCTAGGGTCAGACGAACGCAGTTTTATGTTGTCTGTGAAAAAGTGCGTTCGAACGAATGGACGCATTTTTTCACAGAATACGTGATAGTGGTCATACTATGCGCATTTTCGTCCGTGATTTTGTACGGATCATCAATAAAACTCTTTTTGTGTCTGGACGTTATGTTGGCCGGACATTAGCAGCGTCTGACGTCTCCTAATCACGCACACACGCCGCTAGCAGACGCAGCGCACTCTGTACGTCAGTACCTGCGGTTTCACGTTCTCGAAAAAATGCGTTCATTTTCCACTTGCGTTGCGCAGCCGGACTTTTGTGCGACCGTACTTCGTATATTGGCCGTCATTGCCCGGCATCTGCTGCTAGTGCGGCTGTAATTAAGTGCGGCTGCACGCGCGTTCGCACTGCCTCAGTCTGACCCTAGCCTTAAAAGACTTCTAATCTGGTCATGTCCTTTGAATACATCCCACATAATACAATGATGGGAGTCGGCGACTGACCCATAGACTCCATTCTATGGACAAAGCCACACAGTGAGGACCAAGTGATGTAAAGATACTGTGTGAGGGGCAGTTTACAACACAAAAAAGATCACACAATGGATGCACCCAGTGTCACATATAGAGGAAAATATTTTCTTAACTAAACATACAAGAGAAAAACAAATCACATGTAAGATATCAGCAACATCACATAAACACAATAAGGACATTTCATTTTTGGTGGTAGTGGCCCTTTAAAGAAATGCACTGAAAAACCATGAGCATAAAGATGGACTTTTCAGGTACTCATTAGAAGTCAGTGTTCAGGGTTGTAGGAGTTAGACTTCAATTCTGAATCTCTACGACTTAAAGCAGGGGCCAACAACCTTGACCCTCCAGATGTTTTGGAACTATCAGGGTTATTCAGAGAAAGGTGAAAACCAGGAGAATGGCAGAAGAAGAGAACAATTTAGACCAAATAGCCGATTTGTTCACTTCTCCGGTCATTCTCCTGGTTTTCACCTCTCTCTGAATAACCCTGTATATTCATATGTGCCTCAGCCAATCTAATGAGCACACGAGCATCATAGTAGATGTAGTTCCAAAACATCTGGAGGGTCAGGTTTGCAGATCCCTGCTCTAAGATAAAGAATTAGGAATGAAGTCTAACTCCTACAACCCTGACCTCTGCTCCACACTAAAATAATAAAATTCATGCTATTCTTTCTTCTTGTAATACCGCCGCCTGGCCTAAAGTACAAATACAAGTTTCTGTGTTTCGGTTCATATTTTTCTCTCAGAGCGTGTAATAAACCACTGAATGCAACATTGTTTCCTCTCAAGTCTTTTTTTCACAAGCAGTATCACGTGAAACTTGCCCCTCAAAGCATTAGTTACTTATATTTTCATCTTTTCATAGATTACACAGAAACAGAGCGAGTCACTGACGTGCGAGATCTCAGCGAAACATAGAATTTATTAGAGCAACTGAGAATTTTAGGTGTTCACAAGCCTAATTGTCCGACATATACTTCATGGTGACAGGAGTTTCCTTGAAATCAAGCTGGAAAATGATGGCCTAGAAGAGCACGCTTCATGGATCTGATACATACAGGTCTATTCACTAAAGGTGAAACTCAGGAGAATTGGCAGGAGAAGAGAACAATCTGGACCAAATAGCAGATGTTACGGATTCTAATATCCAAGCTCAGTACGTACGTATGTTCTGGTGCCCATTTTGCTGTAGGAGGTGAGAGTGTAGGTGATCGTACCTCCACAGACTAGACGACTCATAGTACTGTGACAAAAGGTTGAAGCTGATCCTTGCAGCGTGCAAGCCAAACTCGGAATGACTTTATTTTGGGTATAGAGTTGCAGACATTCAAAATAAAATACGCCCTAGTGTTTCCATGCTGAAAATCCTCCCAATAGCCCCCCCACACACACATACACCCTGGTCCACTAACAATGGCTGGGAAAGTGGCTGTGATATCCAGTCCAAACCAGTTACTGGGGGTTGGGTGGAAGTACAGCAAATGGTAGATTGTAAGCTCTCGAGCAGGGTCCTCTCTCCTTTTGTTCTGGGTGTCTAACTTGTATGTATATTGTTATACTGTCTTACCCATTGTACAGCGCTACGAAACTTGTTAGCGCTTTATAAAAACTTGTAACTGTAACATACAGATACACACAGGGAAAACAGCACAATATATCACACAACATTCCACCCTAAATACAGGGGCAACGAAATATAAGAAAATTAAACGCAAATAAACATTGAGGCTGCCGTTCCGTCATAAAGGGGAACTTGTGACACTGGGAGGGCTCGGGTCTGTCACATAGCTCCCCCTTCCAGATTGTCAGGGCAAGCTTGCAGCAAACGAATTTCATTGACTTTTGTCCTTCTGAGCTGCTGATCGAGATATCTCGATATCAGGCACCGAATGATGTATTTGAAGCCCGAGAAATCTCGATAGTGAAGGGGTTAAAAAAAAATTAAAAGAAAGATATTACATTCAAACCTAATGGGATTCGTCTGTTTAAAGCTGTCAAACTGAAACACCAAAAATCAGGGCATTTTGCCAAAATTTCGGTGCAATCCGGCGGTCTGTGAATAGGCAAATCGATAGTTCTCAATGGGTCAATTTCTTTGCTGTCGAATTGTAGCGAAATGTATTGTATTTCGCTGTCAGTTCACCTGTACATTTCAAAGGTACAAACGAATCAACCCCATTATTCATTCTCTCCATTGCAGTATTCAGGTAATGTTTGGAAATTTCCTTAAAAATCTTCAATTAATAAAACAAATCACAATATTGATTTCCCTGGAAACACGTGTTGTAGCAATTAGTTAAGGATGATCGGTTTTACTTTGCGTCCAGGGTCAGAATGAAAGTTTTAAAGGAAACTCCCTTAACAACAGCCACATCTTAGAGAACAAATATTGAACTTTCGAACCTTCCCTGACATGATTTTATAATAAATACTCTGTGGATTTGCTCATAATTATAACATGACTTTCTGTATTCAGTACAAACCAAAATTCTGGCTGTCCTCCGCACGTCTCGTGCATATGAGAGTGATATGTATGTGAGTGGACGTGCACAAAGTATCAATTCGTAAACACTGTGCGGGCCGGTGGTATATGGATGTAACTGTTACAGAATCTGCATAAACATAAGGATCATCACTTCTGATGACCCATTAACAGAGATAGCTGTTTCCTATGCAAATGTATGCTGTACATAGTCATGGAGGGCAGAACTTTGGATTCAATACGTCCTATCCTATCTGTAGTCAAATATATTCATTAAAATATAGAGAATGCTCATGAGCTCCTTTCATTAGGGTGTGCACCTCTATGGATAGAGCATTCTGCTGCTACTTTTAATTTTTCTTGTCAAAATAAATTTTTATTCTATTCCTCCATACGCATTTGCAACTAATTTTATATTACGTGCTCCTCTCCTTTTTCCATTATCAGGCTGGGTTTTCATGCCTCCTACCCTTCCCAATTTACTGCTTAAAAAGTCCGGCCCATCAGTGTATAGAACTCATGAATTTAAGAAAAACATGGTTGACATGGAAACTTACCACCTAATGTCTCTCACCTGCCATTCTTTATTGTGAACTGCCGTGCAATAATCTATCCTTTTCGTCACTCATCTACTCAACTTTTCCATGTCACCTCCTCATCACCTTGGGTCTCACTTTCCATTGTTTCTATGCCCTATTAAAACTTACAAATAGAGTTTCTGCCAAGGGCCCTTAATGTCCTCTGCCATTAAGCCCACCAGTTCGGTCAACTCATTTTGTCACTGGACCCCGACCCATTTACAGTTGCTGTTTAAAGAATGGATAAGCTAGGCAGTTTCCAGGGTAACAAGGATTTTAGGGGCACCACTTTGAAGCAAGAGATGAGTGCCAAGTGGGCAGCATGGCCTAAAAAAGGTTAAGAGCCTGTGTTCCTGTGGCACTCCTCTGTTATTTTTGGGTGCATGGCACTCCCGTGAAATATCAAAACACATCCTTGTATTACCTCATGGGAATCTGAAAAAAACTACTAAAATTTAGAATGAACTAAGGCATTGAGCATCGTACCCCATTCTCAAGTGGACCAGGCCTCAGGGAGAGCGCATCATGATGTTTGGTGCTGGTGTGAGACAATGACAGGGTGGGCAGGGTGACAAGTGATTGCTTTGTCCATGGCCTACAATGCTGTTAAGATGACCCTGCCCATTTACCCAGCACATAACCTTGGTCCTATGTCCATAAACCCCAGAACACACCTCACAGTGCATTCCTCTGGCTCAATATGGCCACAAAGATGGAGAGGATCACCCAGTCAGTAGAACGTAATTCAATATGGAATGAATTGCATCATTCCTATAAATACACTCACTAATATTTTGTTGTACCGTCTTTTTCTGTGATTACAGCACACAATCGCCGCGGCATCGTTACGATAAGATTGTGCAATTTCATCACATTTAATTCTGTCCAGATTCGCTTTAATTTGTGGCCAAGATCTTGTATTGATGATGGGAGAGTCGCAGCGCTGCGTAAAGTCTTCTCCAGCACATTATTCTATAGATTCTCAATGAGGTTAAGGTCTGTACTGTGCGGTGGCCAATCCGTGTGAAAATTATGTCTCATGCTCCCTGATAGGGATAAGAGTGGGGCTGCCTGTGTCGTGTGATCATACACACACTCACACAGACTGAACTCCACTTTTTCACTCTGCAACCAGAAAGAGGTAACAAGGTATCCAGTACGGATGAACCGATACCGATGGTAGTATCGGTATCAGTGCCGATACCAGCATCTGCATGAGCACTTATTCTCGTGCAAATGCCACCAATTCTTATACTGATACCGGAAGCCAGCACTGGGCTGGCTTGTCAGGTGGTATCCTAGAGGCTGGGTGTTACATCCTCAGCCCCTGTTGTGCTCCCTGGGGGGTCTGGGCATGGTGGTGTGCCGCTGGCTGGTCGGTTGCCAGCACTTCCTGATGGCAGATTGGCATCTGAGGGGGCGGGGCCTGGTGTGGTCACAAGGAGCCGCTGGGTTTAAAACAGGGCGAGAGGAGTTGCCTCGTCACCCTGACGTGGAGTTTAATTCCAGCAGCACTAAGTTTATTCCTGCATTGATATCCTGTTACCGATCCATTTCTGTATGCGACTCCTGCTCCTGTTAATTGACCCGGCTTGTACTTTGACCACTCTATCTGCACGTTTGTATATCGCTGTCTGTGAGCGTTGGCAATTTAACCCTATGCTTGCCGCTGGGTTTATTGCTCGCTGTCTGGGTTCTGTTCCATCTCGTCTTGGGGTATCGCTTGTGACCTTTCGAGGTACCGTTACCCAACGTACAGCTCATGTTAATGTTCATGTGATAACCGCGATTAAGAAAGATTGTTTATTTCTGCCGTTTGTTATGTCTAATCGCATCTCTGAATATACTCGTGAGAACAACCTTATATGCAAGTCAGTACCTTCTGGTATTAGCCAGGTATCTACTATCTGCAATTACAAACCAGTCCATACTGTTTCTGCATCTCTGACTGCCCTGCACCTTGAATACTTCACGGACTGTCGTTCGACGTATGGTGTTTCTGAGCGTGTCCTAGGTAATCTGTTGGTCTCGAAACCTTCAGAGCACAGTTAGCCCTTGTGTCTCCTTGGCTATTAAGTTACAGTCTGTAGTTTATTATGAACCTTTTGTGTTATTCAAGCAGATACTTTTGCCCTCAAGGATCTCAACTCTGCTACTTGTGTGGCAGCGTTACCGCTACCGTTACACTGGGGCAGCTGGCAGAATGCTCTAACATGCTTTATTTTGCAGCCAAGCCTTGGTTTACTTATGTAAATTTGAGGCCAAAAGACGGAGCACCGGGTGAATGTGAATCAAGTGACGGCTACGGCGTGAGTGCATGACATACGTGGATTATATATTTATATATGAGAAAGAGAATAATTGCCCTGTTATTCATATATAGAATCAGATAATACCAGGGCGATTGTAGAACTGCTCACATTTGCTTAGGCCCTATGGGAAAATTTTGAGAAAGGATTTTACCAGGAAGGATACATTGAGATTTCTCTCATTTTCAAGTATGTCCTAGGTGGTGAGTGTGTACCGTTGGGTGTCTTGCCCAAGGACACTTACAGGAGAGGTGCTCTTGTTGGGATCGAGCCCATGTCTCCACAGGCTCTCTCCACGCAGAGCAGTGATGTTACCTCTACTCCACCCAGCCGGCAGCACCTACAAGCATATAATTTTCACTCAAAAAATTCCACTGCTTACGAGTACAGAATTACCTTTTCAATGGGGAGAAATATCCATGGGCACCACAGATTAAACCTGTCCGCAAGTGTGATCCTGCAAAACCTGGAATGAAAATCTATTTTGAGTTAAAAACATCCATAATTGATAACTGACAAAATCTGTTGGATACAAAGTAAGCCACTAAAATCAGCAGGCAAAGGGTTAACATTTTATCATACCCTTAAACTTAATATATGGTTTCAAACAGAATAAGTAAATTTACTTCGAAGTTATATTATCCCTTAAGAAAAAAATACCAAGCCCTTTCCGCACACGGCCGTGCTCTGCTCCCACACTGTTTGCTATATAGTGAATAAACGCACCTTGTGTTTTTCTCCAAACAACTGAAATTATTTATCAAAAAGCAGGCTTGTTTTTTTTTTAATCTATGAAGTTTTGAGATCAAACACAAGGCCTGAGAACACAGACAGACTAATGTACCTTGAAAACAGCTGCGCCTCAAGAAAAGAATAAATCTGCGACGAAGATAAAATCGAGCACAAGAAACATACTACGCAAACACAGTACGATAACCATAGAATCCTTAGAACCCTGAGCGTGGAGACATCGGAGTCACTAACTCCGATTTCACTTAGCCAGCTTTTTGATAAATTTTATAAAACATAATTATTGATAAAGAAATAAATGTTGCATAATAAATAAAATGTCAGGAAAAAAAAAAAATCGAAAAGTACAGCAATCACCATGGAAACCAGATGGAAGCTCTAGTCGATTGTTGCACGTTTTGAACTTTGCTACCCCGCAGCCACAAAAGTCTGACGTTCTTAAGAAGGACAGGGGATCCATGGAACGGTGTGAGCTTTTACGCGGGTTACAATGTCAAACGGCAGCAGCACAGCAAGTGGTCAAAGGCTACTGGAAGCCTCCTGCAAAGTCTGATGGGTTTATACAAAGAGAATGAGTAAACATGGTCTGCTTTCATCTTCTGCCATATTCTTTCATGATAAGATATTAGACATTTGCGCTGATTCAGGAACTCAGAGCCAAAGCAGATTATCGGAGCAGCTGTTCCATAATATTAGGTCACTTCCCACATAGGTGGTCTGCGGACCCTCTTCCATCTTTCTCTAACTGTTGAGCAGGAAAGGTTTCCCCGTGTTTTATCTGTCACATTTTCAGCACAAGCAATTGCAGGTTGAAGTCTACAAAACTTAACAGTTTCCATAAACTACCATAAAATACAGTGGAAAGATCAGGTCAACTCATTAAAACTCTACTCTATATAAATGTAACCAAGAGTTAGAGTTAGAATTTAATGTTAGGTTACCATTTGTAACCTTGTTTTAGGTTTAGCGTTAAGGTATGAAATGGGATCTGAGACTGGAAAAGGGCAAACGAAAGTATTAAAAAAGAGACGGAGAAGAGAAAGAAGAGATCCTATCCCCTTCATAACCAAGATCGAGATATCTCGGGCTTCAAATGCACCATCCGGTGGCCGATATAAATATATGTATCTGCAGGCCAAAAGCAAATGAAATTAATTTGCCGCAAAAGAATTTTGTTTGCTTTTGGACTGCAGAAGGTGCCCCCAAAGTTTTATCCCTCTGGGCATAATGCCCAAGGAGCAAAGATTGTAAAATCAGCTGAAGAATGTCCTGACATCAGACATTCAGCAAGCTGATACAGGAAGGGGGAATCAAGCTGCAGCTGTAACTCAATTTGGCAGTAGATGGCACCATCTACTGGCCAAATAGGTTATAACAGTAAGAAATACAATGATAATACAAGATGTGTGGGTATCCGCCGCCACCTGGTGGATAAAAGGAACAATGCAGTAGAATAATGCTAAATTTAGTGCAAAGAAATTAAAAAGCAGTTTGCATGAAACAGCAGCTAGTTCAAAAACCGCACGGTGGTACACCTCAAGCCATCAAAATAACAATACTGCAGAGAATTGTGGTAGAAGAAGCGCTTCCTCCTAAAGAAATAGGAACTTTCTTTTAAGTAGGGCAGAATTCTGTCTCTGTGGATGCCTTCTAGGCAAGTCTTCATACCTCAAAGTAAGCACAAGACATAAACCAGGACATGGTGTAGCCCATAGAACCAATTGCAGCACAAGGGAAACAAATAAAGGGAACACTCACGTGTTATGGTGTCACCCGTCGGACACCGGTATAATATAAAGGTACCGGATCCTCCTTGAGGCTGGGGTCAGACGAGCGTGATTTCTACGGGCTGTACGTCCGTGCAGTACGGACATCGTCAGTACGGATGACGCAGTAGTGGTCACACAGTCCGTTTTTTCACTGAAGTTATTTTTGACGGATGTAGGAGGGAAAAATAAATTACAATGAAAAAACATTCTGTCCGTCAAAAATGCTGGACGTATAAATGCAGTCCGTCTGACCTCGCTCCATCACTCACACACAAAGCTATGCAGACGTTGTGGACGCAGCGCACTCCGCACGTCCGTTCTAGCAGTATTACGTTCTTGCCTAACCTGCGTCCGTTTGCCGCGGCCATTGTGCGTCCGCAGTTCAGTGCGGACGTACTTCATGTGTCAGGCTCCAATGGACTTTCTTTCATGCTATCACGGACGTACTTTTAGGCGCAATCACGGACGTGAACACTACGCTCGTCTGACACCAGCCTTAGATGATTGCCCGTGATTCTTCTTTGGTGAAAAGAACAGCAGCAGGACCATCAATAAGTAGATAAAAAATTCTATTTATTCCAGTAAACTTCAATAAAAACAATATTGAGACGCATTTCGCGATAAATCGCTTCTTCAGTCAGTATATGACTATGTATGAGTATATATAAGTATATTCACATACTAACTGAGGAAGCGATTTTTATCGCAAAACACGTCTCAGTATTGCAAACAACAGCAAATGTCGTCATTGTTACAACTGCGACACACTTTGGGGTTTTACATAAAGTAAATTCAAACAGCAGCAGGAGCAGCTTCATTGAGGAAATCGCTCCTGCTGGCATGTGAATTCCTCTTTTTTAAATGCCAAAACATGTTGCTGTTGTTTGCATTTATGGCAAACACCAGTGCTTGTGGAATAACCACCCCGGTGGGGATTTCTATTTTCAATGTACAAAATTTACTATGTTTAAGTAGAGCAACCAACTTTATAAAATTCAAAACATGAATATTAACCTTATAAAACCAAGAAATGATAAAATTGCACCAAATTGTGAAATCTCAGGTTTGCAATATCACTAATACAGACTTTACATCCAATGCTAAAAAATTTAATCATCTTCAAGGTTATTTGTAACATTAAAGAAACGTAGATTCAAACAGCAGATACTTTTTAAACAAATTATCTCTGGAGCTTTCTTATCATGTGTCATCATTTCAGGTTTAACAAAACAAAAAAGAACGTCTTGTCATCTTAGGCTGGGGTCAGACGAACGCAGTGTTAACGTCCGTGTTGCCGCACATAAGTACGTCCGTGATAGCATACAATTGTGTTAAATGGAGCCCCACACACGAAGTACGTCCGCACAGAAGTGCGGGGGCTGACGGACGCTGCAAACGGACGCAGGTTAGGCAAGAACGTAATACTGCTAGAACGGACGTGCAGAGTGCGCCACGTCCACAACGTCTGCATAGCTTTGTGTGTGAGTGATGGAGCGTGGTCAGACGGACTGCATTTATACGTCCAGCATTTTTGACGGACAGAATGTTTTTTCATTGTAATTTATTTTTCCCTCCTACATCCGTCAAAAAATAACTTCAGTGAAAAAACGGACTGTGTGACCACTACTGCGTCATCCGTACTGACGATGTCCGTACTGCACGGACGTACAGTCCGTAGAAATCACGCTCGTCTGACCCTAGCCTTAAGAACATTGACAAAGCTCGCTGTGCAAGTTTCTTTTTTCTCCCTTTAGGCTAGGGTCAGACGAACGCATTTTTCGCGTCGACCGTGGAAAAGTGCGGTCGAACGAACGGACATATTTTTTCACGGAATACGCGATAGCGGTCATACGATGCGCCTTTTCGTCCGTGATTTTGTACGGATCAACAATAAAACACTTTTTGCGTCTGGACGTTATGTTGGCCGGACATTAGCAGCGTCTGAAGTCTCCCAATCACGCAAACACGCCGCTATGCGGCCGCAGCGCACTCTGTACGTCAGTAGTAGCGGTTTGACGTTCTCGAAAAAATGCGTTCGTTTGCCACTTGCGTTGCGCGGACGAACTTTCGTGCGGCCGTACTTCGTGTGTTCCCCGGCATTGGACGTCATTTGCTGCTAGTACGGCCGTGATTTCGTGCGGCTAAACGCACGTTAAAACTGCGTTCGTCTGACCCTAGCCTTAGGCTAGGGTCAGACGAGCGTGATTTCTACGGACTGTACGTCCGTGCAGTACGGACATCGTCAGTACGGATGACGCAGTAGTGGCCACACAGTCCGTTTTTTCACTGAAGTTATTTTTTGACGGATGTAGGAGGGGAAAATAAATTACAATGAAAAAACATTCTGTCCGTCAAAAATGCTGGACGTATAAATGCAGTCCGTCTGACCATGCTCCATCACTCACACACAAAGCTATGCAGACGTTGAGGACGTGGCGCACTCCGCACGTCCGTTCTAGCAGTATTACGTTCTTGCCTAACCTGCGTCCGTTTGCCGCGGCCGTTGTGCGTCCGCAGTTCAGTGCGGACGTACTTCATGTGTCAGGCTCCAATGGACTTAGGCTAGGGTCAGACTGAGGCAGTGCGAACGCGCGTTCTGGCGCACTTAATTACGGCCGTGCTAGCAGCAGATGCCGGGCAATGACAGCCAATATACGAAGTACGGTCGCACAAAAGTCCGGCTGCGCAACGCAAGTGGAAAATGAACGCATTTTTTCGAGAACGTGAAACCGCAGGTACTGACGTACAGAGTGCGCTGCGTCCGCATAGCAGCGTGTGTGCGTGAATTGGAGATGTCAGACGCTGCTAATGTCCGGCCAACATAACGTCCAGACACAAAAAGAGTTTTATTGATGATCCGTACAAAATCACGGACGAAAATGCGCATCGTATGACCGCTATCACATATTCCGGGAAAAAATGCGTCCATTCGTTCGAACGCACTTTTTCACAGACAACATAAAAATGCGTTAGTCTGACCCTAGCCTTACTTTCATGCTATCACGGACGTACTTTTAGGCGCAATCACGGACGTGAACACTACGCTCGTCTGACCCCAGCCTTAGACAACAGTTGGGATGCATTAGACGGAAGGTATCAGTGACCCGCACGCTGCTTCCATCCTTTAATCAGGTTTTAAGGACGTCTTTAGTATTAAACACATTATGCCAGGCTTCTTTGAAATGTATAGAGTAGGTCTGGAAGGCAAAAATGTTACCAGTTTTGTAAAAGTTTGATAAATACCGTGTAATATTAATATTGTGTAATATTTATCATACAGACACACAGAACGGCATATTTATACATACAAAAATCTTATTGAAGTAAGATTGGAGAATAGCTGTGTATGAGAGAATACGGCATAAGGACACTTGCACAAATACTAACAGGGTTATTCAGAGAAAGGTGAAACTCTGGAGAACTTTTGGAGAAGTGAAAATTCTAACAGGGCTAATCAGAAAGAGGTGAAAACCTTGAGAATGGCTGGAGAATTGAAAATTCTAGGTCAAAATAGTCAAACCAGAAATATTCTCCCATTTATCTCACTTTCCAAATTGGCTATTTGGTCTAGATTGTTCATTCTCCTGGCAGTTCAAGGTTTTCACCTCTCTCTGAATAGCCCTGTAGGTCAAAATAGCAGATTTGGAAAGTGAGATAAATGAGAGATTTTTTCTGGTTTGGCTATTTTGATCTAGAATTTTCACTTCTCCAAAAGTTCTCCAGAGATTCACTTTTCTCTGCATAGACCCTGTAAGGGAATTATTCCATAGTTGCCAAGAAGAAAACTACATACACAGGGTAATTCAAAGAGATTCGAAAAGTCACCGCACGTTCGGTGACTTTTCGTTCTCTTCAATTCGGTTCCTTTTGCCGATCCCATTTCGGTGACCCTGCGGTGTATTCAGCAAGCACCACAGGGTCCCCGAATTGCAGGGAAAAGCTACTGCAAACCCGATGAAAACGAACCGCAAAACTCACCGAATGCACGCCGAAAACCCTCAAAAACATCTGGATTAACCTGCCGAAAACCACGGAAAAACCCGAACAGGAGCCGATCACAGGCAGTGAAGCCGCCGGAAAAAGCCGAGAAAGCCGAGACCGCAGACAGAGCGAAGTGAATAAATTAGGAAAACAGTTTGTATGAATGTTTGAAAAGTGAAACACTGTTTGCAAAGAAACTACTGAGCGAAAATGTCGGAAATTTACATATGAGGTCCAGGGAATGATAATAAAAAGGGCTGTTATAGAATAAATAAGTAAACTTAAAAAAAAAAATCGGATTAAAAAAAAATAAAAAATTGAAAAATGCTTAAAATATCCTAAAAAATCTATAAAGAGACTTTTTGCTGCAGAATTTTATAATGAATGGTTTATTAGATATTGAATTAAAACGGAATATTTTTAACATTGAAGCCTATGGGATTCTCCTGAATAAATTTGCCGCATGAAACCATCGAATGGCAGGGCATTACGGGAACCTTTCACTGCTGGTTTGTGTTCTCTGAATAGCCGAAGTAGTGCTTTTTCATGGGGATTTCACTGCCCTCGAACAGGCACCGAACAGGCACCGTATGTTCAGGCAATTCGCCAGGATTTGGCGAATTGCCTGCTCTCTGAATAGCCGAATGGCCAAGAAAGGTAACCGAACGCTGAAAATCAGCGTTCGGTTACCTTTCTCAAGCAATTCGGATCTCTTTGAATAACCCTGACAGTATCTCCTGTAGTTATTTTAATCGACGGAATTGATTTTCCAATCCTGTCGCAAACTGGGCTTGCGGCTCCAATGTATCAATTCCCTGTGTGAGAGTACTGTAAGTTAATGTTTCATATACTTAGTATAAGAGACATTCATTTTCAGCTTCGCGTGGAAGCGCAGGCTATTCTAATGTAGCCATTTAAGCTTGATAAATTAATTGATGCCCTGGATGCATTATCAAGATTAAGGCTAGGGTCAGACGAACGCATTTTTATGTTGTCTGTGAAAAAGTGCGTTCGAACGAATGGACGCATTTTTTCACAGAATACGTGATAGTGGTCATACTATGCGCATTTTCGTCCGTGATTTTGTACGGATCATCAATAAAACTCTTTTTGTGTCTGGACGTTATGTTGGCCGGACATTAGCAGCGTCTGACGTCTCCTAATCACACACACACGCCGCTAGCAGACGCAGCGCACTCTGTACGTCAGTACCTGCGGTTTCACGTTCTCGAAAAAATGCGTTCATTTTCCACTTGCGTTGCGCAGCCGGACTTTTGTGCGACCGTACTTCGTATATTGGCCGTCATTGCCCGGCATCTGCTGCTAGTGCGGCCGTGATTAAGTGCGGCTGCACGCGCGTTCGCACTGCCTCAGTCTGACCCTAGCCTAAGGCTGGGGTCAGACGAGCGCAGTTATCACGTCCGTGTTGCCGTACATTTGTACGTCCGTGGCAGCATATCATTCTGACCAATGGAGCCCCACACACGAAGTACGTCTGCACGGAAGTGCGGATGCATGGCGGACGCAGCAAACGGACGCAGGTTAGGCTAAGGTCAGACGAAAGCAGTTTTAACGTGCGTTTAGCCGCACGAAATCACGGCCGTGCTAGCAGCAAATGACGTCCAATGCCGGGGAACACACGAAGTACGGCCGCACGAATGTTCGTCCGCGCAACACAAGTGGCAAACGAACGCATTTTTTCTAGATCGTCAAACTGCTACTACTGACGTACAGAGTGCGCTGCGGCCGCATAGCGGCGTGTGTGCGTGATTAGGAGACGTCAGACGCTGCTAATGTCCGGCTAACATAACGTCCAGACGCAAAAAGCGTTTTGTTGATGATCCGTACAAAATCACGGACGAACAGGCGCATCATATGACCGCTATCGCGTATTCCGTGAAAAAATACGTCCGTTCGTTCGAACGCACTTTTTCACGGACAACGCAAAAAATGCGTTCGTCTAACCCTAGCCTAAGGCTAGGGTCAGAGTGGGGCAGTCGGAACGCGCGTGCAGACGCACTAAATCACGGCGGCAGTAGCAGCACATAACGGCCAATGACGGCCAATATACGCAGTACGTGCGTACGAAAGTGCGCCGACACCACGCAACCAGCAAATGAACGCATTTTTCTCAGAACGTGAAACCGCTGCTACTGACGTACAGAGTGCGCTGCGGCCGCATAGCAGCGTGTGTGCGTGATTAGGAGACGTCAGACGCTGCTAGTGTGCGGCCTACATAACGTTCAAACAGCCGGATTTCCCTAGACTTCTTTTTACCCCATCGTCATGAAATACGTCCAGAATTGCGCATCGTCTGACCACTTAAGCGTATTCCGTGAAAAAATGCGTGCGCACGCATCGACGTACATTTTGACGGTGGCCGCAGAAAATGCGCTCATCTGTCCCTAGCCTTAGACAAGAACGTAATACTGCTAGAACGGACGTGCGGAGTGCGCCACGTCCGCAACGTCCGTGTAGCTTTGTATGTGAGTGATGAAACGAGGTCAGATGGACTGCATTTATATGTCCAGCATTTTTGACGGACAGAATGTTTTTTCATTGTAATTTATTTTCCCTGCTACATCAGTCAAAAAATACGTCAGTGAAAAAAACGGACTGTGTGGCCACTACCTTGTCGTCAGTCAGTAAGTACGTCCGTACTGCACGGACGCACAGTCCATACAAAATGCGCTCATCTGACCCTAGCCTAAATGACTACACTATTTCTCTATAAGAGCTTTTTTGAGTACTTTGCATGACTAATTAACACCTTAATGTTCTTTTTATCCTGTCTGGATGCATTATGAGTTATGTTTTTGTTCGTGTGTTGTGATTTTATCTCTCGAGTATATATTTTAGTCTCGTGATTTATAAAGAGTAGACACTCCTTTTCATGTGGATTGCTTTGATTCACACGTTGTTTTGTTTTTATTCTAATGTAGCCACAGAGACATCCCGTCTAATCAGAGGCGGTGTGACATGGGATGATCATATCGGCCTTGTTTAAGGCTGGGGTCAGACGAACGCAGTGTTATCGTCCGTGTAGCTGCACTTTAGTAAGTCCGTGGTAGCAGATAATCATGACCAATGAAGGCCCACACACGAAGTACGTACGCACGGAAGTGCAGGCGCACTATGGACGTGGCAAACGGACGCAGGTTAGCAAGAATGTCAAACCGCTAGGTCGGACGTGCGGAGTGCGCCACGTCCGCAAAGTCCGCATAGCTTTGTGTGTGAGTGATGGAACGTGGTCAGACGGACTGCATTTATACATCCAGCATTTTTGACGGACAGAATGTTTTTTACATTTTAATTTATTTTCTCTCCTACATCCGTAAAAATTGCGTCAGTCACAAAAACGGACTGTGTGGCCACTACTGCGTCTTCCGTCAGAAAGTTTGTCCGTACTGCACGGGCGCACAGTCCGTAGAAAACGCGCTCGTCTGACCCTAGCCTTAATGGACACATATTTCTATTTCATGCAGAGGGAAAAATGCTGCCCTGCAACATGTATAATTCATATGCTCAAGGAAGGAAATCAAGTCAGGTCACCTGCGACTCCTTTTTGATTTCTTACCTGCAGTGTACAGATTCTACATGCTGCAGGGTAACACTTTTCATGCACTACCCATCAGCATGAATAAATGATATGTGTCCCTTTAAACATGGCTGATATGGTCACCCTAGTGCAAAAATCACAAAACACTGTCTGAACCCCCCCCCCCCCAATAAATCCCACACTGCGGTGGAGAGGGCAGCGCGAGCCACCACTTCCTCTCACTGGCAGCAGAGTGAGAGTGGGAACAAGTAGTTCCTAGTCTCCCTCTGCGAAGCATCCACGGCGCTGCACGATCTCACGAAAGTGATCTAGCAGCCGGGTCGCACAAGGCTCCATGGAGTCCTAAGGACTCCACAAGCGGATACTCGCGGCGGCACACTGCACCTCTGCTGTTATCTGGCTGCCTTGCACTTCATTCCGGGGCAACAAAGCACTTAATAGGGAATTTGCTTGGTAAAATGTAGACTGATTACTGTCTCGATTTTACAGACAGGTGTGGAATAGGACCCTAAATTGGCACCTATTTGGTAAAAATATTTTATCAGATAGTAAGTTGGTCTTTAAGTTGAGCTTGAGTTTCCCCAGCCATTGCAACTCTCTCTTCTTTCATTATTAATTATTTACAAAAAAAAATAATTTAAAACTTATATATTTGGATAAGAACAGCAGAAAATCACTTTTCAATGATATTCAGCAAACATAGCATATTGGGAGATTAAGGTTTGAGATTAGTGAAGCTGCCTGGAATTTTAAACCCCCAGTTTGAATTTGATTAGCAATTTGACACGACGCTGCTGTACACCTCCAGAATACTTTAAAGCCGGAGCAGACGTGCGTCCTCAAACTTATGTTTCTAACGAGTCAACATTTATTATATCTAAGGTTGGGGTCAGACGAACGCAGTGCGAACGGGCGTTTAGCCGCACTTTATTACGGCCGTGGTAGCAGAAAATGATGTCCAACACAGGCCCACACACAAAGTACGGCCGCACGAAAGTTCGGCCACGCAACGCAAGCGGCAAACGAACGCATTTTTGCAACAACGTCGAACCGCTAGTACTGACGTACAGAGTGCGCCGCGTCCACATAGCGTCGTGTTTGCGAGATTAGGAGACGTCAGACGCTGCTCATGTCCGGCCAACATCACGTCCAGACACCCAAAGTTTCCTGGTTTGGATCCGTATGAAATCACGGCCGTAATTGCGCATCGTATGGCCGCTATCGCGTATTCCGTGAAAAGGTACGTCCATGCGTTCGGATGCACTTTTTTACGGACGATGTGAAAAATGCGTTTGCTGTGAGTAGAATTGCTTCACAGCTCTGTTATACACCAGGGTCGCACACCCCGAATATAAGGAGGAACCCCTAAGGCTAGGGTCAGACTAACGCATTTTTCACGTTGTCCGTGAAAATGTGCGTTCGAAGAATGGACGTATTTTTTCCCGGAATACGCAATAGCGGCCATACTATGCGCAGTTTCATCCGTGATTTTGTACGGATCATCAATAAAACACTTCTTGCATCTGGACGTTATGTTGGCCGGACATTAGCAGCGTCTGATGTCTCCAATTCACGCACACACGCCGCTAGCGGACGCAGCGCACTCTGTACGTCAGTACTAGTGGTTTAACGTTCTCGAAAAAATACGTTCATTTTCCACTTGCGTTGCGCAGCCGGACTTTTGTGCGACCGTACTTCGTATATTGGCCGTCATTGCCCGGCATCTGCTGCTAGCACGGCCGTGATTAAGTGCGCCAGAACGCGCGTTCGCACTGCCTCAGTCTGACCCTAGCCTAAAAGAAGGGGTTAGGAGAGGAAACACGACCAGAGGAATCTGAGTCTGTAAGAAATCATCTTATAAAAGGATTTCTTTTGGTGTACGGGCACAGACAAGAAAAAAAAGGGGTCGAGACCAGTGGTTCACAACCCTGGTCCTCAGGTTCCCCTAACAGGACAGGTTTGCAGGCTATCTGAAGCACAGCACAGGTGATATGATTTGCTGCTCAGTGATTGCAGGATTCAGTCTGCTTTTCTCCAAGGGAATCCAAAAAATCTGCAAAGTTAGGGGTACGTGAAGACCATGGTGGGGAACCACTGCCATAGAGAAAAGCAAAATAATAATAAAAAATATCTCTCCACCACCCCTCCCCCTCGGATATCTAAAATATTTGTAAACGCTAATCTAACCTTTTCTAGTTAAATTGTACATACCCTGATTTCTATGGAAAGTATCCAGACCTCTTCTGGACATTGATATTGGAACAAAACGCGGCATTTTGACACTCTCACACCATAGGGAATAGCTTTGAAAAATATCCTTGTCAAAATATTTTATTCATTCCGAATCAGAAAGAAAAAGTGAAAACAAGGCAAAAAGCATGTGATGGATTAAGTAAAGATTAAAAAAACATGCACAGGTAAATAAAGGAATTATCTTCCCATTTATGAGCTCTGAGAGGTTTAACTGTTGCGACATCTCAAAGCGATAGAATTCTGCAGTAAAAACAATAGAGATACATGTAACAAAGTTTTGTTTTCCCAAAGAAATTGTTTGTGAAATAGCAGTAAAGGTGATGAGTTGGAAAGACAACATGGTTGTGTAGGTTGAAATGTATCAATGTGGTTTTCAATAAACTGCAGCAAAGTATTCAACCCTTTCACTGCTGAGTACGTGTGGGGAACGTCCTCATTGACTCCTAAGGAAAGATGGGGGGTTCCTTTGAACCCAAATATCTCCCGACTGTTGGCAGCTAGCAGGGTCATGTTTGGTATCATTAGAAAGGCCAGAGCATGGCCTTTTCAATGATACCAAACATGACCATGTTTAAAGTAAAGAAAAAATAATAATAATAATAATAATAAAAAAAAAGAAAAACATGTTTTTTTAAGACGTGAAATGGCTCAGCAGTGAAGGGGTTAATGTAAAAACTATTAAATGTTTTACAACCACTTTTATAATTGGGGTGTAATTGATGTTCGGCTGTAGACATCATGTGCTTTTTTAAAAAACTATGACAGCCTCAAAAGGTTATTGTTTACTTTAACAAATCTTACATAACCAGAAATCTCTTTAGGCTCCATTTAAGGGTGACCATAAACTTGCATAAACCAGTCTCAGAATGTTTTTATAGCCGTTCAAAATAACCACACAGTCCACTGGTAGGATGTAAAGGCTATGAAAAGTTCACTTTTTTATACATTTTCTATTTTTTTAAACTAGCTCAGCCCCATAATGGCTACTATTTATTATTCTTAGCAACTATCTGCTAAAAATACTAACAGGGTTGTTCAAAGAGAATCGAAAAGCCACTGCATTTTCGGTGACTTTTTGTTCTCTTCAATTCGGTGCGATTTGGCGATCCCATTTCGGCGACCCTGCAGTGTATTCAGCAAGCACCACAGGGCCGTCGTAGTGCATGGAAAAGCCGTCGCAAACCCAATGAACACTCAGCGCAAAACCCGGCGAAGGCTCACCGAAACCCGCAAAAACATCTGGATTAACCCCGCCGAACACGCCGGAGAAACCCGAGCAGCCGCCAATAACAGCGCAGAGCAGCCGTGGGAAAAAGCCGACACCGCAGACGAATGGAGTGAAAAAAAAAAACAGTACGCTTGAATGTTTGAAAAGTGAAACGCTGTTTGCAAAGAAACGACTGAACGAAAATGTCTGAAATTTACATATAAGATCCAATGAATGATAATAAAAAGGGCTGTTACAGAAAAAAAAAGTCAGCTTTAAAAAAAAAAAAAAACCCGAAAAATGCCTGAAAGATCCTAACAAATCTATAAATAAAGAGACTTTTTGCTGCAGAATATTATAATGAACGGTTTATTAGATATTGAATAAAAACGGAAATATTTTTAACTTCCTGGTAAAATCCTTTCTCAAAAAAAAACATTCAGGTTATTCAAAGAGATCCGAATTGCTTGAGAAAGGTAACCGAACGCTGAAAATCAGCGTTCGGTTGCCTTTCCTGGCCATTCGGCTATCCAGAGAGCAGGCAATTCACCAAATCCTAGCGAATTGCCTGCACATACGGTGCCTGTTCGGTGCCTGTTCGAGGGCAGTGAATCCCCATAAAAAAGCACTGCTTCGGCTATTCAGAGAACACAAACCAGCAGTGAAAGGTTCCCCTAATGCCCTGCCATTCGGTGGTTTAATTCGGCAGATTTATTCAGGAGAATCCCATAGACTTCAATGTTAAAAATATTCCCGTTTTAATTCAATATCTAATAAACCGTTCATTATAAAATTCTGCAGTAAAGAGTCTCTTTATTTATAGATTTATTAGGATATTTTAAGCATTTTTCTTAATTTTTTTTTTTTTTTAAAAGGTCCGATTTTTTTTTGATTTTATTTTATGTTTACTTCTTTTTTCTGTAACAGCCCTTTTTATTATCATTCCCTGGACCTCATATGTAAATTTCAGACATTTTCGCTCAGTAGTTTCTTTGCAAACAGCGTTTCATTTTCACAGATTCATACAAACTACCGTATTTTTCGCTCCATAAGGCTAGGGTCAGACGAACGCATTTTTCGCGTCGTCCGTGAAAAAGTGCATTCGAACGAATGGACGTATTTTTTCACGGAATACGCGATAGCGGTCATACGATGCGCATTTTCGGCCGTGATTTTGTACGGATCATCAATAAAACTCTTTTTGCGTCTGGACGTTATGTTGGCCGGACATTAGCAGCGTCTGACGTCTCCTAATCACGCAAACACGCCGCTAGCGGACGCAGCGCACTCTGTACGTCCGTACTAGCGGTATCACGTTCTAGAAAAAATGCGTTCTTTTGCCACTTGCGTTGCGCGGACGGACTTTCGTGTGGCCGTTCTTCGGATGTTCCCCGGCATTGGACGTCATTTGCTGCTAGCACGGCCGTGATTTCGTGCGGTTAAACGCACGTTAAAAATGCTTTCGTCTGACCTTAGCCTAAGACGCACCTGACCATAAGACGCACCTAGTTTTTAGAGGAGGAAAACAGGAAAATAAATATTCTGAAATCAAATAGTGTAATAATGGATATTGCCCCAGCTCCTCTCATGGATATACTGCCCCAGCTCATGGATACTGTCCCCCAGCTCATGGATATGCCCCCAGCTCATGGATACTGTCCCCCAGCTCATGGATACTGCCCCCAGCTCATGGATACTGTCCCCCAGCTCATGGATACTGTCCCCCAGCTCATGGATATGCCCCCAGCTCATGGATACTGTCCCCCAGCTCATGGATATGCCCCCAGCTCATGGATACTGTCCCCCAGCTCATGAATACTGCCCCAAGCTCATGGATACTGTCCCCCAGCTCATGGATACTGTCCCCCAGCTCATGGATATGCCCACAGCTCATGGATACTGTCCCCCAGCTCATGGATATGCCCACAGCTCATGGATACTGTCCCCCAGCTCATGGATATGCCCCCAGCTCATGGATACTGTCCCCCAGCTCATGAATACTGCCCCCAGCTCATGGATACTGCCCCCCAGTTTATGGATATGCCCCAGCACATGGATTTGCCCCAGCACATGGATTTGCCCCAGCACATGGATTTGCCCCCCAACTTATGGATATGCCCCAGCACATGGATAATGCCCCAGCTCATGGATACTGCCCCAGCACATGGATAATGCCCCAACACATGGATATTGCCCCAGCACTTGGATATGCCTCAGCTCACTCATGGATGTGCCCCAGCTCGCTCATGGATGTGCCCCAGCTCGCTCATGGATGTGCCCCAGCTCGCTCATGGATATGCCTCAGCTCACCTGTCGCCGCCGTGTTAGGCTCCCTCTGAGCGTGCGTCCGGCGGCAAGAAGCTTGGGCACTCGCCTGGGGGAGCCACGTGACCGCGATCTCACGAGATCACGGTCACGTGGCTCCCCCAGGCGAGTGCCCAAGCTCCTTGCCGCCGGACGCACGCTCAGGGGGAGCCTAACGCGGCGGCGACAGGTGAGCTGAGGCATATCATGGGGCATTCGCTCCATAAGACGCACCCACTTTCCCCCCCACTTTTTGGGGGGAGAAAAGTGCATCTTATGGAGTGAAAAATACGGTAATTTGCTAATTTATTCACCTCCCTCGTCTGCGGTCTCGGCTGCTTCGGCTCCTGCTCGGGTTTGGTTTTCGGCAGGTTAATCCAGATGTTTTTGCGCTGAAAATCAGTGTTCGGTTACCTTTCCTGGCCATTCGGCTATCCAGAGAGCATGCAATACGCCAAATCCTGGCGAATTGCCTGCACATACGGTGCCTGTTCGGTGCCTGTCCGAGGGCAGTGAAATCCCCATGAAAAAGCACGGCTTCAGCTATTCAGAGAATGAAAACCAGCAGTGAAAGGTTCCCGAAATGCCCTGCCATTCGGTGGTTTAATTCGGCAAGTTAATTCAGGAGAATCCCATAGGCTTCAATGTTAAAAATATTCCCGTTTTAATTCAATATCTAATAAACCGTTCATTATAAAATTCTGCAGTAAAGAGTCTCTTTATTTATAGATTTTTTAGGATATTTTAAGCATTTTTAAAACTTTTTTTTTTTTTTTTAAAGTCGGATTTTTTTTTTTTTTACTTTACTTATTTTTTTGTAACAGTCCTTTTTATTATCATTCCCTGGACCTCATATGCAAATTTCAGATATTTTCACAGATTCACACAAACTATTTTGCTAATTTATTCACCTCCCTCGTCTGCGGTCTCAGCTGCTTCGGCTGTGTGTGATCGGCTCCTGCTTGGGCTTTCTTCCGTGGTTTTCGGCAGGTTAATCCAGATGTTTCTGAGGATTTTCGGCGTGCATTCGCTGGGTTTTGCGGTTCGTTTTCGTGGGGTTTGCGGCAGCTTTTCCCTGCAATTCGGGGACCCTGTGGTGCTTGCTGAATACACCGCAGGGTCACCGAAATGGGATCGGCAAAAGGAACCGAATTGAAGAGAACGAAAAGTCACCGAAAGTGCGGTGACTTTTCGAATCTCTTTGAATAACCCTGTATGTGGATTCACTGCCCTCAAACAGGCACCGAACAGGGACCGTATGTGCAGGCAATTCGCCAACATTTGGCGAACTGCCTGCTCTCTGAATAGCCGAATGGCCAGGAAAGGTAACCGAACGCTGAATTTCAGCATTCTGTTACCTTTTGCCCCAATTCGGAGCTTTTGAATAACCCTGTAAGAATTATATAATTTTTAGAGCAATCACACAATGTAGCTCACGTAAAGAATTTCTAATAAAAAGAAACCAATGGAGTTATTTACTGAAATGCATTACTTACAGGGTTATTCAGAGAAAGGTGAAAACCAGGAGAACTGGCAGGAGAAGAGAACAATCCAGACCAAATAACCAATTTGGAAAGTGAGATAAATGGGAGAATTTTTCTGGTTTGGCTATTTTGACCTCGAATTTTCACTTCTCCAGTCATTCTCCTGAGTTTCATCTTTCTTTGAATAGACCTGTTACGTATTGCTGAGGTTCTTTTTATTTTTCATGGAAAGATCACGCAGAATTCATTATCTACTGGGAATAGTCGGGCCTCGCTCCCGTAACACAGGGGTCAGCAACGTTGGCCCTACAGATGTTTTGGAGCTGCACCTCCCATGATGCTTAAGGGTTATTCAGAAAGCAGGGAAATTTCTATGCTTTGCACTTCGGCGATTCTATGTTGCCGACCCTACTGTGAATTCACTATTCACTACACGGTCACCGTAGTTAACCCAAGCAAAGATGGAGTTGTCATTAACCGCCGAACTGGCCACCAAACTGCATAAAATGCCAAACGTGCGTCCATTACCCCAACACCACCAGCTGCGTAATCCTATGCAACAAAATTGTAACCAAAGACAAAGTCAGTAATATACAAAAATTACAAACTCATAGAGCACAGGACGCAGAACATCTGATTGAAACACAAGAAAAAGACAAAGAGATGACCACCGAATAGCACTGGAGTCAGTGGTCAACTGGAATGCAGTTCCCTCACTACTTTAACAGGGGGAACTTCATTGCTATTTGGTTGATGTATTGCAACTTTCCACATCTATCTATTTAGGCTCAACACAAAAATGTCCAAGTTATGAGTGTTTCCAAGGCTTGCGTTCACTGGAAGCGAGAGTTTCTATAATGCCAGAGGACGATATTCCCAGCTGTCACAGCTTCCGGTAATCTTTTTTATGGAACCATGGGACAAGAATATTGGCGAATTCTTAAAGGGACGCTCTACTAATCCTGACCACATTAGTGTCAGTCACTGACTGTCTCTCCGCCGTCTAGAATTGGATTTCTTCCCTCTTCATAAAACTCAATCTTGCCAAAACTGAAATTCTCATTATTCCTCCCTCCAAGGAGAACCTGATACCAACTCTCTGCCAACGCCTCAAACTCGCTGCCTCGGTGTCACTTTCAATTCCAACCTAACGTTCTCTCCCCACATCCTGACAGTGACAAAATCCTGTTCCTTTCAACTCAAGATAGAACATTGGCCGTGTCCGCCCCTTTCTGACACAAGATACCGCAAAGGTTCATGCACTTGTCATTTTGCGGCTTGATTACTGCAACTAGTTCCTCATTGGCCGCCCCAACTCTCGAATTGCCGTTTACAATCTGTAACGAATGTAGGCGCCAGGGATATTTTCTCACCAGACGTACCACGCGTACCCCCCACGCTCACCAGCTGGTCCCTCCATTGGCTTCCTGTACATTTCAGGATACAGTTCAAAATACTGACGCTCACATTCAAATTGCTCAATAACTCGACCCCCCCCCTTACATGTCTTCTTTACTCTGCAAGCACGTCCCGTCCAGACAACTCCGGTCGTCGGGCGACCTACACCTGTACGCTGTCTACACCTGTGCCGCCAACTATCGCCTCCAAGACTTCTCAATTGCAGCTCCGGTCCTGTGGAATGACTTGCCTCGTCCTATCAAACTCTCCCCTAATCTTCAGGCCTTCAAGAAATCCCTCAAAACCCATCTCTTCAGATTAGTGTACCACATCACTGATGCAACTCATCCCCCTCCACTCCTCACCTACTCACACATGATCGAAGCCGCTTCCATGGCTGCACCATTCCTGAACCACTGGCACTAATGATCCTGCTATCCAGTAAAACTCCCCTTGTCTTCCTCAACCCCCAATCCCTCTAGACTGTAAGCTCCTATGAGCAGGGCCCTCTACACCTCTTGTTTCCATCATATGTCTGTTTATCTGTATCTCGTTCCCTTTGGTTATTGTAAAGCGCTGCGGAAACTGTTGGCGCTATATAAATGATAATAATAATAATAATAATAGAGATCATGAAAGAAAATGTCAGTTTGTGGCAGATGGAGACAGAGAATGGGCGAGGGGCAACGAACAATTTTTTTTTTTTTTGAGAAAGGATTTTACCAGGAAGGATACATTGAGATTTCTCTCGTTTTCAAGTATGTCCTGGGTGGAGAGTGTGTACCGTTAGGTGTCTCGCCCAAGGACACTTACTGGAGAGGTACAATCGGTACAGATGCACTGTTCATCTACCGTATATGGGCCACTACAACCAAAGAATGAAATGTCTTTATTGTGTTTATGTTATGTTGCTGATATCTTATATGTGTTTTGTTTGTTTGTTTAGTTAAGAGAATATTTGACTCTATATGTGTCACTGGGTGCATCCATTGTGTGATATTTTGTGTTGTGAACTGCCGCCCCCCCCCCACACACACACACAGTATCTTTCAATCACTTGCTTCTCACTCCTCGCTTTGGCCATAGAATAGAGTGAATGTGTCAGTCAACGACTCACATCATTGTATTGTGTGGGATGTATTCAAAGGCCATATCCAGGGGGTGTAGATTATTATTCTTTTAAGCTCCCTTTTTTTATCTCATTCACCTGCCAGCTCTAATCTCAAGTAGCCTGGAGAACAATTGCATTCTCTAAACATTACCTCCTCCATCTCATTGACTGTTAAATATTGTAAAAAATTAATTACAGTAGTAAAGTAAAACTTTTGCACAGATTTTGATAAATGTTACATCATGGGAAAAATCCACAAAACGGAAACAGGAGATGAAAAACCTAACTGTACTTACCATTTTAACATGCAATTACTTCAGACAAGAAAATAATGTGGGTTTTTTGTAATGCACAAGTAATCTAGTTACTGCTTGCTAAGGATGGGCTGCCGGTTCGAAGTTCGATTCGAACATCGGCTGTTCGAAAATTTTCATTCATAAACTCATAAACATTTCCCACTCCTTGTTGGTCAAACATTTCCCACTGATTGTTGTCAAACATTTCCCACTCATTGTTGGTCAAACATTTCCCACTCATTGTTGGTCAAACATTTCCCATGGCTTCAAATTGCGTTTAAACATGAGCAAAAGTGGTAAAAATTAGCTCAGCGCACAGCGGTGAAATGGCTCAGCACTCAGCAGTGAAAGGGTTAAAAATGTATTTTGTTTTTTTTTAACTTTTTTTTCATTGTTTCCTGTCCCTCAGGGCAGTACCTGGACCCCCATACACTTTTTATGGCCAATATCTTGCACATATGCCCTCTTGGAGGGGACCTTAATTTTCGAACGTTCGAGCCCCATTAACTTTAATGGTGTTCGCATTGTGTACGAGTTCACGGTCGAACTTTTTTGGCTGTTCGAGTTCGAATGCAAACCGAACACGGGGGTGTTCGATCCATCACTACTGCTTACGTAAGTGGAACTGTCCCTTTAAAATTTCCATCACCCATCTCCTACTCGCACCAGACCACCAGCATCAGAAAAAGAGAACAGGGCCACCAAGTATTAGAAACTGGTCTCAAATGGGACTGTATAGCCGTCGATTGCATGTTTTTCTTTGAGATCGTGCAGTAAATCATAATAAAAAAGAAGCGTTTCAGTTTATTAAATATATGTGACTGAAGCGTTCGTCACCTTTGATAAAAATAAAACCCAATTTAATAACTCAATTCTGGTGTAATTACTCCTTTATGCCGTAGATATCGGAACGTATTCTAGCTTGAAAGCCGCTATGAGAGAAGCGCATCATTGGACAAATTTCTTGATGTATAATTTCATGTTTGAAAAAGTAAAAGCATAGCAAATTTGTTTTATTTATTTTTTTAAAAAAAACAAGATTTTTGATGCTCAGAAGGTAAATACTATTTTAATTTAGGGGGGAAAAGTTTTAAACTGGGTCAGTGAATATTTCATATAGATGAAGCACAAAAAATGTGCATTTATTTCATTTTCGACTTATTACAAAGATAGTGTGTGATTAAAACCTTTTAAAGTGCATCAAATAGTTTGACCTTGTGAAATTCAATTTGACCTTGTCCTGGTTTATTAATTCATCACCATTTTTTTTCTCATATATATGTATCTTTCTTCCAAAGGACTTCTGATTACTAATACGTACAACGCCTGTGAAATTTCTCATCACACCATTTAATAAAGATTGTTTGATGTCTTCTTTTGATGGAACATTCCATTCCCAATCCTTTCATATTCGGAAATGTGTCCAACAGCCAAATAGCCTTTTTTTTTTTTTATCTATTTTATTTATTTATTATACTTTATTTTATTTTAATGAACTTGCCTTATCTACTTGACACATGCGGAAAACACGATTCTATCTGTTATTTAAGCGGAGCTGCTCTCTGGTATACGTTACAAGCCGGGCCGTTCGCCGTACAATTAGTAATGCGCAGAAAGTCAGATATTCGCGCAATTTGATCCATTCTGCAATGTCATTTAGCTTTGATATTTAAAAATTACTTATACGAACGTTGACTCTTTTTATTACAAACAGATTTCTTATTTCATCGCGTCGCCTTCAGAGAATTGTTCCGAGGAAAGAGGAGAACATTCTTTAACCCCTTTCAACGCTGAATTCTTTGTGAAGAGGAATTGCGTTACAACAATGTTATTGGTTTTTCTATAAAGATGTACAAAATATTTACATGTATTAATTCTTGTTCCTGGCCATTGGTGTACAAATGTCATGGTACCTGTATCCACCTTCGGTTGCGACTCAGCTCATTGCATGTCGTCCGGATGGAGTTTAAGGCTAGGGTCAAACGAAAGCATTTTTACACGCGAACGTAAAAAAAGTGCGTCCGAACGCATTGACGTATTTTTTTCACGGAATTCGCGAAAACGGTCATACGATGCGCATTTTCGTGCGTGATTTTTTACGGATCCAAACCAGGAAACTTTGGGTTTCTGGACATTATGTTGGCCGGACACGAGCAGGGTCTGACGTCTCCAAATCACACACACACACCGCTATGTGGACGCAGCGCACTCTGTACGTCAGTACTAGCGGTTCTACGTTCTCGAAAAAATGCGTTCATTTTCCACTTGCGTTGCGCGGCCGGACTTTCGTGCGACCGTACATCGTATATTGGCCGTCATTGCCCGTCATTTGCTGCTAGTGCGGCCGTAATTAAGTGCGCCAGAACGCACGTTAAAAGTGCGCTGGTCTGACCCCAGCCTTACACGTAGCCCGATGCCTCGTCATCACGTTCATGGGAATGAGCTACGGGAAAAGGATTGAGATCTGCTGACAGAGGGATAGAGGAAAATTAAAGTCTGGGATGTTAAACTCAATAGTTACAGTTACAAGCATTTATAAAGCGCCAACAAGTTCTGTAGCGCTGTACAAGGGAGAGACAGAATAACAAATATACATACACACGGGACAGTAGGAGGACCCTGCTCGAGAGCTTACAATCAAAAGGGGAGAGGGGTGATATGCTAGGTGAGGGTGAATAGAGTACAAGAAGTAACGGGGTGCATGTGGGCTGGGTTTGGGAAGAAGGAGCAAGAAATTAACAATGGGGGATTAGGGAGTGTGCCGATAGGCTTCTGTAAAGAAGCCTGACAAGTAAAAAAAAAAAAAAGTTAAATTATTTCCCTTTGTCACAAAACTTTTCAAACATTTAAATCACAATGCAGTTTCGTAGTAGAAAAAAAAAATAAAAGGGACAATTGAACACTAAAAAACGTACACCTTTAAGGTTGCAATTCTTTTTTTAAAGCAACACATGTATCAGCACTCAGCACAGAACTTTTTCACTGTCACTATACAAAGGTACACCCCACTTATAGAGCAGTTTAGGGGCCAGACGACTGCCATACTACCCTAAAGAGGAGCAAGGTGGTTCTAAAAATTGTTTAGGTTCTTTACAATCATGTACAATACATGCAGACATTAGACAGGGATCTTACACAATACACAGTACTGTATTGCATTTGGGTACAGTGCTGTATACAGTAATGTATGTTTGTACAGAATGTGCTACATTGCCTGTCTTTGCACTGTAGGGTGGTCTTAATTTCCATTATGCTGCATTAGAGACACATTATAAAGCGGGGAATGTCTGTAACCAGAGTTTCCGAGCCATGACTATGACCCCAGACGCAGCTGAGAGGTCTAGATCTTTTACTTAGAACAACAGAAACCTTTGATCTCTCTGTCAATACAGAGATTGTTGGCGAATCTCACATTTTTCTAGCAGGGGTGTCTATGGCCTAGATCAGGGCTGTCAAACTCACAGCCCCCCAGGTGTTGAGACATACAATTCCCAGAATTCTTACAATGCAACAGAAGGCCAGGCAATCAAGGGAGATGTAGTCCGGAAACAACTGGGGGGCCAGAGACTGACAGTCCTGGCCTAGATTAATCAAATGGTCATGATGGGAATCATCCATGGTGCCAGGGAAAACTCCAAAATGTAAGCTAATCATTGATGGTCATCCTGCCAGAAAAACAGCTGTGCTGGTTGCATTAGACTGTATGGCCTGACACTTACCTGCATTCATAAGCTCTCAGGTGAGAAATTGTTATTACGGATCTTAAATTCATTTATTTGTTGTTACAGTCAGACACTTTGGGCCATATTACATAGTTGGTGCTAACTTAACCAGAGCTGTTGTAAACTTACCAGAGCCATTATAGCCTATAGAAGTTTTAAGTTTACAACAGCTCTGGTTAAGTTAGCACCAACATTGTAATACTGTCCAAAACCTCCATAGGCTATAATGGCTCTCTTAAGTTTACAACAGCTCTGGTTAAGTTAACACCAACTATGTAATATGGCCCTTCATTTGGTGACTTTGTGGACGCTTGAATTAAAGTGGTATGAGCAGCGTGTATGGCTCGTTCAGGACACATGTGCCGGTTTTTCTCATATCCATTTGTCTTGCTCAATTGCGGACATGGGATTGCAGTCCTCATTGATTCATTAATGGAGGAAGGAACCCAGCACTCCAATCTGCAAAAAGACCAATTTATTGGGTCACTGGTTCCCAGCCCTGGTCCTCAGGGCCCACTAACAGGGCAGGTGTTAAGGATTCCCTTGGGGAAATGCAGACTGAATCCAGCAATCACTGAGAAGCAAATCCTATCACCTGTGCTGTGCTTCAGATATCTGGAAAACCTGACCTGTTAGTGGGCCCTGAGGACAGGGGTTGGGAAACACTAAGGCCCCTTTTACATACCTAACGCTAACGATATCGCTCACCTGTGTGAGCACTACCGTTAGCTGCGGTATTAGCTGCCTATTACAATCCACACGCAAACGGGTTAAAAAACCCATTTGCGTTTGGTATCTTGCGCTCCTCAGCACGAGGTTAGTGCACTTTGCGTTCCCTATACTTAACATAGGGAGCGCAAAGTGTTAATCAGCGCTGGATTACAATGTCCCAGCGCTGATTAACGCCTGGCTCTGGTCAACGAAAAGTTAACCAGAGCCAGGACCTGGTGTTAACAGATTCCGCTTCTGCAGAATCCGTTAATACCAGCTGTAAAAATAAAAAAAACAAGCTGCATACTCACCCTCTGTCCCACGGCGAGTACCGCGGCTCCGGTCGCCTCCTCCGGCCGGCGGGAGCAGGGAAAGACAGGGGGAAAAAGTCCCCCTGTCTTTCCCTGCGTATCACTACGCCGACCGGCCGGATCTCGCGATGCAAGATCTGGCCGGTCACGTGACCGGCAGAGAGGAACTCAATGGAGTCCTATGGACTCCATTGAGAGGATGCGTGCGGCTGTTCTTGCAGATCCATAAGGAGACATAGGGTTTTTTTTCTTCTTCTGTTGATTTCATGGTTTTATCCAGATCATCATCATTGTGCACGTCACAACTCGCACCCGCCAACATTATTATTATTTATTATTATTATTTATTAAGCGCCAACACATTCCGCAGCGCTGTTCAAGGTGTAACGGGTAAAGACAGGACAATTCTACAAATACATATATTATAATGCATTCCCTGCGTAATACTACAAGACACAATGTTCAGCTACAACCTGACAGGTCAAGTGAATAACATTGATTATATGGTTACAATGGCACCTGTCTGAGGGTGAGATTTATTTTGGAGCAGGTGAACAGGCAGTTCTTGAATTTCTTGTGTTGGAAACAGGAAAAATGGGCAAAAAGATCTGAGTGACTTCGTCAAAACTCAAATAGTGATGGCTAGATGGGTCAGATCATCTCCAAAACAGCAAATATTGTGGGGTTTTCCCAGAATGCACTGGTTAGTACCTACTAAAAGTGTTGCAAGGAAGGACAACGATGAGCCTGCATCAGGGTCATGGGCTGCCAAGGCTCACTGACCGCATGGGGAGTGAAGGCAAGCCTGTCTGGTTCGATCACACATAGGAACTACAGCTGAAATTGCTGAAAACAGGATGCTGATCATGATAGAAAGGGGTCGAGACACACTTGACACTTACCATCTTAGGCTGGGGTCAGACCAGCGCACTTTTAACGTGCGTTCTGGCGCACTTAATTACGGCCGCACTAGCAGCAAATGACGGGCAATGACGGCCAATATACGAAGTATGGTCGCACAAATGTCCGGCCGTGCAACGCAAGTGGAATTTGAACGCATTTTTTCGAGTACGCAGAACCGCTAGTACTGACGTACAGAGTGCGCTGCGGCAGCATAGCAGCGTGTGTGCGTGATTAGGAGACGTCAGACGCTGCTAATGTCCAGCCTACATAACATCCAGGCGCAAAAAAAGTGTTTTATTGACGATCCGTAAAAAATCACGCACGAAAATGCGCGTCGTCTGACCGTTTTTGCGCATCCCGTGAAAAAATACATCAATGCGTTCGGACGCACTTTTTGACGTTCGCGGGGAAAAATGCTTTCGTCTGACCCTAGCCTTACTCGAGATTCCTGAAGACCACATACACCCCTGCATGGCAATGGTGCACCCTGCCACACTGCAAACATTGTTCAGGAATGGTTTGAGGAACGTGACAGATTTCAGTGTTGCCTCGGCCTCCAAATTCCCCAGATCTCAGTCCGATTTAGCATCTGTGGAATGTGCTGGAACAAGAACACCGGTCCATGGAGGTCACATCGTAACCTAAAGGACGTGAAGGATCTGCTGCTAATGTCTTGGTGCCAGATACCACAGGACACGTTCTTAGGTCTTATGGAGTCCATACCTCGACACAGCAGCACAAGGGGGACCTACACGAGATTAGGCAGGTGGTTTTAATGTTGTGGCTGATCAGTAAATTATCCTTCAATAAATCCTATGTGGATGTTTATTTGTAAAAACGAAAGAAAAAACTACCTTTTATTGATTTTTTTTAATACTCATCCAAACCAATGGTCAAGACAATAAAACCGAGCGAATGTATCGACATTATGTCGTTATTGCAGACATATAAAGGAATTCCTCACAAGAGACAAATGTAGAGAAGACAATGACCTCAGGCTACTGCCTAGATCTTTCACCGTTTGGCCACAGGTATCCTTCATTCCTGCAGGCATATTAGACAAATAAAAGGAGAGTAGATATATTTTTCTGACTTAGAAGCTGTTTTGGAGGTTCATGAAACTTTTGGAGGAGTTTCATTGATCCGATTTTGCAAAGTGCTCGGAGTGAAAACGACAGAATCTTACAAACGTGTTTACCTCATGCTGTTTTTTTTATCATTGGTCTCCATCGCGAAGAAATAAAAAAAAACAACACACTATATTATCACAACACAAGTGTGTATGAATCAGAAACTATTTTTAATGTGTACTTGCATTTGTGTTGTTTCCCAATTTTCTATAATACGCTATAGGATTGAAATACAATACGTGTCGGGTCGGTATTACCTCCGCACCGTTGAGAATGTAAGGGATGGTTGTCTGATGCCATTATCCACCTATACAGCCTTATGATAGCCAAAATGTCTACAAGGGACTAGTGGTTTTGGTGTGACTGATTATCCAGAGGAGGCGGCATTTTGGGTCAGGCCGCCATTTTTGGGAGATAGCGGACTTGCATATGGTAAATGTCTTCTCCTGCTGAAACCTTGTTAGATCTGAGCGGGGTCGGGACCCACCGAAGAACATTAGTGCTGCCGCTCGTTCTCAGGATCCTCACAAACCTTGTTTTTGCTCATCAAACTAACTAGCCATTTTTATAAAAAATAAAAAAAAAGTGGGAAGCTTATATTAAGCTTGTGCATTCTGGGGGTCTGTGTGGCAATTAAATTACACGGATTTAGTAGCAGGTTTAGTAGGGAAGTATATCCTATATTACATATTAGCTAATCTTAGTGATATTTGTCACCCTCTAAAGTAAATAAGAAATCAGCTTCATTGATATTTAACCCCTTGTTCCTTCTTTCTTGTGCATTTTATAACTTAGTTCTTTGTCTTACATGTTGGTTCACCTTTAAGAAATATTGACCAAGGAGAGGGCTTTTAATAAATGAAGAAATAAAGATGGAAACCAATATTAACAGCGCTCAGCCATCTACTAGGGCTAGTCTTTCACCCTCTTATATTCCCACTGAGGGGGCGACCCATTATAGTAGTTTTGTGCATATTATCTTTTGAGGTTTAGAATCGCGATACGGCAACGAAGGGGTTAAAAAGAGGTACCGCTAAAAAGGGGAGACTCTCCCCTTTCCAGTGGTACCTTTCTTTTTTTACCTAAGTGAAGCCGTTTGGGAGGGAAAGGGCTCCAAAAGAGCCCCTTCCTGTCATATCTTCAGCTCCTGCTGTGCTGCCTGGGGGGGTCTGGGCAAGGTCCCATGCCAAGAGCTGGCCGACTGACAGCACTGGGGAATGGCCGAGCGGCGTCTGAGGGGGCCTGGCCTGGTCACGAGGAGCCGCCGGGTTTAAAACAGGGCGCGAGGAGTTGCCTCGTCTCCCTGTCGTGGAGTTCTATTCCCGCATCGCTACTGATCCTGTGCATTGATTCATTGTTGTCAACCCGTTTCTGGATACGATCCCTGCTCCTGCTTTTTGACCCAGCTTGTTTTTGACCATTCTATTGCTGCTCGATTACGATCGCCTGTGTGGTGCTTTGGTGGCGTTACCTCATGTTTGCCGCTGGGCTGTTTACACGTTACTGAGTTGTTGTCCCTTCTCGTTTGTGGGTATCGTCTGTGCCGCATTAGGTTCCTATACCCAACCCAGGGCTCATGTTTCCTTGTCACACATTTATGTAACAACTGCGATCGAGAAGTACTGTTTGTCTGCAGCTCATGTTCAGTGTGCACTCCTCGCTAAAGATACTCGATTCTGTACCAACGATAGACCCCAAAGTGTATGTATTGCCTCTGAACATCAAACAGTACCGATGACCTGCTCCAGATTAGCAGAAAACGTTAAAGCAGCATATCTCCTGACTGCCCTGCAGTCCGCACAATTCACCAACTGTCTGACGTATCTTTGTGTTTCTGAACATGCTCTAAGTTATCTATCGGTCTCGAAACCTTTAGTGCTTAGTTGCAACTCAGTGGTTCGCTCATTATCCCTGTCTCACTCTCAAGCATATAAATCAGAAAATACCCAGCAGTGTTTAAATGCCAAGCAGATTTATCAGTCCTTAAGGATATCAACTTCGCTACTCCTTGGTGGGCGCTACTCCCCCCGTTACACTTCCCCTTTCCTATTCTCCACTGCAGGCACCGGGGGGGGGGGAGGGCGCCTGGCGAGGACATCATCACACACATTGATGACATCATCATGCTGGCCAGGCTCCATGAATACAGCAGTGGTAGTGATACCTTTTTTGTTAGACTAACGTTACTTTTAAAAGACAAGCTTTTGAGAGTATATCTCTCTACCTCAGGTCGGGACGCTGTACAGAAAGCTTGTATTTTAAATGTAACGTTAGTCCAATAAAAAAGGTATTACCACATACTGCTATACTCGTGATTTTGGCATCTGGACTAACACAGCCTAATATATATATATATATATATACACATACACACACCAGCCAAAATAAATAAATGTCACACATGCTAATATTTCCTTGAGCAGCCTTTTTTTGTGATTGCGTCACGCATTCGCCGTGGCATCGTGCCGATAAGCTCCTGCAATGTCACAGCATTTACTTTTGTCCAGAGTGGCATTAATTTGTGGCCAAGATCTTGTATTGATGATGGGAGAGTCGCAGCGCTGCGTAAAGTCTTCTCCAGCACATTATCCCAAAGATTCTCAATGGCGTTAAGGTCTGGACTGTGCGGTGGCCAATCCATGTGTGACAATGATGTCTCATGCTCCCTGAACCACTCTTGCACCATTTGAGCCTGATGAATCCTGGCATTGCCTTCTTGGAATATGCCCGCTGTGCCATCAGGGGAGAAAAAAAACCATTAAACAGCTAAATTCCTAGGTTTTACCTATTGTGATGAATTGCTAACGTCATTTGGTCTACATGTTACCTCATGTTTATATCCCTGTGAAACAGGAAGTCATGAGTGAACAACTTCCTGTTCCTGGTCTCGCAGTTATATTAACTAAATGGGACCCTTCAAGAATATTTTTCTCAGTTGATTTCATAGGGGTGAAAATAATTGTACCACACCTATATTTAACCCCTTACCGCCGGGTAGTTTGTGCTTGGAACGTGGGCTTGAAAGCCGGCAGGGTATAATAGCCCATTCCATGGCCCTCTGGCTCGCATCTAGTCGACGCAATGCGCGTGTCATTGGCTGCAGGGGACGGCATGAGTTCAGACCCACCTGTCGCTGGGACACTGTAGCACTCCCCGCAGCGTTTAAGGGTTTACAAAGATTTATGGTTTTTGTATAAACCTGTGTTTGCAGTTTGTTTGATGTCCATGCGACCAGAATATGTATATTTGTTGAACAAAAGATCAAAAGGTTAAACAATAAAAGGCAGTTTCACAGCCTAGTTTGCTCATATTTACCACGGGTGTCGATATTAGTGGAGGGCACTGTAGATATAGTTCAATACTTTTCTCTTTTTTTTTTTCCTGGAGGATAACAAGCACGTTTGCACATTTTGCTAATACGGACCATCAAAAGAAGAGAGTGCCTTTTAGATGTACGGCCACATTTAACACAGGGATTATCTCCTTAGTAAACTCATCTAAATCCTTCCTAATCGCCCATGTGAACAAAAAGATATTTCTTTACAGTCATTAGACGCTCGCACATGGTCAACTGGTTATTGTAACTGCTGACTTGATGAAAAACCGTGATCAATATCATTAAGCCGATTCAGTGACAGAGGTCACGTCTGATCCTTCAGATACTGGAAGGGAGAAATCAACATGGTTGAAGGTTCTTATGCATGTTTTTTTGTTGAGTTTCCTTTCGATGTAGAACTTAAGTAGGACACGCTACACATCCTTAGCACTTTAGCTTATTAACCCTTTCTGACCATGTGGTTTCAATCCGAAACAACATTTTCAGATTGAAACCACTGTAGTTTTCCAAATTACAGTAGTATGTTTCATACCTTTTATATATACATAAAAATTCACTTTTAGCTTCTGATTTCTAAAACAAGGACCTTAACAGTGGTCTGGCTCTATGGAGTGCCCCCCCAACCCACCCCTTCAGCCCAGTATAGATGTTTGAGGCAGAGACGTTGTCTCCTGTGCTTGTAGCAACAAAATATACATTTTTTAAATGTGTTTTCACCCGATTAATTAAAAGTCACTTAAATGTTCTAACTGGATTTGTCCTAAAGGCTGACTAGCGTACTTTACTTGGGTTATGTGCAGAGGCAAGACAGACCTCAGTCTATACCAGGAAGGACAGACAGATCTTGCACTACTCAATTTCTTTAATCCAAATTAAACTTTAAGTATCAGTACACTGTCCCTTTGGTCTACAGATTAGACATACTATACAGACTTTACGCTTTCTATCCTTACATGATTACCTGCTTGCTGGGGTTTTTTGCAGCCAATCCTTTCCAAGTCCTGTCGCTCTGAATTTCTGAAGCTCCACACGTGCTGTGTATCAAGAACTGCATCAATCAGATGACATACAGGTGTGTGAGCAGCGAAGAGAAGAAGAGAGACAAAAATGAAAAGAGGAAGAGAGAGAAAAAAACGAAGAAAAAAAACAAAGAGAAGAAGAGAGGGAAAAAAGGAAGAGAGAAAAACAAAGAGAAGAAGAGAGTGGAAAAAAGGAAGAGAGAATACAAAGAGTGAAAAACAAAGAGAGTGAGGGAGAGAGAAAATAAAGGGAATGAGGAAAATAGAGACATTGAAAAAGAGGAAGAGAGAAAGGGAGAGAATGAGAAAGATAAAAAGGAGAATGGGAAAGAGAGAGAAAAGGCGAAAGGGGAGAGAGAAAGAGAAGACATGAGAGAAAGAAAAGGAATGCAAAAGGAGAGAAAGTAACTCCCTGGAACATTCTGGAAGGGGCATGACTGCTGGCCTGGGACAGTTAATCAAGGTGTGTGCATGTTCATTGGTCAGGAAAAATTATGATAAAGAGGTGGGTTCCTATATATACACACAGGTGTGTAATTACCTGTTCCATGTGTTTGTGATTAGAAGAGGCTGCACGTTCCTGCCTGCCCGTCCTGTTGAGGGTGGTTTTCTTTTTGTTTGGTTGTGTCACACCTTGGTGGTATCCCTGGCCAGAGAAGAATAAGTGTATTGGATAAGCCACCGCGCCGAGTAAGGTGGGCTCTGGGAGAGACGATCTCTGGGTTAAGTTATAACTGCCTGCCGCAGGTTAGCTTGCGGCAGGGTCAGATCCAATTCAGGTGTGTGGTGTTGGATTTTATATATATATTGTAACAGGGCATCATGTAGAGAGCAAGGAAAGGTCCTGTCCGGGGTTTATGTGTCACCCAGATTTCTCTCTTACACCTTCCGGAACCTCTAAGCACCTGGTTTTGCACTTTGCCTCAGTGGCAATTTAGTGCAGGTGAGGCAAACAGACATCGCTCTGGAGTCTGGGGAGCAGACGGTCTCTATCTGCTGGAGCACAAGGTTGGTTATGCTAGTTTGCTGAAGCCTGACAAACACTAGGTTTGCAAAGGTTGTTAGTCAGGGCTATTGTATGTTTAGTTAGTGCCGGGACACGGCTAGGAATTTTCTTTGCTTTTGAACTGTTTATTTTGAGCAATATACAGTGTGGTGTATAACCTGTGGGTTGCTGCAATAAATGTACCCCCGTTTGAAGAAAAGTCACTGGTCTGGTCTCTGAACCTTTCAAGAGTGCTCACCCCAGAGAGCAATTGCACCCGCTACCTGTTTCCCAGCTCACATATGGTGGAGAATGCGGGCAAGTGATAGCAAGAACCTGCTATTTAAAAGGCCAGTTACTGAAGTGAAAAAGAAAAAAAAATAAAAAAAAAAATGGAGGATGTTATAAAACAGTTGGTGTTGGCTAATGCAGCACAGCAACAGGCTAATGCTACACAGCGGGACATGTTAAATGCTCTGCAGAAGCAAACTCAGGTGCTGCACACGCACACGCAGCAGCAGATCAGTGCTGTACAGGAACAGACACAAATGTTATTTGAAAAGCTTGCAGTTGCTGCTGAAGGCGATCGCAAGACTCTGACGGAGGTGGTGCAGACTCTGGCACAGAGGTCTCCCCTGCAAGCTGCAGATTCTTCTGACAACTCCTCACCCATCCATGTCAGTCGCTTCCTTTCCAAGATGACAGCAGAGGATGATCCAGAGGCCTTCCTGTTAACATTTGAAAGAACCGCTGAGAGGGAAGCATGGCCTAAGACACGGTGGGCAGGATTGGTGGCGCCCTTGCTAACCGGTGAATCACAGAAAGCATATTATGATTTGGAGTCTGTGGATGCCATGGATTATGACAAGGTCAAGCTGGAGATACTAGCACGGCGAGGTGTTACTTTGGCAGTGCGAGCACAGCGTGTTAACAACTGGTCCTACCAAGCTGGGAAGTCACCGCGGTCACAGATGTTTGACCTCATCCACCTGGTCCGAAAATGGCTGCAACCGGAGTCCCTCTCGGGGCCACAGATCATTGAGCGGGTAGTCATGGATCGCTTCCTAAGATCCTTACCGATCGTCTTGCAAAAGTGGGTAACCCAAGGGGACCCCAAGTCGGTGGATCAGCTTGTGGAGATTGTTGAGAGGTACTTTGCAGCTGAGGATTTGAACGCCTCCCCGGTGAGCCCATGGACTTTCCGCCCAAAACCAAGGCCTCCCTCGGCAATCGGTAAGACTGTTCCAGGGAAAGTGGGTGGTGAGCGTGGCAAGGAGGCAGAGGGAAAAACTGCTGATTTAAACCGGGGAGGTTGGCATTCCAAAGCGGGAACACCAGTGCCCGTCAGCAGACCTAACCTGAGGAATGTAAGATGTTTTCGGTGCCAGGAACTTGGGCATTTAGCTGCGAACTGTCCATTAACTGATGAGCCTATGCAGTGTGACTTGTCTTTCAAGGAAAGACGGCAGTCTTTGTTTTCCACTGTTTCATGCACCGCGGTGCCAGTAAAGGGAAAACACATGTGTGCAATAACTGTGAATGATAAGCATGTTACAGCTTTGCTGGACTCTGGAAGTTTAGTAACCCTTATTAAGGCTGAATTGATAGACTCTGTGAACTTCCGGGCTAAAAAGGTTGCTGTAGTGTGTGTACATGGTGATACTCGGGAGTATCCTATAGTAGCTGTGAAGTTTGGAACCGCACGGGGTGATCTGAGGCACTTGGTTGGGGTTGTGCCTCATTTGGTGCATGATGTAATTATAGGGAGAGACTTTCCTGAATTTTGGGAACTCTGGAACACCCAGACTGTGCCACAGTTTCTAAACCAGAGACTGAATCTGAATACATGGATGCTGCAGAGCAGTTGTATTCAGAGGATCCCTCTTGGGGGTCCCCAGACTTTCCCTTCTCTGTTTTGGCAGGAGAATTGGAAGAGTCTGAAGGCCCTATAGCCAATGAGGATAGACCGCCCTCTGTTGAAACTGAAGCTACTCTAGAGTTTGCAGATCTTAACACTCATAGAGAGAACTTTGGTAGTGAGCAGAGGAAGGATCCTACTCTTGTGAGGGCCTGGGAAAATGTTATGATGATCAATGGGGAACCTGTTGACCCAGGGAATAGGCTCTCTTTTCCTTACTTCATTAGTAATGATGACATGCTATATCGTGTGTATAAAAAGAACAATGAAATTATTGAGCAATTAGTGGTCCCCAAACCGTACAAAAAGGTGGTATTGGAGCTTGCCCATGGACACTTATTGGGGGTCATTTAGGTACTGAGAAAACCACTGAAAGGGTTTTACAGAGGTTTTACTGGCCTGGGGTACAAAAAGATATTGAAAACTATTGCAAATCTTGTCCGGTTTGTCAAATGTCTGCACCCCTACCTCATTTTCGGAGTCCCTTAGTACCCTTGCCAATAATCGAGGTGCCATTTGAGAGAATTGCTATGGACCTTGTGGGCCGCTTCCGAAGTCTGCCCAGGGCATCAGTATATCCTGGTCATTATGGATTACGCTACCCGTTACCCTGAAGCAATTCCCCTACGCCAGACATCAGCCAAGAATATAGCTAAGGAGTTATTACAGGTGTTTAGCCGGGTCGGGATCCCTAAGGACCTTCTGACGGACCAAGGTACCCCATTTATGTCACGAGTGACAAAAGAATTGTGCAAGTTGTTTAAGGTGACGCATTTGCGAACCTCGGTATACCATCCTCAAACCGATGGACTAGTAGAGCGATTTAATAAAACCTTAAAAAGCATGCTGAAAAAGGTTGTTGACAAGGATGGGAAAAACTGGGACTATTTGCTTCCATATCTGATGTTTGCCATCAGAGAAGTTCCTCAGTCCTCTACAGGGTACTCTCCATTTGAATTACTCTATGGGAGACACCCTCGGGGACTTCTGGACATAGCCAAAGAGACCTGGGAGGGGGAGAAGACACCCCACAAAAGCATTATTGAGCATATTTCGCAGATGCAGGACAGAATTACAGTAGTAATGCCAATTGTAAAAGAGCATTTAGCTCAATCGCAGGCAGCTCAGCAGAGAATATATAACAGGGATGCTCGAGTCCGCATTTTCTCACCTGGCGACAGGGTGCTGGTATTAGTTCCCACAGTTGAGAGCAAGTTCCTTGCTAAGTGGCAGGGTCCCTTTGAAGTGATAGAAAGAGTTGGGGAAGTAAATTATAAAATTCACCAACCGGGGAAAAGAAAACCAGAGCAAATATACCATGTGAACTTGCTAAAGCCCTGGAAAGATAGAGTATCGCTAGCTGCTGGGTTCATCCCAATAACCCACCAGCTGGATACTGAACACCCTCAGGTCCCTGAAGTAAAAATTGCTGAGTCGCTGTCTAAGTCACAAAAGCAGGAAGTCAGAGAGTTTTTAATAAAAAACCGAGAAAAATTTTCAGAGCTGCCTGGTCAGACGTCGGTAACACAACATGACATTGTTACTGAACCAGGGGCACGGGTTAAACTTAAACCTTACCGTATTCCTGAGGCAAGGAGGAAAGACATCAGTAGGGAGGTGAAGAAAATGTTTGAGCTAGACATCATTGAAGAGTCCAGTAGTGACTGGTCCAGTCCCATTGTCCTAGTCCCAAAGCCAGATGGGAGTTGGAGGTTTTGCAATGATTTTAGGAAGCTCAATTCAGTGACCAAGTTTGACACTTATCCTATGCCCCGGGTAGACGAACTTATAGACCGACTGGGCACAGCTCGTTATTTGACAACTTTGGACTTGACCAAAGGATATTGGCAGATTCCCCTGACAGAAGGTGCCAAGGAGAAGACGGCCTTCGTAACCCCTGAGGGTTCGTTTCAATATAAAAAGATGCCTTTTGGATTACAAAATGCACCTGCTACATTTCAGAGAGCTATGGACAAACTTTTGAGACCCCACCAACAGTATGCTGCAGCATACTTGGATGACATTGTAGTACATAGCACTGACTGGGAATCTCATTTGCCTCGAGTCCAAGCTGTCTTGGAAACTCTCCATAGAGCAGGTATCACTGCTAATCCAAAAAAATGTGCCCTGGGGTTAGAGGAAGCCAAATATTTAGGTTACACGATTGGGCGTAAAACCCCAGCTAAACAAAGTAGAAGCCATTCAGGAGTGGCCACGTCCCACCAGTAAAAAACAAGTCAGAGCTTTCCTTGGGATAACGGGATACTACAGGAGGTTTATCCCAAACTTTGCAACTCTTGCAGCCCCTTTGACAGACCTTACCAAAGGGAAGAATTTAATGGTCAAATGGTCCCCAGAAGCTGAGGAATCTTTCCAGGTCCTGAAGAGGGCTCTTTGTGCACAGCCAATCCTCTACTCCCCTGATTTTTCCAAGGACTTTGTAGTCCAAACTGATGCATCTGATGTTGGTCTAGGGGCAGTTTTGTCACAGGTACATAATGGTGAGGAACACCCTGTAGTGTACTTAAGCAGAAAACTAAACGATCATGAACAGAAATATGCAGTGATTGAGAAGGAGGGTTTGGCTATTAAATGGGCATTGGATGCCTTAAGATATTATTTATTAGGGCGCCAGTTTGATCTTGTGACTGACCATGCTCCCCTCAAATGGATGGCTCTAAAAAAGGAGACCAATAGACGTGTGAATCGTTGGTTTCTGGCATTGCAGGACTACAGCTTCACTGTGAAGCATCGACCGGGTAAAAAAATGGCCAATGTAGATGCTCTGTCCAGAGTCTACGCTTGTGTAGCTGACAGTGTTCCACCCAGGGGGTTGAAACAAGGGGGAGGGTATGTAACAGGGCATCATGTAGAGAGCAAGGAAAGGTCCTGTCCGGGGTTTATGTGTCACCCAGATTTCTCTCTTACACCTTCCGGAACCTCTAAGCACCTGGTTTTGCACTTTGCCTCAGTGGCAATTTAGTGCAGGTGAGGCAAACAGACATCGCTCTGGAGTCTGGGGAGCAGACGGTCTCTATCTGCTGGAGCACAAGGTTGGTTATGCTAGTTTGCTGGAGCCTGACAAACACTAGGTTTGCAAAGGTTGTTAGTCAGGGCTATTGTATGTTTAGTTAGTGCCGGGACACGGCTAGGAATTTTCTTTGCTTTTGAACTGTTTATTTTGAGCAATATACAGTGTGGTGTATAACCTGTGGGTTGCTGCAATAAATGTACCCCCGTTTGAAGAAAAGTCACTGGTCTGGTCTCTGAACCTTTCAAGAGTGCTCACCCCAGAGAGCAATTGCACCCGCTACCTGTTTCCCAGCTCAATATATATATATATATATATATATATATATATAAAAGGAATTTTGTGTAAATTAAATAAAGCTGTGGCCTACGCACTTTTCCAAAATATATGGTGGTCTGTGTGTTTATTTCATGGCATAGGCAGAGAGGATCCAGGTTAAGCAGTCAAAGGATACGGAGCTTGAGAAAGAGAGAGGGAGTCACTATAAAGATTAACAGTTTGCAACAGCTGACAGTTTTGCAGTAATAAATGTTAGGTGCGGAAGCCTATAACAAGTGGTGCGCGCGCCTCTAGCACAGTCACACATTGAGGAATTATTTGCCTAAAAACAAGAAGAAATTTTAATGGTTAATCCGTGCAGCTCATGATCCATGTTTAGCGAGAAAAACATAGAAATGGACAGTTCACTGTTTTTTTTTCTTCTTTTCACTTTGACAAAAAGAAATTCCACGGAACGAAGTAAAGGGTCGTGTTACAATCTAAGCATTTGACATGGAGTTAAAGGAGACAATTTAATCCTATTCCATCGATTTTGGGATTTGTACGTACCCTGTTTGTTATGGGCACTGGGCCTCAGTCGTGAAGGGTTGTAGACATCTGATGCGACAAACCACCATGTACTAGACTGGATATCGCAATTCTTAGAACTGTACGGAATCTGTGATGGAAAAGATCCAAGTGTATGGACAGGACAACAGGCACTTGGATCTTTTAGCAGAACTGTGACTCAGGCATGCAGAGTCCAATACTACTGCACCATCCTACCTGTAACAGATGTTTCTTTCAGTGCAGGCAGCCTGTGATCACACGGTTTGTGACAGTACATGTCTAGCATTTTACCCCCTGATCTGATATCAGATAATAGGGATACATTGTTATGTGTGCATCACTTAGCCTTGGAATAGGAATCTGCAGGAACCCGAAAATGAGCCTTTTACAAATTCCGTGCTGGTAGCTGTGACAAACTCCTAGGATTGATAAAAAACATTGCAAAAAGAAAATATTCTGAAAGTCACATTCCATAAACTGAGAGATAAAACCTTGCATAATGCTGTAAGGTTCCCCTCTAAATTACAAGAAGCCATCGTGCAGACATCCTGTCCTTACAGTGAATTATTTAACCACAGGCATTGCTGTTATTCTACTAGAGATCACATTCGTACCCAAACCAACATAAAATATTCATCTTTTGTACATGTCAACGGCTCTCGGCTGCTAGTCTGGAAAAAAGTTGAGTAAGTATTGCTGCGTTATTACTCTCAGCACTCAGTCTGATCTTAATCTCTTTATATGTCTACCACTTAACCTTAATCAAAGAACAAGAGAAGAGCGAGAGAGAGAAACAAAGAAAGAGCAAGAGAGAGAAACAAAGAAAGAGCAAGAGAGAGAAAGAACAAGAGAGAAAAAAGCAAGATAAAGAGTAAGATTATGAGAAAGATAAGGCGAGAGAGAAAGAGCAAGGAAAAGAAAAAGAAAGGGTGAGAGGGAGAAAGGACAAGAGAGAGGATGAGAGAGGGGACCGAGGAAGAGGGGAAGCGAGGGAGGATGAAGGGGGATGAGAGAAGAAGAGCAAAACAGAAAGTGAGAAAGAAAGAGATAGTGAAAGAGCAAGAACGAGTGAGAGAAATAGTGAGAAAGAGAAAGCAAGAGAAAGAACGTGAGAGAAAAAAGAAACAGATAGCATTCAATAATTATAAAAAAACTCAGAGTAAAGAAGATAGGCAAACCTATAAGATTAGGCAGAAAGAGGCAAAGCAATTTATAAGAGCTTCCAAAGCACACGCAGAAGAGAAAATAGCTCTGTCAGTAAAGAAGGGGGACAAAACATTTTTTAGATACATAAACGAGAAAAGAAAAGTAAAACAAGGATTAGTTAGATTAAAAACAAAGGAAGGAAGGAATGTAGAAGAGGATAAAAGTCTCGCTGACTGCCTCAATGAATATTTTTGTTCAGTCTTTGCAGAAGAAAAGGAAGGAAAGGGACCTCAGTTAGGAGGAAACACTAAAGAGACATTTACATATGAGTTTACAGAGGAGGAGGTTCTACAGCAGCTGTCTAAAGTAAAGACAAATAAGTCAATGGGGCCTGATGGGATCCACCCTAAATTATTAAAAGAGCTCAGTGGTGTAATAGCAAAACCGTTAACAGATTTATTTAACCAATCTTTGTTAACGGGAGTCGTCCCAGAAGACTGGAAATTAGCAAATGTTGTGCCCATTTACAAGAAGGGTAGTAGGGAGGAATCGGGGAACTATAGGCCAGTTAGTCTTACGTCGGTAGTCGGGAAATTAATGGAAACCATGTTAAAGGAAAGGATTGTTGAACATCTAAAAACACATAGATTACAGGATCAGAAACAACATGGGTTTACCTCAGGGAGATCATGCCAAACTAATCTTATTGATTTTTTTTGATTGGGTAACAAAAATAATAGACACAGGTGGTGCAGTAGACATTGCTTATTTAGATTTCAGTAAGGCTTTTGATACTGTTCCGCATAGAAGGCTTATCAATAAATTGCAATCTTTGAGCTTGGATTCCAATATTGTTGAATGGATTAGGCAGTGGCTGAGTGACAGGCAACAGAGGGTTGTGGTAAATGGAGTTTATTCGGCGCAAGGTCTTGTTACCAGTGGGGTACCTCAGGGGTCAGTACTTGGACCCATTCTCTTTATTTTTATTAGTGATATTGCAGAAGGTATTAATGGAAAAGTATGTCTTTTTGCTGATGACACAAAGATTTGCAACAGGGTTGACGTTCCTGGAGGGATCAGCCAAGTGACAAATGATTTAGGTAAACTAAAAAAATGGTCGGAGCTGTGGCAATTGAGTTTTAATGTGGATAGGTGCAAGATAATGCACCTGGGGCGTAAAAACCCAAGGGCTGAATATAGAATATTTGATACAGTCCTAACCTCAACATCTGAGGAAAGGGATTTAGGGGTTATTATTTCAGAGGATCTAAGGGTAAGTAGTCAATGTAATAGAGCAGCAGGAAATGCTGGCAGAATGCTTGGTTGTGTAGGGAGAGGTATTAGCAGTAGGAAAAGGGAAGTGCTCATGCCACTGTACAGAGCACTGGTGAGACCTCACTTGGAGTACTGTGTGCAGTACTGGAGACCGTATCTCCAGAAGGATATAGACATCTTAGAGAGAGTTCAGAGAAGGGCCACTAAAATGGTGTACGGCTTGAAGGAGAAAAGTTACCAGGAAAGGCTTAATGATCTTAACATGTACAGCTTGGAAAAAAGACGAGATAGAGGAGATATGATAGAAACATTTAAATACGTAAAGGGAATCCACAAAGTAGCAAAACAAGAGGACATAGTCTTAGATTAGAGGGGCAAAGGTTTAAAAGAAACATCAGGAAGCATTATTTTACTGGGAGGGTGGTGGATACATGGAACAGTCTTCCAGTTGAAGTGGTAGAGGCCAAAACAGTAATTGAATTTAAGCAAGCATGGGATAGGCATAAGGCTATCCTAAACAAAAGATAAATCCAGGTAAAGTATCCATGTAATTGGGCAGACTAGATGGGCCGAAAGGTTCTTATCTGCCGACATTTTCTATGTTTCTATGTTAAACAGCAAAAGAAAGAAATTGAGAAAGCCAAGTAAGAGCTAAAAAAATGTGAAAGAGTGAGAAAAAGAGCAAGAAAATGACAGGGCGAGGGAGAAAGCGAGAGGAAGAGAGCGAGGGGAAGGGATGCACAGAGCCAGCATTCACCCTCTCCAATTCTGCTACAGCTCAGGCACTGAGGTCCTCACTAATCACCAAATACACCCCAGCCCACTCCCTAAGGTCAAACAGTGACCTGCGCCTAGCTTCTCCCCGCATCACCTCTTCCCATGATAGACTGCAGGACTTCACACGCGCAGCCCCCATTCTCTGGAACGCTATCCCTCGTACGGTCAGACTTTCCCCTAATTTCTCTTCCTTCAAACGCTCCCTTAAAATGTTCCTATTTAGGGAAGCCTACCACCCAACTCACTGACACAACCATCAATCACTCTCACCTTACAGTCCTCTCCTCCTGTTTCCAACCCCAACCCCTCTAGATTGTGAGTTCCTACGGGAATAGGGCCTCATCCCCTCCTGTACTGTTTGTCAAATGTTGTTCAATGTATTGTAACCTGTCTATACTGTGCCTATTGTACAGCGCTGCGGAATATGCTGGCGCTTTATAAATAAAGAATAATAATAAGGGCCGAAATGTTGCATTTTTATCCTGTCCTTTGCTCCTAATAAATCTGTGGGATTGATTCTTTGTACCCTTGAGCATGCTGACTTCGTTCTTTATTTATAACATGTTTACTAGTGCTACCATGTTGTTATTATTATCATCATTTATATAGCGCCAACAGTTTCCGTAGTGCTTTACAATAACCAAAAGGGAACAAGATAATTGTACATAGGATGTAAACACTAGGGGCCACTGCCACATTACAATCTTGTTGCTAACGTTAGCTGCGGTATCTACGCATATTACAATCCAAACGCTAACGGGTTAAGTAGCCCGTTTGCGTTTGGTAGCTTGCGCTTTCCAGCGAGAGGTTACTGTACTTTGCGCTCCCTATACTTAACATGGGGAGCGCAAAGTCCCAGCGCTGATTATGTCCGGCTGTGGTTAGCGAAACGTTTTCCAAAGCCAGGACTTGGTGCTAACGGTTTCCGCTTCTGCAGAATCCGTTAACACCAGCCAAATAAAAAAAAAGTGATCATATATACTCACCCTCTGTCCCGTGGCGAGGACTGCGGCTCTGTCGGCCTCCTCCGTCCGGCGGGAGCAGGGAAAGACTGGGGGAAAAAGTTCCCCCAGTCTCTTCCTGCGCATCACTACGCCAACCGGCCAGGTCTCACGAGGTGAGATCCGGCAGGTCATGTGATCGCCGGCGTCTGGCTCAATGGAGTCCTATGGACTCCATCGAGTGGATGCTCGTGGCAGTGGCGCACTACCAATCCAGGCAGCTTTTTAAGCGCCTGCATTGTAATTCCACGCTAAAACGGGGCGATAGGGAGAAAACTGCGGGCACAGTTTTTTCTCCCTACAGCCCCCGTTTTAGCGTGGCCCTAGGTGTAGAGGGCCCTGCTCACAGGAGTTTACAGTCTAGAGGATTGGGGTAGAGGAAGACAAGGGGAGTTTTACTGGATGTCAGGATCATTAGTGCCAGTGGTTCGGGAGTGGTGGGGCCATGGAAGTGGCTTCAATCATGTGGGAGTATGGGAGCAGGTGTTGGATGTTCATTCCACACTTGTGGGCATGTTAATTGTTAAATCTTAATTCAGAATCCTACAGTTAAGCTGGGCTTCCTTTGCATTATTAAGGACAGGATTATGAATTTGCTACTATTATCACTAAGGCACAAAAAGGTGAGTAATTAAAAGTAGATTGTCCTTAGCAGCACTTCTAAAGCACTGGAATGTTGCTCCCTCTGGTGGACTACTATGGCAATGGCAGTCATTTCCATACTCTTTAAAGCAGCGTTTCCCAAACCTGTCCTCAGGAACATCAACCAGGCCAGATTTTGCAGATCACCTTGGGGAAATGCAGACTGAATCCTGCAATCACTGAGCAGCGAATCCTATCACCTGTGCTGTGCTTCACATATCTGCAAACCTGGCCTGTCAGCGGGCCCTGAGGACAGGTTTGGGAAACACTGCTTTAAAGGGACTCTACCACTGACATAAACTGTAACTAGATTACTGGTGTATTTAAACAAAAACACCTTCTAAAACACATCCTGCTGTTCTACAGCAAACAACGACACATTCTGGGCAGCCCCAGCATGTGACATTCTGCCTGGAGTCACACTGACTCCATGCAGCATGCCACAGAGAAATGCTGCAGAGCGTTCAAGCGTGTGTACACATTTGTGGATGCAGTAGGAAGGAGATTGCAACTCTCCTCCTCCCCCCCCCCCGATCTCCTTCCTTCGGATTCTGAAATCAGGAAGAATTCTAAATCCAGAATGCTCAGGGTCCCAAGCATTCCGGATAAAAGCTGCTCAACCCGTACTCAGTATAGGTGCAAGGATTGGGAAAGGCATCTCTGCTTCCTTTATGTGGACATTAGGTTTCAAATGCAATCAGGTTTTACAAAGATGTGTGAGCAGAGCATGTGTTTTGTCATTCTAACACTTAGACATGTGGAATAATAAATATATTATTAAAAAAAAGTGTAATCCCCTCCCCCACCCTAATATTTTCCACACTGCAACATTTTAAGATAAAGGGACATTGTATAATCCAATCTGTTATTTTTTATCTTCAGAACACATACTTAAATAAAAACAGCTGTGCGAGTTTGTTATATCACATTATTTATTTGATTACTCAGGTTGTCCCAAAATAAGAAATAAAAACAACATGGATAGAGAGTTGAGCAAAAGCAAGATTCATGGAGAAATTGATAGCGAGCGCTCGTTCTTTATGGAAAATATTCAATGATACAGAGAGTAGCATAAAACAAACAAAACAAATAAAGAAAAAGAAATACAACAAGGTTTAGGATGTTAAAGACCATAATCGGCAGCCTCGTGGCTCTCCTGGAAGTAGAGTTTTGAGAACCCTGCGTACACGTCAGGTGCAATGAACGTCTGTTTCACCGCGGGGTCCTGGATCATCAGATCGCTCCACTTTTTTAAATTAGGCATTTGACTGAGCATCCTGCAGAAAACAATATTTAAGGCAGGTTAAGATGCACTAACGTTACCCATCACGGTTCAATTGTCTCTCCATTGCTCTCTCACTTTCCTCAACCCGCACTCATTAAGATCCAGCAAGGATGTGCCAGATCTTGAGCTTTTATGGTCATGGTCCTCCTCACCAAGTGGTAAATTGAGGAGGGCTGCACACAGCTCTACGATTTGGCTTTGACCATTATCCGTTGAAAGTTAATGACCTTTGAGTGTGTTCAGGGTGATCCTACAGGAGGAAAACAGTGTCCATGTATCTCAACGTTTACAGTCTCACTCTATAAAATCAAAACTCTACTCGATATTAATGGTGTTTTGGCTCGAGCCATGGAAGGAGAGTAATGTGGCTGCACATTTCCAGTATTAAGAGCCTTACAAGACTACTTTAGAGCTCTCTTGCTAGACCAAAACTAGAAATACACTGGTTGGTACGATGTGAGCAAAGCATCAGAGCCGACAGCCAATCCCACCACACAACCTAAATACGTGCAGGACCAAGGACGCATTGATCATTAGGGAGAGGATTCTGCGAACTTAGTTTTTGGCCCAAAATTTCTCCTAACCCTACTGTCTAAACTGCACATTTGGGCCAAATCTGAGTGGGTAACATTCGGTGTGTATATATATTGGAGACCTTATTTGCATGTCCGACCCAGAGTTCTTTGCTGCATATGGGGAATGTAGCACATGAGCTCTGTGGGCAAAGTAGTTCTCTGAATTGCTGGGATGTGTAAATGTCTTCAACAATTTTAGACGTCACACACAGGTGTTTATACCGCAGACAATGCAAGTTAAGATTTTACTACACATTAGTTTGTTTAATTGTAGTGGAAATTTTATGGAGAAAAAAGTTTAACATGGTTATTCAGAGAAAGGTGAAAATCAGGAGAATTGGCAAGAGAAGAGAACAATCTAGACCAAATAGCCAATTTGGAAAGGCAGACAAATGGGAGAATTTTTGTGGTATGGCTATTTTGACCTAGAATTTTCACTTCTTCAGTCCTTCTCCTGAGTTTCACCTTTCTTTGAATAGACCTATAACTGTAAATATAGATTAAAAAATATATATAATTATTTTTATATAAATTTTAAGGCAAAAATGAAGGTTTAACTGTGTTGAAATTTTTTATAAAAAAGTGTACTATGTAAAAACGTTTTACTGTAAAGTTGTAGATTACAGGTTGACTTTATTGGTGCGTTGTAACACCAAATACAATGCATAAAACTCATTTTTTTATAACTTTTATACAGTAAAACGCTAATTTTACATTAGAGAATTATTTTCTATATTGTTTTGATTTACAATTAAACATTAATTTTGCATAAAAAAATTTAAATCGCAATGTCAGTACAGTGAAACCTGCACTTTCACATTATAACTCGTAAATTGGGATTCCACTACAGTAAAATACACATCTCTTATTGTCCGGGGTCTAAAATCCACCTTAGTATAGTAAGTTCGCAACTCGCCGTGTCCAGGATATAAAATACACTATTAAAGAATCGATGTGTCTCTTTTTTTTTTTTAAACATGCATCTTTTTTTGACGCGACTTTTCCATAATACTCGGAAACTGTAGCAGCGCAGCGTTTCAATGTGCTGCCTACTCTGCTGAAATATATAAACCACGACAGGTATTCAATTTGGGTAAACATGTCCAGGATGCTGATATAAAATAACGAACACTACTGTAAAATGTATCTTCTCGATCTTACTCTGTGACATCAAACAGGACAGCACGCTCAAACCACGGATAGATCATGTAGTCGCTCATGGACACGTCTTCTCCTCCGAAATAAGGGGTCTTGTTATTCACCAATATCTGTAAATCCCCAAAAAAATGTGCAGATTCACCACTGACATAACAGAATAAATAAAGAGGCATAAAGAGGAAAAAAAATGTGAAATCGTGCCAACACGACGAGGGCGCACAGGGACGTGGCATCACTGAAATAAGGTTGGTGGCCACAAAGCAGAGAGTGTCCCTTTATCTAGTAAAAAATAGTGTAACTGTTTTTTGCCCTTAAATAATTGTGCAGAAGCTGCTGACAGCCTCTGCCCAATTATTTTTTTTAAATATTTTTCTGTGGGCAGATTATACTCACGGTTTGTCAGTCACCGCCAGCTGCTCCTCTTCAACTCGGGACTCCCGAACATGGAAGTCTCTGAATCTTTTCTATGCGTTTGTTCTCCTACGCAACTTGCGTAGCATAAGCACTGCAAGTTGTGCACCGCTACGGACTTGCGCACTTTACGTATGCAAAGTCTGTAGCGCCTACGCAGAACGACGGATCGGATGTGCGCATGCATGCACAGATCTGATCCGTCGGCTGCCTCTGAGATCGCGAGCTAACAGGTGGTCTCAGAGAGGGTGATGCCGGCATGATCTTTATGTGCCAATGTCACTAGTGACCGGCAGCTGGGAAATTTGAGATTCCTGGCGACACTGGGTACGGTGGAGGAAACTCCAATTCACCCAGTGTAGTTTCTAGATCGGGGCAGCAGGGGTCATTCCTCCCATCCTGACCACTTTAAACAATAAAGTTGTCAGGATAGGTAGAGTGTCCCTTTAAGAAACCAAAAGATTTTCATTTCAATTAATCAAGCTGAAAGTGTCACAGTGTTAAAATAAAGAGATATGTGGTGACAGTACGGGTTACGCAGGCACATCCATGGCTGCAGTCACCATGGTTGTCAGGTGCAGGTTCCAGGGTGGCACCGGGTTATGGTAATGGCCTAATATGCATTGATCTGCACACACAGGGGTATGGGTGGAGGAGGGTGAGCAAACTGAAAAATTACCATGTGTTTTTAGTTACCACATATGTGCAGTAATTAGCGTTAGGACTTTGTAACCCTAACACTAATTACTGATTGTGTTCCCTATTCTTAAAATGGGGAGCGCAAAGTACAGTAAGCTTGGGCAAACGAGCACAATCGCCGATGCGGATTTTTTTTAACCCGTTAGCGTTCAAAATGTAATATGTGGAGCATGCGTTAAAGTCAGCCTTAGCGTTAATGCTTACATATCTTAGCACTAACGATAGTGTTAAGATTGCAATAGAGCCCAAGGTCTCCCCCTACGCCTGGCTTCCTCAGAGCCATTTCAAACGGGTTCAGATTTAAATGGAAAATTCACCAAAAATTTATTTGAAGGTGACATTGAAATACAAGATAAGATCTTTAAAAAATAAAAAAAAAAACAGAACTGAAAGCTTGGGTGCCGAAACAACAGCAACAAAAAAAATAAACATGCAACTTTATTGTTCGGAATATCTTTTACCTCGTTTAGCTTCTGTAACTTGACGTTTGCTTCTGCCTTCAGTTCGGTGAGATCTTGGTTGGATTTCTTCGCCTTCAGGAGTCTCACGAGTAAGGATGTCACCTGAACAGAAGATAAAGAAAGACGTGAGACCAGTGACCATCGTCAATCTTTAGTTAATGTCAATGAAACAGCTGCCTTCCAAATGCATATTAAAAGAATTATAGAGGGTTAAAAAAAGGTCGGTGTATGAAATAGACAGGTTAAACATTAACCGTTCCTGACCCATTCTACACTCTCTCCCCTAAGTGTAACCCTTTAGTTTCCGTTAAATATTCATCTGAATCCAGTGCTGGTCTCTCTGATCTCCGCAGGATATCACATGCATCCAGCTCAGCATGTCACGTGACCGCAGGGGGGCTGGGTGCTCCAGCCAATCCAGTGGACCTCAATGTGGGAAGGCTTCGATAACATGGGGTAAAGCTGGTTCCCAAAGGTCCCTGAGCTGCACAGCCTGTGAACGACTAAGCCCCTGCATTTGGATGACTGAATCAGCCCTCTGAAGGAGGGGAGAGTGAGGTCACAGCAGCGTAACCACTCACATAAGATCGAGCGCTCACGCTGTAAAGTGTCCCTTTAATACATGTTGAATGAACAATCAGTAACAGATTTTATCGATAGAACCCAAATAAAGTTGAGAGATCGTTCAAAATGGTTTTAAGCTAGGGTCAGACGAAAGCATTTTTCCCTGCAAACGTGAAAAAGTGCGTCCGAACGCATTGACGTATTTTTTCACGGAATGCGCAAAAACGGTCAGACGACGCGCATTTTCGGGCGTGATTTTGTACGGATCGTCAATAAAACTCTTTTTGCGTCTGGACGTTATGTAGGCTGGACATTAGCAGCGTCTGACATCTCCTAATCACGCACACACGCCGCTATGCCGCAGCTGCGCACTCAGTACGTCAGTACTAGCGGTTCAGCGTTCTCAGAAAAATGCGTTCAAATTCCACTTGCGTTGCACGGCCAGACTTTTGTGCGGCCGTACATCGTATATTGGCCGTCATTGCCCGTCATCTGCTGCTAGTGCGGCCGTAATTATGTGCGCCAGAACGCACGTTAAATAGAGAGCTACACGCACGCTGATGTATTAGATTAGTGACTGCCCATTACAAGCGAATCACGATGTTAGCAACTGGGAGCTGTGAACAGTTACTGGCAACAGTAACTACCAGCAGAGGTACTGACCGAAGGACATGAAGGACTGGTTGATCCTAGTGTCCTTCTGCACACTGCTAGAGGAGGCAGCAGACCGTGCCGTCCTCTGATCAGTGAGACCAAGGGTGAGTATAACTCTTTAGGGGACTTCTTTTTGTAAGTTGAGCGATTTTTTTTGCGTTACGAGTATCTCGCAGCCAGTAATTTTTTTGTAAAGAATAAGGAGCGACCCTGGAATTGTTTGTTATTCTCTGGCTGCTGTACATTTATACAAAACATAGAAAGCATTAATTTATAGTAACCTGGCGAAGTATCCGATTGATTGGTATCACGACGGCCAAGGGACAAACCGTGACCTTGGTTTCCGTAACAGATTTTATATAAATATTGATTATTGATCGATATCATATGGTAATATTTGAAGAGCTATTGAAAACAATAGTTTTCCACCTTGTATTAATATTATATTTCCCCTCCCCTTCACCTCAGTAAAACATCTCATATACCAAAATCAGGGATTTCAAACTCTGGACCCCCCCAGATGTTTCTGAACTACATCTCCCATCATATCCCCTGTGCTGTGTTTCATGTATCTTGCAAACCTGGCCTGTCAGCGGGTCCTGAGGACAGGTTTGGGAAACACTGCTTTAACGGGATACTCTAAAAATATATAGTATTTCCTCTTTTATGCCCTTAAATAATTGGGCAGAGGCTGATGCCAGCTCTGGTTTCAGATGATTCTGAACTACAACTCCTACAATTCTCTGACCATCTGTTGCATTCAAAGAACTTTAGGAATTGTAGGCAATAAATATCTGGGGGGGGGCAGAGTTTGAGTTCCCTAGCCCAAATAATCCCTACCTGACCGATATATTCCAAAATAATCTTCTGCTTTGCTTTCTGGAGCGGGTCTGAAGGTGTGAGCTTCGGTCCAGGATAGGCTTCATCCAGATATTCAGATACAATGAGAGACTCTGTGATCACGTCCCCGGTGCTCAGCTCCAGGGCCGGCACCAGGCCACTCGGATTCTTCTCAAGGTACCATTCCGGCTTGTTTATTAAGTTGATGTTTACAATTTCATGCCTAAAAATACAAAAAGGTCTCAACTTACTAATAGGGAATGTTTTCACAGAATAACGTGCCACAGGTAGCAGAGACGAGAGGTGTGCACGGCTGGAAAATGTGCTTTGTTTCAAAATAATTTATTTTCTGTTATTTTTGTTTCGCATATCGGATCAGTAAAAAACCCATTGTAAATTGGGATCGATTCGATATTTGATAGCGAGTCGAATTTCGAATCACTAAATAAAGCCCCAATAAATCTAATTTTACTGTTAAAAGGCAAGTTGGGGTTAAATATTGAAGAAAAAATATATAGGGTAATATCCCACAAACTGGGTGTACGCAGAATACACTTGGCAACTCACAAAGGTAGATGTAAATCAGCCCGTCATCCTCCAAGGATTGCCATGCAGTAGATGCCCAAACGAAGTTGAATTGGTATCACATAGGGATGTGCGTTTCGGGTTTCGGAATTTTCACGAAATTTCCCGATTCGTGTCTTCGGATTCGGCCGAATTTCCGAATCGGGTCGGACCCGAAAACCGACAGATCGGAAAAGTTTTCCGAGCCGAAACGAAAAAATTTCGGAATTTTCGAATGGACTTGAAATGTGTCAAATCGAAATTTATTTTCGCTCTATTCATGATTTCGGTTCCATTCGTGATTTCGTTTCCATTTCGGTAATTCTGGAAATCGTATATTTAACTATTATCGGTTATATCGCTGATTCTGTAAATTTTGTATTTGTAAATGCGTATCACTTGTTTCTTGTGGCATTCGGGTCAGTTTAGCGTTTTTTAAATCGTTTTGTTCATTTTTTTTGTTCCTTGGCTTTCATACCATTTTAATATGATTAAATAAAGTTGTGAAATGTATATTCAATTATTCATAAGAAAAAAAGGATCTTTATTTAATAAAAAAAAACACGATAGAATCGCCAGAATTATCGTAGACACTTTGAAACGAGGAGAACAGACGTTCCGAAAAAACGAAAATTTCCGAAATTTCCGAAAAGTCGATACAAAAAACAAGCAAAGTGACCCAAAAACACGAAAAATGGTCAATATTCCGAAAAAAAAAATGTACACGAAAAACGAGCCGAACCGAACCGAAACGAAACAGAAATCGGTCGAAACGAGCCGAATCGAAAAGTTTAAACATCCGAACAAATCGAACCGGAAAAAAAAAAATCGGTGCACAAGCCTACCAAGCATCAAATTGTATATAATAAAAATTAATTTGACTTACTCTACAGAGTAGTTAAAACAGCATAGCAGTACTGGAGGCAACAGGATAAAAACAAGCAGCTCAATGCGTTTCTACCACACAAGGTCTTCCTCGGGAAAAAAAGGAATGTTATCCTTCCTCCTGAGGAAGACCTTGTGTGGTAGAAACACGTTGAGCTGCTTGTTTTTATCCTGTTGCCTCCAGTACTGCTATGCTGTTTTAACTACTCTGTAGAGTAAGTCAAATACATTTTTATTATATACAATTTGATGCTTGGTGCCATCCTTCTTTATTATTTATTCCGAAATCGTGTACCATCGGATGGATGTGATACCAATTCAACTTCGTTTGGGCATCTACTGCATGGCAATCCTTGGAGGATGACGGGCTGATTTACATCTACCTTTGTGAGTTGCCAAGTGTATTCTGCGTACACCCAGTTTGTGGGATATTACCCTATATATTTTTTCTTCTATTTTTAGATTTATATCCCTTTTTTTGAAGCCGGGGTTAAATATTGAGCTGTACATTGGCCTGACAACAGATTCAGCACCACAGGCCAATTTACAGGGACAGGGTGCTTTGTGAAATATTTAGAAAAAAGAAAGAAAAAAAACCCTCCACTGAGAAGGTAAACAATCACCCCACACCGAAGTACTAATGAGTACCGGGTGTGGGCACACCCATATAGGACTAAACCTAGTATTCAACCAAAGAAAGAAAAAGATTTGAGGGATGAACCCTCAATTCGCACATTGCTTGAGTTAGAGCTTTAGGGTACATATATATACCTATAGCCAGAGTTGTGAAACACACAGTTGGATAGGAGGTACATAAACAGTTGCCAAAATTGGTATTTGCAACGTGATTGAGAACCTTTACAACTCTGGCTATAGGTATATATATGTACCCTAAAGCTCTAACTCAAGCAATGTGCTTTATATATATTACACTCTTTTTCTCCCCGTTGCAAATTGTGTATTTGTCCATGTGTCTATTTGTTTTTTAACAATTATCGGTCCTACAAATGTGTGTCTCTGCATTATAATTATTAAAAGTTACGTTTTAATTAGCACTCCCATCTGCGAATTGAGGGTTCATCCCTCAAATCTTTTTCTTTCTTTGGTTGAATACTAGGTTTAGTCCTATATGGGTGTGCCCACACCCGGTACTCATTAGTACTTCGGTGTGGGGTGATTGTTTACCTTCTCAGTGGAGGTTTTTTTTTCTTTTTTCTAAATATCTACGCAAGAGTTTCAATACTCTATCTACAATCACTTAATTTTTCTATACACCATGGCTGGTTTTTTGAATCAGGCAGGTAGTGGCAATTTTTGGTGTCAGGACGCTGATAATGTCTTTTCTAACGATCCCAATATAAGTTCTTTGGGGGGCTCTGATGTTTCATCCACAAGTCCAAAAATTTCTAGATTACTCAAAAGGCAAATCAGATCAAATTGGGAAGTATCATCATTAAGTAACTATCTCAGAAAGAATATGATCCCTCGTGGTCTTCGTATCTATGTCAATCCGGCATCCCATATATCCACTGATGGTTTTCATCAGGAATGGCAGGAGGCGGCTGAAACATGTTCCCGTAAATTTATGGAGATTGTATGCAAATATGAGGCTATTGAACTAAAAAAAGTTGACTGTGAACTAAGAGAAACTGTTGAATTACTTAAAAATGATACTGATGAAACGGCATATGTTAATATCGAAGCAAAATTAAAAGGTCAAATGGATAGATATGAGAGAGATATAAGAGATCGTAAACAAAGGAAATTTTTGAGAGATTCCGAGGATTATAGAACTGGTTCTGTCTATAAATTTGGCAAGGATAAAAGTAGATCTATTGGTTATGTGTCATCTTGTGAAGGTGAATCATCTGATACGGATGTTGAAAGTAATAGCAGTCAGTCAAATCAACCTAGAGGAATCCTCAAAAAGGGAGTCTCTTTTTTAGACAAAGATACTGTCCCGGAGAAGTTGCGAGATCGAGGGAAATGGGCGTATCGAGGTCACAGGGGCAAAAAATACCGTTAACCGTTTCAAGTGATCACCATACAGCTAGACCCCATTACTATGAAATTCAGTCAAACGTACTTACCTCGAATATATCTCGCCTTCCCCCAGACCCTGTTGACTGTGAGTCAAATCCCTCTAGCTCTGCAACATCTGGATCCATCCAGAACTTAACATCTACTAATCGACTAGCTACCAAAAATTTAGATATTACAGCCACATCTCATCCTGTCGTTGTTCCGGTCTCTATATTGTCACAAGAGAATGTTCGTACTAATGAATCTCATCCCCTTAATGTACAGACATTGGTTGGACAGGCATTAAGGGTTATCAATCTATCCAATTTCCATCTAAATACCAACCATATTAATGTCTTGAGTAAAGGTCTATCATATGTTCCTCGGCCATCTGTTAACAAATTTGAATGGACCAAGGATGTGCACCTTTTTGGTCGCAAATTGGCTCTTCATAAATTGTATAGAAATAAAGATGAAGTCAGAGCCAAAAAGTTGGGTCTTGAATATGCTGATTTATCAGTATTACAAGACCTTATGGATCTGATGGGTGAGTCTATGATGACCAAAACAGGCCTGACCGACCTACGACCAAAAAGTAAATTTACTCCCAACTTGAGGGATTGTGGTAATGTTGATTTATTCTGCAAATTAGTCTGTTCCGACATCGATAATCTGGATGTGCGTGAGATTCTAGTCTCGTCTGCTGACAACCTCACAATCGACGACCATAAAGCTTTGGGCGACCTTGAAAAAAATAATGATGTAGTGATAAAACAATCTGACAAAGGGGGCAATGTTGTCTTGATGAACACAATGAATTATAAAAAAATGGTTATGACTGTTTTAAATGATGAATCTACTTACAAAAAATTAACCAGTGACCCTACCTCTATGTATTTAGCACAACTACGATCTCTGGTCAATCTGGCCTTCGACAACTCTGTAATCTCCAAAACAGAACGAGAGTTTCTGATTCCATGTAATCCTACTGTTGCGACCTTTTATTGTATTCCAAAGATTCATAAGGATTCCCTTGAACCACCTGGTCGCCCGATTGTCTCGGGTAATGACAACTTAACCCAGAATATGAGTATCTTTATCGATAAAATCCTACGGAAATATGTCGTTGCCTTACCATCTTACATTAGAGATACAAAACAGGTGTTACAAACTCTAAAAACAAAAAATATTGGACAGGATGTACTGCTTTGCAGTCTGGACGTTGAATCGTTGTACTCCTGTATTCCACATGATTTGGGTCTATTGCATATTAAAAAAACACTTGAAAAAGATGAGACATTGAAGGACACAACCATTCAATTTATGTTGTCAGCACTTGAATTTATCTTGACACATAACTTTTTTATCTTTGATGGCCAATATTATCATCAGATTAGGGGAACAGCCATGGGTTCTTCCTGTGCACCTTCCTATGCAAATTTGTTTTTGGGCATATGGGAAGAAGAGTTCGTCTTTGGCGATATCATGAGTATGTACAAATCTAAGATTGACAGTTGGTCCCGATATATAGATGATATACTCGTGACCTGGAAAGGCACGGATATGGAGTTCAGAGACTTTGTAGACAAACTGAACAATAACCCGCTCAATCTTAAATTTACTTCCGAAATTGAGAGCAAGGAAATTAATTTTTTGGATGTTAAAATTTCGAAGACAGATACTGGAGAAATAGCTACGTCCCTTCATCGTAAGAAGACTGCTTCTAATAATTTGTTACATTGGAATAGCTTCCATCCAGAACCACTCAAAAGGGGCATTCCCTTTGGGCAATATCTACGGTTTCGCAGACTTTGTTCGACTAATGAGGAATTTGTGGTTAGATCACAGATCCTAAGACATGACTTTAAAGAGAAAGGCTATCCCAATCGCTGTCTCAAAAGGGCTTTCCAACGTGCCCTCTCGTTATCAAGAGATGAACTCTTGGAAGAGCATATTAAACCAGATATCAAATTGATAAGATGCATAGGAACCTTTGACGCTGGTTGGCATTACATCAAGAAAATTATGGACCGCTATTGGCCCCTCTTGACACTTGACTCGCAATTAGCAGATGTTCTAACTGAGAGGGCATCAATTACCGCAAGGCGAAGTCGTAATTTGAGGGATAGGTTGGTCCACAGTCATCTAGCTACACTATCCCCCAATAAACCCCGTACGTGGCTTTCTAGGGACTTGCGAGGCACATACAAGTGTGGTCACTGCGTAGCATGCCCCTACATTTTGAAATCATCCAAGAGTCTCTCCGATTCATCGAATATATCCAAATTTGAAATCCAGTCCTTTTTCAACTGTAATTCGGCTGGTATAGTTTACCTCATTTCCTGTGTTTGTGGTAAAAAATATGTAGGAAAAACTCTGCGTCCATTTAAAAGACGCATTATGGAACACGTGCATTCCACCAAGAGACTACAGGAGACCCCGATTTCACGACATTTAGTTCAGTGCCATGGGAGTAACGCTAAAGTCTTAAACTTCTGTGGTCTTGAATCTGTATCAGTATCACCTAGAAAGGGTGATTTTGATTTGAAACTACGCCGCAGGGAATGCTGGTGGATCTACCAGATGCGTACTTTGGCCCCTCTCGGTCTTAATGAAGGCTTTTCCTTTTCACCCTATATTTGAGTACATTTGACATCACTTTCGTCATAACATCCATTCATTATCATTATTCACATATCGAATAATTTGACAATTGCTCTTAAGAATAAGTGCAATCTATTTAGTCGTCTCATCGTTCTATTTTTCAGTTTTTGTTTTTGGGCTGCTTCTATTATGTACCCCTATGGCCTCTACATTGTGTCAAGGGCTCATTCAGGGCTATATATGTTCATCCTTCTAGGGATATTTTGGCTGTCAGCTAAAAATGTAATGATCATCCTCTATCTAGAATTTCTACATCTACGTATTGACCATCTCTCAATGTGCATCACTATGAGATCCTAGTTATACGATCCAGCTCCCCCTTTGCTGTATATACATTCCATTGACCTTACCCTGTTATATAGCTGTGTGTATTTACACGTCCAGATATGATCCATCTTTGGGAGTCCTTCATAAGTATTGAGAATTGTCTAGCTTAGTCTGTTCCTACGGGTGATCACTGTATCTATTGTCCCTTAAGTGTAGGGTGCTATGTCACATCAACCATCAGCCTCGTTATCTATTACATAGTTTATATGTGTTAGCCTGTTTCCTGTCGCTATATATGTAGCTGATTGGCCGCTTTCACATAGCAGTTAAGCTAACAATATGTATATTTTTATGATCATTCTTTAATTACTGACTGCTCAAATCCCCTATATAACACTCTAATGTACATTATTGTGAGGCTACGATATTGATATCTGCTCATATCAGGTCGCTTTTATTACTTATGTAGCTCCTCTCTGGTCATATGGTAGTCCATTGCATGCATTGGTCTTTGAGCGTCAGGTGTAGTGTTGGACCAATCACTGGCCCTTCATCTATTACATAGCATCGATGTGATCGACAGCTCCTTTCCAGTATGTACGTGTAGTTGACTGTTTTCCTTAGGTCACATGATGCTTTCAGTATGCCGCCCCAGCAAAGTTTTTCGTGTGTCATTTCGGCTGCCTATACTATAATGTAGTTTCGAGCTTAATTATAATGTTCATGAGATAGACATCCTCTCATTGGCTATGTATCCAGCAGATTGGCCTCTTTAGGCTATATGAGGCTTAATTTGATCGCTTTGTAGTTATTCTGTTTCTTTGAAATATGTATCTCTGGGCATTTTTCGGTACCGATATCCATCTACATCTGGTTATTCCTATCAATAACGCAGTGTTATTTAGGACACATGGTATCTCATTGTATTCATTGGTCCTTGAGCGTCATGTGGTATGTTAGACCAATCATTAGCCCGATTTGTATTACTTAGTATCTATGAGATTGACAGCCTCCTACTACTGTGTACACCGAGCCGATTGGCTTCTTTCGGTCATATGACGCTCTAATTATGCCGTCCCAGTTGGTCTGGCTTGCTATCGGCCGCCTATACCATAACGCAGCTCTTAAGCCATATTAGTTTTCATTAGTGTTCATCTACCACATAATGTCCACAAACCAGACATTTTTTCATTGGCTATGTATGCAGCAGATCGGCTCCTCCAAGCTATATGACGCCATGAGATTGACAGCTCCCTACTACTGTGTACACTGAGCCGATTGGTGTTTTTCGGTCATATGACGCTCTAATTATGCCATCCCAGTTGGTCTGGCTTGCTATCGGCCGCCTATACCATAACGCAGCTCTTAAGCCATATTAGTTTTCATTAGTGTTCATCTACTACATAATGTCCACAAACCAGACACTTTTTTTATTGGCTATATATGCAGCAGATCGGCTCCTCCAAGCTATATGACGCTTAACACGATCGTTCCAAGTATTTTTTGTCCAATTGCATTTCTGTGTTTATCTTTTTATTTTTTTATTTTATTCTAGATTTGTTTAGACAGGCCTCCCTAACTATATGGCCTCTTCAGTCTAATGACTATTGTTGGCTATTATGGGATTATCCGCTATCCTACAACTCATTATTTCATTATCACTTACATCTGACTTTAATTAAGCAGTAATTGTCCACTTCCACCTCTATTGATTTGACTTTTCAAATAGTATATAACCAGCCTCGGTGGCACACGGTACCGATATTAATCACAATCTATGTCTGACTCCCGATGAAGCTGGTCTAGTACCGGCGAAACACGTGTCGAGTCCTGTGTTTGCTTTTAATTTTGCACAATATGAACTAACAGGGAGAGTATAGAATCTTTAGTTTTGTAAGGGACAGCTATAAGTATAGTTGATTGCCTATGGCTCTTTATTGTTAACATGGTTGTTGGCTGGACTATGTCCTAAAGCGCTGTTGCCCTGTTTGGGACAGCTGCAAGTGAATCTGTTGACCTCTACTTCTAAATGTATTGCGATTCTTACGACTACGCTCTGTTGCAAGATTGATATCCCTAAGTATTACGATGCCTTCTGCTAACTAGCCTTTTTTGCGTTATTGCTGTCTACAGCTTACAATCGCTAGCTTACAGCTTTTTAGGCTTTTTCCACAAGGTAGCCAGGCGAAATGGATGGCTTTATTATAGTCCGATATTCTGGCTCATACTAACCTTGGTGGGTACAATTCGCAGTGTATCTTTCTGGGTGTCCCACATACCTTAGCGTAGTGGTACTTTGCGCATTCAATTTGTCATTATAAAGGTTCTCAATCACGTTGCAAATGCCAATTTTGGCAACTGTTTATGTACCTCCTATCCAACTGTGTGTTTCACAACTCTGGCTATAGGTATATATATGTACCCTAAAGCTCTAACTCAAGCAATGTGCTTTATATATATTACACTCTTTTTCTCCCCGTTGCAAATTGTGTATTTGTCCATGTGTCTATTTGTTTTTTAACAATTATCGGTTCTACAAATGTGTGTCTCTGCATTATAATTATTAAAAGTTACGTTTTAATTAGCACTCCCATCTGCGAATTGAGGGTTCATCCCTCAAATCTTTTTCTTTCTTTGCTTTGTGAAATAGTCAAACAAACCTGATTTGTTTCACGATGCCATTTGCTTTAGTACTTGACCTGTATTGTAAGTTGGGATCGATTCGTTATCGAATCGAATTTCAGATCACTAAATAAAACCCCAATTAATCAAACCTGCACAGGAATCACTTAAATCAATGGCTCTCTAGTTAAACGAATCAGTTTAGTTTTATACCGTTTCGTTTTTGTTTCAATTCAGATGAAATCAATTCGTTATTTCGGATTTACTTCCGAAATACGAAATAACGAATTTTCAAATAAAATCGAGATTCGTTATGAAACTAATGCACACCTCTAGCAGAAACTCAAACCAAGTCCACAAAATTACCGAAATCTGAGCAGATGGTGACCAAAACACTGGCTGACCAAAAAAAAGTGAATGAACAGAATTTCCCATGAATGGAGTTTTTTCTTCCCCGATGGTGCGGTTCATGCTCATGGAAAAGTGAGATCAATGCATTGGGGACAGAAAATAAATATTTTCAAATGATAGAATGCTGATTTTACCAGATTACCCCAGACTAAAACTCCCATGATACTCTAGCCATCTGTGACATTCGAATAATTCTGGGAATTGTAGGTAATAAACATTTAGGGGGGGGGGGACAGAGTTTGAGATCCCAGCTCACAGCTCTAAAGCTTTTTTTTAAGAAGCAGGATCACAATTAAGTGGTATTATTTGTATTAAATCAGGCATATGATGCGTCTATGGCTCAGTTATTCATTTAATTATATGTCAGGACTCCCAGGAATATCCTCAAATGCCCTCCTGTTCACAGGTCCCATAGGGAATGTTTAACTCTGCATTGATACATTTGTGTCATACGATCCAGCATTCTGGCGCAATGTAAATGATTTCTGTTTGTAAACCCTTATGTATATGCACACCGCATCATGACTTTCTGGATCAGTAAACTGTTTTGTCATTGAAATACTTACTTTATGCCCTTGGCAAGCAAAATCAGCCGTGGCCTATGGGCGTAGGGACAGAATCTCATGTCATAGAGACGGACATATCCTTCGGGGACAGGTCCTGGTTTAGAGGAGCCTGGGGAAAAAAAAAAAAGGCTTTTTGCGGATACGAAAAAAAATAAACAGCTGAATACAAAAAATAATAAAATACACTAAGTTTTTTTTTAATATTGAATCCTATTTGATTCGTCTGTTTAAACCTGTCGAACTGAAGCACCGAAAATCTGGGCATTTCGCCAACATTTCAGTGCAGTTTGGCATTCTCTGAATAGATTAACCATTACTTCTCTGAAAATTTCGCTGCCACCGCTGGCGAGTTGACAGCTTAGTGAACAGACGAACTGCCACGAAAATGCCCCGTTCAGTGCAACTCGGTGGCAAGTTCGGCGCTCTTTTTATAACCCTCATCTTTTTGAAGTGGCCACAGGATGTTAGAAATGCCCCCCTCCCAGTTCAAACTGGTTAAAAAGCTGGATGAAGTGGAGGAGTTTCCCCTATCCCACCACGAGCAGTCAGGGAATTAGAATTTCCCAGCATATGGTTACTAGTGACGCCGGCACACACACATCGTGCCGACGTCAGCGATCAGTCTCGGAGAGGCCACGATAACCTCTCAAAGAGAGCAGGAAACACAAATTGTGCAGAAAAGCCTCATGGACTGCTGGGTGTCAGCAGCTTCTGCCCAATTCTTTAAGGGCGAAAAAAAAGTCTGCTTTTCAGTATTGTGTTCCTTTAATGCAATGGACTAAAGTCAAATCACCCAAATGCCAAAGTAACAACTCCTGCTCAATTTCTGGGAAGCAAATACCAGACACAGAATCCAGCCTGTTATTTGGCAAATTGGCAGGCGCTACATAATAACAAAGCCAAAACAATACAATAGCACATGCATGGACAGAAACACATATACAGTCTCCCTTGCTGATGTGCATATGTGGGAAATACTAAGTGTCAATGACCCTTCTGGACTCATCCCTTAAACATAATGGGTCATTGAGGGACCAAGGGAGGAACACCTGGGGGGCTCCTGACACAAAGAGGGACTACCCCTGACAAAGAGGAGGGAGAACCCCATGTCATAGTGAAGTCTGGGCAGGAAAATAGAGCTGCTGTCATAGTGAAGGAAGCCCAAGACAGAGTGAGGGAGGGACCCTGTCACCAGTAGTTACACAGCACTGTGCCTGCTGTAGCCTCTTTCAAGTGGCAGTAAAGGGGTTAATGCCCGGGGGGGGGCTCACTTGCAGCACAGGCCATATGTTTACCTTTCCTCAGACTCCGCTCAGAGCCTGTCATGTTATGCAGCAGACTGGAGGAAATAGGGAGCCTGCCCTGCAGCCTGTATTTATAATACACCCCCAGCTGTGTCCCTCCCCTCAGACTGGAGAATGATCAGCCAGAGAGGTGCTGGTTTGCTGCCAACAATGCAAACACAGAAAGGCCAAACTATTCATAAACCCATAGCTCCAGGACAAGTGGGAACTCTGCAACCCCTTAACTAGGTCAGCTCACAAAGTCTGCAACCCCCTAACCTGGGGATCCCCAGGATCCCTGCAACCCCTAACCTGGGCAGCTGCATCCACCTTACCAAGACCCCCAGGATCCCTGCAACCCCCTAACCTGGGCAGCTGCATCCACCTTATCAAGTCCCCCAGGATCCCTGCAACCCCCTAACCTGGGCAGCTGCATCCACCTTATCAAGACCCCCAGGATCCCTGCAACCCCCTAACCTGGGCAGCTGCATCCACCTTATCAAGTCCCCCAGGATCCCTGCAACCCCCTAACCTGGGCAGCTGCATCCACCTTACCAAGTCCCCCAGGATCCCTGCAACCCCTAACCTGGGCAGCTGCATCCACCTTACCAAGTCCCCCAGGATCCCTGCAACCCCCTAACCTGGGCAGCTGCATCCACCTTATCAAGTCCCCCAGGACCCCTGCAACCCCCTAACCTGGGCAGCTGCATCCACCTTATCAAGACCCCCAGGATCCTGCAACCCCCTAACCTGGGCAGCTGCATCCACCTTATCAAGACCCCCAGGATCCCTGCAACCCCCTAACCTGGGCAGCTGCATCCACCTTATCAAGTCCCCCAGGATCCCTGCAACCCCCTAACCTGGGCAGCTGCATCCACCTTACCAAGTCCCCCAGGATCCCTGCAACCCCTAACCTGGGCAGCTGCATCCACCTCACCAAGACCCCCAGGATCCCTGCAACCCCCTAACCTGGGCAGCTGCATCCACCTTACCAAGTCCCTAGGACCCCTGCATCCACCTTACCAAGTCCCCCAGATCCCTGCAACCCCCTAACCTGGGCAGCTGCATCCACCTCACCAAGACCCCCAGGATCCCTGCAACCCCCTAACCTGGGCAGCTGCATCCACCTTACCAAGTCCCCTAGGACCCCTGCATCCACCTTACCAAGTCCCCCAGGATCCCTGCAACCCCCTAACCTGGGCAGCTGCATCCACCTTACCAAGTCCCCCAGGATCCCTGCAACCCCCTAAGGCTAGGGTCAGAGGAGCGCATTTTCTACGGACTGTGCGTCCGTGCAGTACGGACGTACTTACTGACTGACAACAAGGTAGTGGCCACACAGTCGGTTTTTTTCACGGACGTATTTTTTGACTGATGTAGCAGGGAAAATAAATTACAATGATAAAACATTCTGTCCGTCAAAAATGCTGGACGTATAATGCCGTCCGTCTGACCTAGTTTCATCACTCACACACAAAGCTATGCGGACGTTGTGGACGTGGCGCACTCTGCACGTCCGTTCTAGCAGTATTACGTTCTTGCCTAACCTGCGTCCGTTTGCAGCGTCCGTCAGCCCCCGCACTTCTGTGCGGACGTACTTCATGTGTGGGGCTCCATTTAACACAATTGTATGCTATCATGGACGTACTTAGGCGCGGCAACACGGACGTTAACACTGCGCTCTTCTGACCCCAGCCTAACCTGGGCAGCTGCATCCACCTTACCAAGACCCCCAGGATCCCTGCAACCCCCTAAGGCTGGCGGCACACGAGCGTTAACAGAGAGAGGAAGAAACGTCCGTGAAAGTGGGCGTTCCTTCCACTCTCTGCGCTCAGCGTACAAAGCGCGATCCTCCTATGGAGAATCGCGCTTTGTATACTTTCAGCGTCCGTTTAGCTTTTTGACGGGGAGGGCTTTTTCACGTCCGGTGGATGGCTTTCCCTGTCAAAAACGCACGGACGCAGTGAAGTGCGGGCGCACATGAGCCGTAAATACGCTCGTGTGCCAGGGGCCTAACCTGGGTAGCTGCATCCACCTTACCAAGACCCCCAGGATCCCTGCAACCCCCTACCTGGGCAGCTGCATCCACCTTATCAAGTCCCCCAGGACCCCTGCAACCCCCTAACCTGGGCAGCTGCATCCACCTTACCAAGACACCCAGGATCCCTGCAGTCCTTGTATTTATTCAGGAATCCCATGCATTCACAGGTATGAAGGACAACCTGAAATGACTTCAGCATTCAACACAGGGTCCCCGAAGTGTGCCAAATTGACCCGCTTAACGCATCTTCAGACCACCGAATTGATCCAGAAAATAGCCGACCAGGGGTGTAATAAAATGTTTTACATTAAAACCCATGGAATTCGCCTGCTTAAACAGGGTGAATGATAGCACCAAAAATCAGTGCATGTCACTGACAGTTGTGCGCTCTGGGGATTTCTCTGCTGCCGAACAGGCACTGTATTTTGCTGGCAATCGCCAATGTTAGGCAAACTACCAGCTTTTTGAATAGCGGATGGCCTCGAAATTTGCACCGTATGAGGAAATTCTGTGGCCAATTCGGTGGTCTTTGAATAACCCCTTTTAGTCTGACCCCAGCCCAACGCATTTTTAACGTGCGTTTTAGGCGCACTTAATCACAGCCGCAGTAGCAGCGTCTGACGGGCAATGACGGCCAATATAGGAAAGTCTGGCCGAGCAACGCAAGCAAACGCATTTTTTTTTTAAAACGCAGAACCGCTAGTACTGACGTACAGAGTGCAATGCGTCCGCTAGCGGCGTGTGTGCGTGATTAGGAGACGTCAGACGCTGCACATGTCCGGCCAACATAACGTCCAGACGCATAAAGTGTATTGACGATCCGTGAAAAAAAAAAAAAAAAAGAAGTCAATGCGTTTGGATGCACTTTGACGGTCGCTGCGAATAATGCGTTCGTTTGACCCTAGCCTTAGTGTCCCAAGAAAGAAATCCAAACCAAGTCAGGAGACTATAAATTGATGAATAGTCAGTGTTTGAATCTCCCCTCATGGAAGAATGCTGAATTTGATCTTCGTTGCAACAACGTTAAACTACAGGGATTAGTAAATAACAATATTGCCCTGGTGACCCTTTATCACTAGATTTCAGAATGATCCTGCTCTCTGTAGCCATACACGTGTTTAACAGTCATCTGACTATAGCAAACGTGTTTCTATACTGCCCCCCCCCCCTTTATTAAATTTACTTTATCTACATTGACACACACACACATATACACATATATATATATATATATATATAAAATCTTGAAAGCCAGGCAGTGCCTGACATGAATTGTTAGCAAAAAAAAAAGCAAAGTAAGGCTTTGAAATGAAAACAGAACTGAAGCTTCTGTAAACACACACACACACACACACACATTAACCCTACTATAGAACAGGTCTGTCAAACACATGGCCTCCCAGATGCTGATGCTTACAATTCCTTCAATGCAATAGATAGCCAGGCAATCATGGGAGTTGTATTTCAGGAATATCTGGGGGGGCCAGAGTTTGACAGCTTTGCTATAGAGGCCCCTCTACTGCAAAAATATAATATATATTATTGCACAAAACACGTTTAAAATCAGGAGGATGGAGCTGGCAGGTCGTGAGACCCATTATAACACTACATTCCACAGAGATGTTAAAGATTTCACCTTAAAAATGCCATGGTGTCGGCTTTTAAAATACAGGATGTTCTGCATTTTAAAAAAAAGGACACAAACCTGATATTAAAACAAAGAAACCTTTTTGTAGAGTATGCGCAATGTTTATTGATGGAATGCGAGGTCACAGAACAAACATTAACACCAAAAAAAGTCAATTTTAGAAAAAGAACAATTCAATATGGTCTGTGAAGCTGCAACGAGTGATGTTAGAGACCATAATCCACCGCATCTGTGCTGTCCTGGGAGTAGAGTTTGAAGAAGCCCAACATGACCTCGGGTTCAATGAACGTCTTCTTTACGGCCGGATCCTGAAGCATGCGTTCATACCACTTATTAAGATTAGGCGTTTGACTCAAAATACTGAAAGAAAAGTGAAAACATAAATTATCTCATGAAACGTCTCACAGCCCCCTGATCTGTATACAAATTTATAGCAGCTAGGATAAAAACCAAGTGGAGGCGCCCCTCCGTATTTGTGCCTTCAATTAACTGCTCATCTTAAGCTTAACTACGCTTGCTGGGTCGGCCATGTTTTTCCTGGACACATGCAGTTTATTCAAGCTGATGGACACTGCAGGAAAAATAACCCCCCAGCAGGTAAGGAATCAAAAAGGTGATTGACAGGCCTTTATTTCCTTCCTGCGGCTTATGAATCATACATGTTGCAGGGCAGCACTTTTTCCTGTGCTCCCCCTCTGCATGAAACAGTAATAAGTGTCCAGGAAAACATGGCTGAACTGACAACTCTACACTTTAATAAAACATGATATCTATGATCAGCACAGGTTTATTGGGCCTTAATAAATTTATAGTTGAACGCCTAAAAGATTTTTCAAAGTGTGGGGCGAATGGGAACCTCGTTACCTCTGAAAATAAATAATGGGGGGGGGGGAACGGACTGCATTCCCGCTCCATGTGACTGCTGCAATATCATGAGAATAGCACAAGCTGAATTTCTGACATAAAAAAAAAAAAAAAAGATAGAAGGGGGTACAAGAAATAAAAAGTTCTTACTCTTTCCCATCAAACAGACCAAAGCGTTCAAACCACGGGTAAATCATGTAGTCAGTCATAGACTGGGCTTCTCCTCCAAAATAAGCAGAATTGTTCTTCACCAATACCTGAAAAGTCATAAAGTATAAGAAAAACCCAAAAACCTCACATTCACCAGCAATCTAGCAAAAGAAAAAAAAAAAAGAAGTTTTGCATTTAATTTTAACAGTGTTCCTTTTAAGAAGAAAAAAAATATTTTTTTTATCTGAACCAAAAAAAAAAAAAAAAAAAATTGGCCAACCAATTGGTTAGAAAATATTTGATAGTTGCAGTCCTACACGCATTTATATCCAATAAAAAATAAAATAAAATAAAAAAAAAAACACGCCAACAAGGCTGCAGCCTACCTCTGCAAAGAGGACTTTGTCACTTAAACACTGTAACGGAGAACTCATTGAGTGTTGAGTAAGGCTAGGGTCAAACGAAAGCATTTTTACACGCGAACGTAAAAAAGTGCGTCCGAACGAATTGACGTATTTTTTCACAGAGTGCGCGAAAACGGTCATACGACACGCATTTTTCGTGCGTGATTTTTTCGGATCATCAATAAAACTTTTTTTGCGTCTGGACGTTATGTAGACTGGACATTAGCAGCGTCTGACATCTCCTAATCACGCAAACACGCCGCTATGCCGCAGCTGCGCACTCAGTACTAGCGGTTCGGCGTTCTCGAAAAAATGCGTTCTTTTTTCACTTGCGTTGCGCAGCCGGATTTTCGTGCGACCGTACTTCGTATATTGGCCGTCAATTGCTGCTAGTACGGCCGTAATTATGTGCGCCAGAACGCACGTTAAAAGTGCGCTGGTCTGACCCCAGCCTAAGGCAACTAAAAGCCTGGCAAGTGTATCACTCGTCTAATAACACAATGAAAGTGGACACAGTTGTGCACCCTGAGCTGTAGGTTGCGGGGGGGGGGGGGGCGTGGTTCCCCATTACCCAAATGACAGTAATGTGTAGAAAGTCATCTTACGCCTTCACAGCCCAACTTCATCTTTGTGGCATCACCAGGCAGTGTCAAAGTAATGCTGTGTTATGGTTAATGAAAGTAACGTTAGGCATTTATGACAGCAGCGACGTCCGCTTTGCGTTTACAGAAACAAAGCATTAAAATGAAGATGAATAAGGACCCTGGTCACCTGTTTCATTAATTAGTGCAAGTAATGTCTTTTTTCTTCTTTACCTCTACCTTTTAGACTAGGGTCAAACGAACGCATTAGTCGCGGCGACCGTCAAAAAGTGCATCCGAACGCATTGACGTATTTTTTCATGGAATGCGCGAAAACTGTCACACGATGCGCATTTTCGTGCGTGATTTTTTACGGATCGTCAATAAAACACTTTTTGCGTCTGGACGTTATGTAGGCTGGACATTAGCAGCGTCTGACGTCTCCTAATCACGCACACACGCCGTAGCGCACTCTGTACGTCAGTACTAGCGGTTCAGCGTTCTCGAAAAAATGCGTTCATTTTCCACTTGCATTGCGCGCCGGACTTTCGTGCGACCGTACTTTGTTTATTGGCCACCATTGCTACTACTGCGGCCGTGATTAAGTGCGCCTAAACGCACATTAAAAATGTGTTAGTCTGACCCCAGCCTAAGTGTTAAAGAAAATTAGGGGAAGAAAAAAAACCAAAAACAAAAAAAAAAAAAGCTTATTTCCTACCTTCAGCGAGTTATCTATAATATAATTGAGAAAGGCTTGGCGTGTCCGTCGCCAAGCCTTACTCTGCGCATGCGTGCGCAACCAGCGGCGGTTGGTTGCGCACGCATGCAACCGCCGCGGCACGAGCCGGCTGTGCGCTCGCCGCGGCGGTTACAAGATGCACACAGCAGCCGGGTAGAGGCTGCGCTTGCAGACTCTACCCGGCTGCCGCGCGCGCATCCAACCCCTGAGCGGCGAAGGGAAAGTTTCCCCGCTTCCACTCTCTGAAGGACCCAAGCCGCGGTCACGTGGGAGTCCCACGTGGGAGTCCCACGTGACTGCGGCTTGGGTCCTTCAACGAGCGGAAGCGGGGAAACTTTCCCTTCGCCGCTCGGAAGGTAAGTATGGAGACGGAGCTCATGGGGCGGCTGCCCGAATGCCGATAGAGCATTCGAACAGCCGCCCCATGTCTGGTCTGGGGTCTGAGCTGGGGAGCAATATCCACGAGCTGGGGCAGTATCTCCACAATAGACTGCCCTCTGGGCAGGCTTTCCACCTTGTTCCTCAATAAAGAGTCTGGACGTCTCCCTCCTGACCTGAACACACGCTTTACTTACCGGCCAAGTCCCTGTACAGGGACTCGGCTGTTCAGTAAAGCGCATGTGCTGCGGTCAGGAGGGAGGAGTCTGCAGACTTTTCCCATAGGAATAAATCCGTGAAGGTGGGACATAAATGAACGAAATTGTTTGTCTTAATATGATAGGCTTTAGGGAAAGATCAAAAACTAGAATTTGTCTTTAAAACAACTTTCCAGTCGTCCACCCAAGAACCAACATTTTTTAGTGTGGGTCTAGATTGCCAGTGATTAATTAGGCTACATACAATTTCTAAAGCTAGTCTGCCCCATATCCAGAATAAAGAGCAATCCATAATGAAATCACGGGAGCCACAGACGATAGAAGAGCTCTGTAAAAAGCCCATATGGGGAGGAGTGACTTAAACATCCTCAAACGCCGCCATTGTAGGACCAGCTTTACCTCCTCTAGTTTCTGGAGCTTGGCAAGTAATTCCGGGTGTAACGCAGTCGCGTCTTGGTTGGATTTCTTTGCCATGAGGACTTTATACTGCATGGTGACAACCTAAAACAAGAAGAAAACGCATATGAGCAAAGATTAGGAAAGCCCGATATCGGATATTCCCTGCCATTCAGGATGTGGGTGTTGAGCTACTTGGAAACCTTTGGTGTCCACATTTGTCGCTGCAAAGGTCTTAGCAAGATGGCAGCCTGCATCTCTCATTAATGGCTTTACACACCGTGGCTGCCTTCCACACGTTACTCCAAAACTGCACCAGCAATCAGCCAGTATCTGGGTGTCAGGTCACACACGCAGAGCCCTCTAATGGTAAGTGCCCTGGAATAGGACGGGGTGATAAAACCAAATGGATCTATTCCAGCAGAGCCAGTAATGGGGATCAGCCAACGGAAATATGCGGTGCAAGCCATTATGTCACAATTTCCTTGAACACCACCATAATCCCACACTACATTAAAAGTCTAAATCATTCCTACCCCGGAGGACAATTCCAGAATCAGCCTCTGCTTTGCTTTCTGGAGTGGGTCGGAGGGGGTTAGCCGTTTTTCGGGATAGGCTTCATCCAGGTAATCGCAGACAATAGGAGACTCGTAGATCACCTCCCCGGTGCTCAATTCTAAAGCCGGCACCAAACCAAGAGGATTCTTCTCAAAAAACCAGTCGGGCTTGTTCTTGAGGTTAATGTTGATAACCTCGTGCCTAAATTAGAAAAGAGGAGAAGGTTAATGAAAGAACATACTATATGGAGGAGGGAAAACGTAACAGTGTCAGAATGTCAAAAAGAAGTCAATAGGCTCGAAGTATTAAAAAAAATAAAAAAAAAAATGCGTATAATAATTCCCCATATCTGGTGCTCCATAAACCGGTCAGATCAGTCACATACTGGCATGGTGAAGTGTGTGCCATGGAATAGGAAGCACATAACACCATCAGGGTTATTCAAAGAGCACCGAATCACACCAAACAGTGAATTTTCCTGTATGGTACAATTTCGTGGCCATTTGCCAAAGATTGGCTAATTGCCAGCAAAACACGGTGACCTTTGGCAGCAGTGAACCCCCCCATAGAGAAGTAATGTTTAATCTATTCAGAGACACCGAACAGCAGTGAAATGCCCCGATTCAGTGGTTTTACACGATGGGATTAAATCAGGCGAATCCCATAGGTTTTTAAAAAAATCCTTGTATTTATTAAAATATTCAAGTGTTCATTTGCAGCAAAAAGGTCTTTTTTTTTTTTTTTTTACTTTTTTACACAAGTTTCCCCTCCCGATTCTAAAAAAAAAAAATTATAATTAGTTTTTTTTACTCTTGAAACAGACCTTTTGTGATTTTTAGGCATGGTCGTGCAGTAGTTTCTTTGCAATTGCGTTTTAAAAAAAGGTTACGGTGTGTTTTTTGCACTTCGGGGACCCTGCAGAGAATGCTGAATTCACCGCCGGATTGGCAAATTTGACTCAAAGTGCAGAGAACAGGAGGGCACTAAAATGTTGTTGACATTCCGGTGCTCTCTGAATAACCCTGCATATAAATGTTTATTAAGTTTGCCGTGTGGGATTGAGGACACGGTTTCAGGTGGTTGGCAACAGGTGTCTAGAGTACTTATTTTATTGATCCTTATTCATTTTGTGGTAACTAGATCGCTATGTAATGCAGCGTTAGGTCTGCTTTTGTTTATTTAAGTAGATACATATATCACAATACCGCGCTCTCAAACGGTCAATCTGAAACGCTTACTTGATGTCCTTGGCAAGTAAAACCAACCGTGCCCTCTGGGCGTACGGGCAGAACCTCATGCTATAAAGACGGATAGATCCTTCAGGGACAGGTCCTGGGGCAGGAGAACCTGTAAGAAGAAGAAATTATAGATCTAAAAAAAAAACACCACACCTACAGCAGCTTCCCTTGGCCTGTACCGCTGGCAGAATGGAAGGTTTTGGTATTCTACTGCAAGACTGGTGGAACCAGAGAGGGGGAAATCGTCGCGCCCCCCCCCCCCCCCACTGCAAAAACATTTCAGGTGACACAAGGGACCTTTGAACACCTGTATCTTTGGCTCCATACACCTTATACGGTCAAGTGAGGGGTCATGGTGGACAAAATCAGATAATAAATGCGAGGATTTTTTTTTTTAGCTTTTTAATGAACATAAAAAAAAAATAAAAAAAAATTAGTGCCCATTTAATGCCAACTTAGAAGTCTGGGAATAACCTAGTGTCTGAGCCCGAATCCAGTGACCTTCCAAAAGGGTGTTAATTTAAAAAAGGCCCCCCTGCCACGGGGGGGGGGGCATGGCAAATGGAGAGGAAGCGGACACAGGGGGGAGAGGAATGGGGGCACAGAAGGGCCCATTGCACGGGGGGAAATGGGGGCACAGAGAGGCCCATTGCACGGGGGGAAATGGGGGCACAGAGGGGCCCATTGCACGGGGGGAAATGGGGGCACAGAGGGGCCCATTGCACGGGGGAATGGGGGCACAGAGGGGCCCATTGCACGGGGGAGGAATGGGGGCACAGAGGGGCCCATTGCACGGGGAGGAATGGGGGCACAGAGGGGCCCATTGCACGGGGGGGGGAAATGGGGGCACAGAGGGGCCCATTGCACGGGGGGGGGGAAATGGGGGCACAGAGGGGCCCATTGCACGGGGGGGGGAAATGGGGGCACAGAGGGGCCCATTGCACGGGGGGGAATGGGGGCACAGAGGGACCCATTGCACGGGGGGGGGAATGGGGGCACAGAGGGGCCCATTGCACGGGGGGGGGGAATGGGGACACAGAGGGGCCCATTGCACGGGGGGGGGGAATGGGGGCACAGAGGGGCCATTGCACGGGGGGGGGGAATGGGGACACAGAGGGGCCCATTGCACGGGGGGGGGGAATGGGGGCACAGAGGGGCCCATTGCACGGGGGGGGGAAATGGGGACACAGAGGGGCCCATTGCACGGGGGGGAATGGGGGCACAGAGGGGCCCATTGCACGGGGGGGGGAAATGGGGACACAGAGGGGCCCCTGTCATGGAATAGTGATGCGCTGCTCCTTGCTGGGCCGGTCTATAGGAAACAGGAAAAAATAAAAACACAGGACTCCAGCCCAAATCAGCCATAAAACACAGCTCACACAGAGCCTGCCTGGTTCCTCTCCCTGGAAGAACACCCCAAAACCGCCTGAAAAAGGTGAGCCCGGGGATACTCAAACAATGCTTGTGCTGGCCATGTACTCGGGGGGTTCACTCCCTGCCCCCCACTACCCACCTTTCCCCAAACTCTTCTCAGAGCCGCTCATGTCTTCTGCTGCTGCGCGAGGAGGAGGAGGAGGGAGAGACAGGAGGAAATAGAAAGTGTCTGCCCTGCCTCCTGTATACATTATATACATTGAAGTGCTGGCTCCCTCCCCCAGCAAGCCGAGCATGAAGACTCCCATCTGCACCCAGCAAATAAGGGGGCTCAGCCAGGCTGTCATTATTATTTACTCCCTGCTACACACAGGCCTCAGCAATCACAAGAAAGATACAAGTAACAGATTAAATTGCTTTTAATTATGAAATCCCTCACTTGATACCACGTGACCCCCTGACAGCTCTACAGCCACTGCAGGAGCCTCAGTTAGTGCTGCCAGATCAGACATGTCTTGTTGTGTGTGATTTTCTGTGCAGTTAGAAATCACAAACATTCTGGAGTGTCAGCAAAACAAACTGAATGTTAATGATTCCAATTCCTTATTTATTTCTTACCTGCAGCATATGGGTCCTACATGCTGTGCGGTTACATTTTTCATGCACTGCCCATTGACAGGAATATATTATGTGTCCAGGAAAACATGGCCGATCTGGCAACCCTACTCCTGGAGCTTGTTACATTCAGATTGTATCACTTATGGGACTCTCTTCTACTCTACATCTTATTAGACCAATCGCTCTAGCGAACAGTCTGCATGCGCGCAGCTCCGATCCATTGTTCTGCACAGGCGCTATGGGACTTGGGACTTTTCAGTAGAGTGTTCCTTAAGGCTAGCGTCAGACGAACGCAGTCACCACGTCCGTGTCGCCGCACAGTTTATCGTCCGTCATAGCATTGATTTGTGATCAACAGAGACCAACACACGAAGTACGTGCGCACCGAAGTGCACACGCACCACGCAGGTGGCAACAGACGCCATTTAGGCATCGACGTAAAAGCGCTACGACGGACGCCCAGAGTGCGCCGCGTCCGCGTAGCGTCCTGTGTGCGTGATGATGAGACGTCAGACGCAGCGCATTTGCGACGTCCATCACGTTGACGCTCAGAAGTTTTTTTGGTCTGGCTGACTGTACCTGTCTTTTAATTTTTATTAATTTTGTTTCCGATATTTCCCTTTTTTTTACTGCATCCGTCAAAAAAACAGACTGTGTGGTGTCTACAGTATCTTCCGTCAGTACGTCCGTCCGTTATGCACGCAGAGTGCGCTCAGACTGCGTTCGTCTGACATTAGCCTTAAGGCTAGGGTCAGACTGAGGCAGTGCGAACGCGCGTTCTGGCACACATAATCACGGCCGCACTAGCAGCAGATGCCGGGCAATGACGGCCAATATACGAAGTACGGTCGCACAAAAGTCCGGCTGCGCAACGCAAGTGGAAAATGAACGCATTTTTTCGAGAACGTGAAACCGCAGGTACTGACGTACAGAGTGCGCTGCGTCCACTAGCGGTGTGTTTGTGTGATTAGGAGACGTCAGACGCTGCTAATGTCCGGCCAACATAACGTCCAGACGCAAAAAGGGTTTTATTGATGATCCGTACAAAATCACGGACGAAAATGCGCATAGTATGACCGCTATCACGTATTCTGTGAAAAAATGTGTCCATTCGTTCGAACGCACTTTTTCACAGACAACATAAAAATGCGTTCGTCTGACCCTAGCCTTAGTCCCAAAAGCTCGACCTCTTGTTGTGTAACGAATAAAACTAGACAGTAAATTACAGCATCTGTGATTGATAAAAAAAAATCCTATGCTTAATTTTTTAGAAAACTAGCCAGTCACTCACGCTCAACATAAATACAGATTTTTACCATTACAAAACCTGTAATAAGACAATTTAACACTTGTTAGTGCGCGGCCCTTTTCTGCTAGAGATGCGTGACTCAGCATTCCATTCTACACACTCAGAGGGCAATATTTACAGAGTTATACATTAAACACACAGGTCGAAGTGACGTCCTCCCTCTGCAGTGCAACCATATACTTATAAATACAGGGAAACTAATGACTCTTAAAACAAATAAGAGGCACAGTGACAGATACAGTTACGCTGACTGACACAGAGACATTGAAAAGACACGCTGACAGTGACACACATGGACACAAAGAGACGCTGAAAAGAAACTGCGGCACACAGACACTGACAGGACGCACTGAAATTAGGAACAAAGCAAACATTCATAAAGAAAAAATAAATACATATCTGTAAAGGATGACTAAATAATGACAGGAACACATTGCTATGACAGTTGCTCTGGGCGCATCCATTGTGTGATATTTTCCTCTATATGTGTCACGGGGTGCATCCATTGTGTGATATTTTCCTCTATATGTGTCACTGGGTGCATCAATTGTGTGATATTTTCCTCTATATGTGTCACGGGGTGCATCCATTGTGTGATATTTTCCTCTATATGTGTCACTGGGTGCATCCATTGTGTGATATTTTCCTCTATATGTGTCACTCGGTGCATCCATTGTGTGATATTTTCCTCTATATGTGTCACGGGGTGCATCCATTGTGTGATATTTTCCTCTATATGTGTCACTCGGTGCATCCATTGTGTGATATTTTCCTCTATATGTGTCACGGGGTGCATCCATTGTGTGATATTTTCCTCTATATGTGTCACTCGGTGCATCCATTGTGTGATATTTTCCTCTATATGTGCCACTGGGTGCATCCATTGTGTGATATTTTGTGTTGTAAACTGCCCCCACAGTATTTTTACATCACTTAATCCTCACTCTGTGGTTTTGGCCAAAGAAAGGAGTGTATGGATCGATCGCTGACTCACATTATTGTATTGTGTGGGATGTATTCAAAGGACATCACCAGGGCGTAGATTAGAAGTCTTCTAAACTCCCTGTCATAGAAACATAGAAAAATGTCGGCAGATAAGAACCTTTCGGCCCATCTAGTCTGCCCAATTACATGGATACTTTACCTGGATTTATCTTTTGTTTAGGATAGCCTTATGCCTATCCCATGCTTGCTTAAATTCAATCACTGTTTTGGCCTCTACCACTTCAACTGGAAGACTGTTCCATGTATCCACCACCCTCTCAGTAAAATAATGCTTCCTGATGTTACTTTTAAACCTTTGCCCCTCTAATCTAAGACTATGTCCTCTTGTTTTGCTACTTTGTTTCCGTTTAAATATACTCCCTTCCTTTACCTTGTGGATTCCCTTTACGTATTTAAATGTTTCTATCATATCTCCTCTGTCTCGTCTTTTTTCCAAGCTGTACATGTTAAGATCATTAAGACTTTCCTGGTAACTTTTCTCCTTCAAGCCGTACACCATTTTAGTAGCCCTTCTCTGAACTCTCTCTAAGATGTCTATATCCTTCTGGAGATACGGTCTCCAGTACTGCACTCAGTACTCCAAGTGAGGTCTCACCAGTGCTCTGTACAGTAGCATGAGCACTTCCCTTTTCCTACTGCTAATACCTCTCCCTACACAACCAAGCATTCTGCCAGCATTTCCTGCTGCTCTATTACATTGACCCTAGCCTTAGGGGTTATTATTGCAGAGGATCTAAGGGTAAGTAGTCAGACGAAAGCATTTTTCCCTGCGAACGTGAAAAAGTGCGTCCGAACGCATTGACGTATTTTTTCACGGAATTCGCAAAAACGGTCAGACGACGCGCATTTTCGGGCGTGATTTTGTACGGATCGTCAATAAAACTCTTTTTGCGTCTGGACGTTATGTAGGCCGGACATTAGCAGCGTCTGACATATCCTAATCACGCAAACACGCCGCTATGCCGCAGCTGCGCGCTCAGTACGTCAGTACTAGCGGTTCAGCGTTCTCAAAAAAATGCGTTCAAATTCCACTTGCGTTGCACGGCCGGACTTTTGTGCTGCCGTACATCGTATATTGGCTGTCATTGCCCGTCATCTGCTGCTAGTGCGGCCGTAATTATGTGCACCAGAACGCACGTTAAAAGTGCGCTGGTCTGACCCAGCCTTAATCCCTTTCCTCAGATGTTGAGGTTAGGACTGTATCAAATATTCTATATTCAGCCCTTGGGTTTTTACGTCCCAGGTGCATTATCTTGCACTTATCCACATTAAAACTCAATTTCCACAGTTCCGGCCATTTTTTTAGTTTACCTAAATCATTTGTCATTTGGCTGATCCCTCCAGGAACGTCAACCCTGTTGCAAATCTTTGTGTCATCAGCAAAAAGACATACTTTTCCATTAATACCTTCTGCAATATCACTAATAAAAATATTAAAGAGAATGGGTCCAAGTACTGACCCCTGAGGTACCCCACTGGTAACAAGACCTTGCGCCGAATAAACTCCATTTACCACAACCCTCTGTTGCCTGTCACTCAGCCACTGCCTAATCCATTCAACAATATTGGAATCTAAACTCAAAGATTGCAATTTATTGATAAGCCTTCTATGCGGAACAGTATCAAAAGCCTTACTGAAATCTAAATAAGCAATGTCTACTGCACCACCTGTGTCTATTATTTTTGTTACCCAATCAAAAAAATCAATAAGATTAGTTTGGCATGATCTCCCTGAGGTAAACCCATGTTGTTTCTGATCCTGTAATCGATGTGTTTTTAGATGTTCAACAATCCTTTCCTTTAACATGGTTTCCATTAATTGCCCCTCTACTGACGTAAGACTAACTGGCCTATAGTTCCCCGATTCCTCCCTACTACCCTTCTTGTAAATGGGCACAACATTTGCTAATTTCCAGTCTTCTGGGACGACTCCCGTTAACAAGGATTGGTTAAATAAATCTGTTAACGGTTTTGCTATTACATCACTGAGCTCTTTTAATAATTTAGGGTGGATCCCATCAGGCCCCATTGACTTATTTGTCTTTACTTTAGACAGCTGCTGTAGAACCTCCTCCTCTGTAAATATGCCATTCAGTTGCCATTTCTTATCTCAGTTAGCCTGGCGAATAATACCCTCCGGCCACCTTATCTAAACATCCCCTCCTCACCTCACGAACTGTTAAATAATGTAGATCAAATAAACTAAAGCCACAAAGCAAAGCTATTGTTAAATATTACATCATGGGAAAAATACACAAAATGGAAACAAGAGATAAAATCCCTGCTTTATTTTTTCCTTTTTACATGCAATTGCTTCAAAGAGAAAGAAGAGCAGCAGGTGTTTTATAAAGTGGCTTTATTTGTAATGCACAAGTAAACGAGTTACACCTTATTAGTTGTAGTGTCCCTTTAAAGACCATAATCCACAGTCTCTATGCTGTCCTGTGTGTACAGTTTGAAGACAAGCAGGTAACACATGCCATATTGTGTATCACTTGGATGTAGGAAAGCAGTGGAAGAGAAAGCGGAGGTATTTACGTGTATGTCATGATCAAGTCCTAATAAAGTGAGTGGACTTTATTTACTGTACCTTTTATGAGTTTAACCACTTCCCAACTGATGATAAAATATTTTAAAATCATGATGGAATAAATCTAACGACCAATGACTAGGGATGAGCCGAACACCCCCGAGTTCGGTTCGCATTCGAACTCGAACTTTTCAAATGTTCGAATTCGAACTCGAACTCAATACAAGTCAATGGGGCTGAAAATTTGATTTTTAGACTGCCCTCCAAGAGGCATATATGCTAGATATTTGCCATAAAAGGTGTATAGGGGTCCGGGTAGTGCCCTGGGGGACAGGAAACAAGGACAAAAAGTTAAAAAAAAAAATAAGTTTTTAAAGGGACAGTGAGTTTTCCATAAAATAAGGGTTAAAAATAAAAACGAAAAATTCCTTCAAATATCGTGCCTAGGAGGTCCCCATAACCTGCCCGTGAAGTGGCGGATTTCTAGGATGTATAGAAACACTTAAAAACAATGTCCGGGTCCGGGTAGTGCTCTGGGGGACAGGAAACAAGGACAAAAAGTAAAAAAAAAAAAAAAAAGACGTTTTTAACCCCTTCACTGCTGATGACGTGTGGGACACGTCCTCAGTTACTCCGGCTGTATGCTGAGGAGGACGTGTCCCACACGTCATTAGCTTTGCGGGACCCCCGGCGGAGATACTCACCTCTCTGTCTGGGGTCCCGCGGCGTTCTGACTTCAACGTCCTCAGACGTTATAGAGAAGTAATGGTTAATCTCTTAAGAGAACGGCGAAATATTCAGGCTATGAGTAGTTCTACAGGTTTAAACAGGTGAATCCCATAGGATTCAATGGTAAAATAATTTGCTGTTTTTATAATTTTTTTATTCAAACCTTTATTCTTTTCCGCGTCAGCAAAAAGCTTTTTAACCATTTCAATGCGGAGGACGCGCTCAGCGCGTCCAGCCGCATCGGCACTAGGCTGCGGAAGAAGCGCTGAGCATGTCCCCCCATTGCAGCCGCATTCGGCTGGGATTCTGGTGACATTCAGTGTGCTAAAGTTAGGTTATTATCTCCTATTTCCATTTTTTCCCATTTTTCCCATCATGAAACATTTATCAAAACCTTATGGTGAGTTTTACGTTACAGCTGTGGTTTAACTTCAACAGTATTTAACAGTCAATGTGGTGGACGCAGGATTGTTTACATAAGGTAACAGGAGGTCTGTTGTATGCTATGGGAGGTCTACTATGCTATCCTAGAGATGGCAGCTGTATGGGAAAATAATTCTAATCTACCTCCTCATGATGTCCTTTGTATACATCCCACACAATACAATGCTGTGAGTCGGTTTCCAGGACTACAAATCCATTCACTCCATTCTGTGCTTAATGCCACACAGTGAGGAGCAAGTGATGTAAAGATACTGTGTGTTTGTGTGTGTGTGGGGGGGCACTTTATAACACAAAATATCACACAATATGCACCCACTGACACATATAGGGTAAAATATTTTCTTAACTAAACATGCAAGAGAAAAACAAATCACATGTAAGATATCAGCAACATCAAATAAACATACAGGGTTATTCAAAGAGATCCGAATGGCTCCCGAAAGGGAACCGAACGCTGAAATTCAGCATTCGGTTACCTTTCCTGGCCATTCGGCTATCCAGAGAGCAGGCAATTCGCCAAATCCTGGCGAATTGCCTGCACATACGGTGCCTGTTCGGGGGCAGTGAATTCCCCATAGAGAACCAATGCTTCGGCTATTCAGAGAACAAGACCCAGCAGTGAAAAGTTGCCGAATTGCCCTGCCATTCAGTGGTCTCATGTGGCAGATTTATAGGCTTCAATGTTAAAAATATTTAATTCAATATATAATAAACCGTTCATTGTAATATTCTGCAGTAAAGAGTCTCTTTATTTAGGAAATTTAGGAAATTTTAAGCATTTTTTTCGGGATTCTTTTTCTTTTTAACTTATTTTTTCTGTAACAGCCCTTTTTATTATCATTCCCTGGATCTCATATGTAAATTTCAGACATTTTCGCTCAGTAGTTTCTTTGCAAACAGCGTTTCACTTTTCAAACATTCAAGCAAACTGTTTTTTTAATTTATTCACTCCATTCGTCTGCGGTGTCGGCTTTTTCCAGCGGCTTCGCTGCGTGTGATCGGCTCCTGCTCTGGGTTTTTCGGGCGTTTTCAGCAGGTTAATCCAGATGTTTTTGCAGGTTTCGGTGTGCATTCGCTGGGTTTTGCGGTTAGTTTTCGGCGGGTTTGCGGTGACCTTTCCCTGCAATTCGGGGACCTTGTGGTGCTTGCTGAATACACCGCAGGGTTGCCGAAATGGGATCACCAAATCGAACCGAATTGAAGAGAACGAAAAGTCACCGAACGTGCGGTGGCTTTTCGATTCTCTTTGAATAACACTGACGGTAAGGACATTTAATTTTTCGGTTGCAGTGTCCCTTAAAGTTTGTTTTCTTGTCTTTTCGTGTTTCCTCTTTGTCTTTCGGAAACATATAGGTCTATTCAAAGAAAGGTGAAACTCAGGAGAATTGGCAGAAGAGATCAATCTAGACCAAATTAGGAGAATTTTTCTGGTTTGGCTATTTTGACCTAGATTTTTAACTTCTCCAGTCATTCTCCTGAGTTTCGCCTTTCTGTGAATAGACCTGATAGTCTGTCAGTTTTATTCTTCCAGCTTGTATCCGACTCTCTTCCATGAAGGGATGCCTTTGTTTTACCACTGTAGCAGCTAATATGAAAAAGTACATGGTTACAGTTGTCACTTGCTGTCGAAGCATGATTCAGCAATTTAATGAATAGTTTGTGTATACTGTATACAATAATCATATCAGTGCCTTACAGTTTTATCCCATTTTGTATTCTCTTTTTAAGCACAGTCCTTATATTTTTCAAAATCTATTTTACAAATACAACAACAAGGGCACTACATGTCACAGGATACAATTTTAAGTTATATTTTTCCTATTTATTTTTAACATTCACACACCTTGCCTTTCTGGTTTTTCAGTGACCAGAGACATATGAGAAGCAAAGTGGTTAAATTCAGAGTTCAGAAAAGGAATACAGCCAGACACAAGTACCTACTGAACCATATGGGCCGTAGATGTAAATTTAAGGAGCCAGAATAAGTAAGATTTATGAAATTATTAAAAAAAAGTGGAATTATCTTAGGTCCACCATGTTTACTATTACAGCTATCACAGCCAACATACAGTAAAAAAAATTGGCATATTAGATTCACTCTCATAGGAAACTTTAAAAAAGTATCCATTCTGCACTTAATATTACTAAGCAGAAATAGTAATCCTATCCCTAAAAGCAACCCTAAATCTATCCTTAAAAGTAACCCTAAATCTATCCATAAAAGTAACCCTAAAAGTGACCCCAAATATATCCTTAAAGTAACCCTAAATCTATCCTTAAAGTAACCCTAAATCTATCCTTAAAAGTAACCCTAAATCTATCCATAAAAGTAACCCTAAAAGTGACCCCAAATCTATCCTTAAAGTAACCCTAAATCTATCCTTAAAGTAACCCTAAATCTATCCTTAAATGTCACCCTAAATCTATCCATAAAAGTGACCCTAAATCTATCCTTAAAGCAACCCTAAATCTATCCATAAAAGCAACCCTAAATCTATCCTTAAAGTAACCCTAAATCTATCCTTAAAGTAACCCTAAATCTATTGTTAAATGTAACCCTAAAAGTGACCCTAAATCTATCCTTAAAGCAACCCTAAATCTATCCATAAAAGCAACCCTAAATCTATCCTTAAAGTAACCCTAAATCTATTGTTAAATGTAACCCTAAAAGTGACCCTAAATCTATCCTTAAAGCAACCCTAAATCTATCCATAAAAGCAACCCTAAATCTATCCTTAAAGTAACCCTAAATCTATTGTTAAATGTAACCCTAAAAGTGACCCTAAATCTATCCTTAAAGTGACCCTAAATCTATCCATAAAAGCAACCCTAAATCTATTGTTAAATGTAACCCTAAAAGTGACCCTAAATCTATCCTTAAAGTAACCCTAAATCTATCCTTAAAGTAACCCTAAATCTATCCTTAAAAGTAACCCTAAATCTATTGTTAAATGTAACCCTAAAAGCAGGGCCGGTGCAAGCTTTTTTGCCTAGTCAGGCGAAGGTGTGTTTTGGTGCCCCCCCCATCCGTGTCATGTCAAGCCAATCAGGATAGAGATGCATAATAATCTCTATCGTGAGTGTTCGGTGTCGTCACGCAGAGAGTAAACTTTATTTTCACAAAGCGCATGCTTATAGGCAAGGTCTACACTCCACTTATATCAGCCGCCCGACCGCACTGATACGTTACGTCCATCTAGAAAATGTCTATTGAATAAAATACATATAAATTACTGCCAATTTAATCTGAATAGTATCAAGCCCAGATACATATATACAGACCAGATCATGCCCACAGATACATATATAGACCTCAGACCATGCCCGCAGATGCATAGACCTCAGATCATGCCCACAGGTACATATAGACCTCAGATCATGCCCATAGATACATATAGACCTCAGATCATGCCCACAATATATAATAGACCTCAGATCATGCCCACAGATATATAATAGACCTCAGATCATGCCCACAGATATATATAGACCTCAGATCATGCCTAGAGATATATAGACCTCAGATCATGCCCACATATATATATATAATAGACCTCAGATCATGCCCACAGATATATATAGACCTCAGATCATGCCTAGAGATATATAGACCTCAGATCATGCCCACATATATATATATAATAGACCTCAGATCATGTCCACAGATATATATAATAGACCTCAGATCATGCCCATATATGGGTATATTTGCGGCCCCAGCTCATATTATATGGGTATATTTGCGGCCCCAGCTCACATAAGGGTATATTTGCCCCAGCTCCTATTTATATGGGTATATTTGCCCCAGCGCACATATGGGTATATTTGTCCCCAGCTCATATGTATATGGGTATATTTGCCCCCAGCGCACATATGGGTATATATTGCCCCAGCTCATATTTATATGGGTATATTTGTGGCCCCAGCTCATATTATATGGGTATATTTGCGGCCCCCAGCTCATATATGGGTATATTTGTGGCCCAAGCTCATATTATATGGGTATATTTGCGGCCCCCAGCTCATATATGGGTATAAATTTGCCCCCAGCGAGTCTTACCTCTCTGCTCTGTCTGCTGTGTGTGACAGTGTGCTCACTGCTGCCTATCAGGCCCCGCAGCCCGCCGGCATTCTTCTACTCAGTCTCAGCCCTCAGGACAGGGAGGTCCGAGGGTAGCAAGCTAGGCACTGCGTCTGCAGTAAGCGGCTAATCCTCGTGTGCACTGCGAGCGGCCGCTGGGCATGTGATGCACGTGCAGCTTTCCCGCTCGCTCGCCTGTGATGGGATTCGATTTGGGAACCACCTGACCAGCCGCGTTTTGGTGCGCTGGTCAGGCCACGTGGTTGCTTGTTCCCTCCCATTGTCCCCTCCCATCTCAGGCGAGCGGCCAATGCCCATGCTACCTCATTGAGGCTCACTGCAGTGCACGTGCATATTTTGAAGTAACGTAAACAGAAAGCGGCGCGCCGGCGATTGCCATTTGCCCCCCTTTCCGAATCTGAATGCACCTCGGTGATCCGCCCCGGGCCGGCGCCCCTCACACTGGCTGGACGCCAGACAGTAAGGCGGCCGCCTGTGCCGCCTTACGTTAGCGCCGGCCCTGCCTAAAAGTGACCCTAAATCTATCCTGAAAGCAACCCTAAATCTATCCATAAAGTAACCCTAAATCTATTGTTAAATGTAACCCTAAAAGTGACCCTAAATCTATCCTTAAAGTAACCCTAAAATCTATCCATAAAAGCAACCCTAAATCTATCCAATCTATCCATAAAAGCAACCCTAAATCTATCCTTAAAAGTAACCCTAAATCTATTGTTAAATGTAACCCTAAAAGTGACCCTAAATCTATCCTTAAAGCAACCCTAAATCTATCCATAAAAGCAACCCTAAGGCTAAGGTCAGACGAAAGCAGTTTTAACGTGCGTTTAGACGCACGAAATCACGGCCGTGCTAGCAGCAAATGACGTCCAATGCCGGGGAACACACGAAGTACGGCCGCACGAAAGTTCGTCAAACCGCTAGTACGGACGTACAGAGTGCGCTGCGTCCGCTAGAGGCGTGTGTGCGTGATTGGGAGACGTCAGACGCTGCTAATGTCCGGCCAACATAACGTCCAGACACAAAAAGTGTTTTATTGATGATCCGTACAAAATCACGGACGAAAATGCGCATCGTATGACCGCTATCGCGTATTCCGTGAAAAAATACGTCCATTCGTTCGAACGCACTTTTTCACAGACAACGCGAAAAATGCGTTCGTCTGACCCTAGCCTAAATCTATCCATAAAAGCAACCCTAAATCTATCCTTAAAAGTAACCATAAATCTATTGTTAAATGTAACCCTAAACCTAACAATAAAAGTAACCCTAAAAGAAACCTTAACCCTAACCCCAAAAGTAGCCAGGGGGCGCAGTACCTGGAAGTAGCGACGTGCACAGTCATGGTACAAATATTCACAAGTCTTGTGTTTATGGCAGAAGAGAGGATTGGAATATAGACTGGAGAAAAATTCTAACAGAATCTAAAAGGAATTCCAGTGAAAGAACATAAAAATAAATAATATTCAATTTTAGTGTTAACAGATCCCCTTAATTCCACCTTAAAATAGTTTTGTTTATATCAACATTGGTTACATAACCTGTTTTACACGCCCAGACACACTTTGCTTTAAGGTCAGTTGCAGAGCACAGGGAAAAAAATAATAAAAAAAAAATCAAGGCTATAGAGATAGTACAATGAACCCTCAACCCTCACTAGTTTACACTCATATATATATATGGCGTATCGCACTCAGTGACCCCATATATTTTGTACAGATGACGCCTAACAATCAAGACGGAGCCCTCTGCCTGTCAAATAGACTTTACTCCAGTGAACACATACAGCGGGGCGCTTACGTATGTATATACTGTAATATAGAACGGGTAATTGTTTGAAGTAATTACATTTAAAACGGAAAAATAAAGTTTGGTTTCCATTTTCTGGATTTTTCCCATGATGCAACATTTACCAAAACCTTATAGTGAGTTTTACTTTACAGCCGTGGTTTAGCTTCTACAGTATCTAACAGTGAATGGAGGGGAGGAGTGAATATTTAGATAAGGCTGCAGGGGGGCTATTATGTTGTCCAGGCTCTGGGATAAGAGCTGGCAGCTGAATGAAATGACAGGGAACTTAAAAGACTCCAAATCTATGTCCAAATGTCCTTTGAATGCAATGACGGGAGTCGGCTGCCTGACACATAGACTCCAGTCTATGCTTAATGTCACGCGGTGAGGAGCAAGTGATGGAAAGATACCGGGGTGGGGGCAGTTTACAACACAAAATATCACACAGTGGATGCACCCAGTGACACATACGGTGAGAAGAAAAAAATTACATGATCCCCTGCTGATTTGGTATGTTTGCCCATGGACAAAGAAATGCTCAGTCTATAATTTTAATGGCAGGTTTATTTTAACCGTGAGAGACAGAACAAAAACATCCAGAAAACGCATTATAAAAAAGTTATAAATTGACGTGCATTTTTGCATTTTAATGAGTGAAATAAGTATTTGACCCCCTGTCAATCAGCAAGATTTCTGGCTCCCAGGTGTCTTTTATACAGGAAACCAGCGGAGATTAGGAGCGCTCTGTTAAAGGGACTGCTCCTAATCTCAGCTCGTTTCCTGTATAAAAGACACCTGTCCACAATAGGTGTGATTATTAGTATAAGGATTCAGGGGCCAAGAGATCAAGAGTTTAATATTTAGGCCGGGGTCAGACGAGCGTCATTGGAGAACGGAAGGAAAGTCCGTGAGAGTGGACGTTCCTTCCATTCGACACCCAGTGCAAAGCTTTGTAGCCCCGTCAACACGCATCCTAGCGTATCGACGGGGAGGCTATGAGGACAGACTCTTGTTGCGCGCGCATTTTTTATTGCGCGCCCCAAGTGTGTGACCGGCCCCGTTGCAGCGCCACAACGCTGCGACGGGCGCCAGTACTTCAGTACGGTCGCACCTATTGCGCTCGTCTGACGCCAGCCTTAGTTGGGCCCCATCCCTCTTACCCCCATATTACCCATCACATCATTCTCGCTTCCATTATGCTACTATCCCACTGCGCTGACACTCAATGTAGGGGTTATTCACCAACCTCCAAATTGGCCCCAAATAGCACCAAACAGTGAATTTCACAATTCGGTGCAATTTTGGGTCAATTCATTTACTCACTAAACTGTCAATTTACCAAATACAGGTGAATTCACAGTGAATTTCAGTGCAATTCGCCACAATTCAGCGACACTGAAATTGTCCCATAGATTTAGAAGACTATCGTGTCTTTTATTCAGTGCGCTGAACTGCACCGAAATGGTCTAAATGCCTTGATTTTCGGTGTTTCCATTCGACAGGTATAAACAGGCGAATCCCATAGGATTCAATGTAATAAAATGGAACATCTATTTTATTTTTTTTAAAGACCGCTTATTCTTTTTTTTTTTTTTTTTTCAAAAGACTTTTTTTTTACATTTCGGAACAGACCTTTTTATTATTTTTAAAAGGACCTGTTTTAATTATTTGGACACATTATTACTACATGTTTAATGATTTAACCTATTATTAAGAGAATAGAGGCATTCTGTGGGGTATTTTCTGTGTTCGGTGGAATTCACCGATGTCCGATAACCATACGCTATACAGTAAATTCACTGTATTTTCTGCGAAATTGAATCGCCAACGTGCACCGAAATGCAAAACTACGAAATTGCACGCAATTCTGGTGCTTTGTGTATAGACCAGTGTTTCCCAAACCTGTCCTCGAGACCCTCAACTAGGCCAGATTTTGCAGATCACCTTGGGGAAATCCAGACTGAATCCTGCAATCACTGAGCAGCAAATCATATCACCTGTGCTATGCTTCAGATATCTGCAAACCTGGCCTGTCAGCGGATCATGAGGGCAGGTTTGGGAAACACTGGTATAGACCCTTGTGTCTCTGTCCTATCTCATTCATTGTGTCTTTATTCCATCTCAGTCTCACTGGTTCAGTCGCATCCCTTTTGCTTATTGTGCCACCACTCGTACGTTTTCATGGAGCCTTTAGCTGCAAACAAATCTTCATGCAAAACCTATCACGTACGTGCTAAAATGTCAGAATTTGCTCAGAGGTATTCACCATTTACCGTTGCTGCAAAAGATGGTAAACTGAATTACAACTTTGGGAATCACTAACAGCAGCAACGAACCTGCCAGGGTTTCAACCTCCCTATTGGGATTGCCGAAGTTTATCGTTATTGCAATAGCGAGGAACCTTGGGAATGTTCAGTAAGGAAAGCATAAGAATTATACGGTCACTCATTTTGCTGTGTATAGGCATACCACAAGCCCTGCACACAATGTAGACATAGAACGAGACTAGATAAGCAAGTAGAATTCCTATTCCGGTTATTCTTAGTATTTACCAATATCTCTTAACTGATCTGGATGCAAGACAGACTGTAAAATACAGGAAATAACGTAACTCTGGATGTGGAAAAAAATTGGCAAATTGGGGATCAACTGAATTGAGGTCTGGCTCGGATGTTATCTTACTCATAAATATACTGTATCAGGGCCCCTAAACCAAGCGAGGTCTTTGGCAGTCGCAGGGGACTAAATGCTGCACAAGCCGCCATACCTCTGTGGCTCGACTTGGAGCTGGGCCATAAAAGTTAATGGCTCACTCTGAAATGGCTCACTTGGAACAGCGTGTTTGCAGAACGTTTTGGCAATGCAACCTCTGGTCTTCAGAAGCCAATATTTATCTTATATATATATATATATATATATATATAACATTTTTAATCAAAGCAGTCTACAGATTAATAATTATAAAACCGATTAATAGGAAGGGAAGTTTATAATTAGACATATTAATAAATATAAACAGATTAATAGGAAGGGAAGTTTATAATTAGACATATTAATAAATATAAACAGATTAATAGGAAGGGAAGTTTATAATTAGACATATTAATAAATATAAACAGATTAATAGGAAGGGAAGTTTATAATTACACATAACGGTACAAAAGGTGAAACATTTGGGAGGGTTTTCTGTTTTTTTGGTACACAGCCTTTTGCCCTTAACTGCATCTCTTTGCAGATAGTTACTAATGTGTTGCTATTACAGGGACACTACCACCAAAAAAATGATTTATTTTATGTTGCTCATATCGTACATGTGCTTTGCTTTTCTCAGGTTTGTTTAGTTAAAGTATGTTACGCTATATGTGTCACTTTGTGCATCCATTGAGTGATAGTTTGTGTTGTATACTGTCCCCCCCCCCACGTATCTTTACATCACTTGATCCTCACTGTGTGGCATTGAGCATAGAATGGAGCGAATGAGTCAGAAGCCCAAAATCAGGCTCGCATGGATTGCATTGTGTGGGATGTATAAAAAGGACACCAACAGAGGGCAGACAGGAAGTTTTATAAGCTCGCTATTATTTCTCATTCAGCTGCCATCTCTCATATTGGGTAGCCTAGTCAACACAAAAGACCCCCTGCAGTCTTGTCTAAACATTCCCTTTCCCACACCATTGCCTGTTCACTACTGTAGAAGCTATAACACAGCTTTAAAGTAAAGCTTGTGCTTAGAGTTTGGTAAATGTTGCATCATGGGAAAATCCACAAAATGGAAAGGGACATAAAAAGTTAAAAATAAAGCTAGTTTAACTTTTAACATGCAATTACTTACAAAAAACAGCCAGTATGTGTTTTAGAAGGTATTTTTGTTTGCAATGGACAAGTAATCTAGTTACAGGTTATGTTAGTATCCCTTTAACCCCTTAAGGACCGAGGACGTACCATGTACGTCATTGCAGCGGGTCTCTCTTAGACCCGCTGACGTACATGGTACGTCCTGCCGTTTCTAGAGCGCTGGAAGCGATCGGATCTTGTCTAAACATTCCCTTTCCCACACCATTGCCTGTTCACTACTGTAGAAGCTATAACACAGCTTTAAAGTAAAGCTTGTGCTTAGAGTTTGGTAAATGTTGCATCATGGGAAAATCCACAAAATGGAAAGGGACATAAAAAGTTAAAAATAAAGCTAGTTTAACTTTTAACATGCAATTACTTACAAAAAACAGCCAGTATGTGTTTTAGAAGGTATTTTTGTTTGCAATGGACAAGTAATCTAGTTACAGGTTATGTTAGTATCCCTTTAACCCCTTAAGGACCGAGGACGTACCATGTACGTCATTGCAGCGGGTCTCTCTTAGACCCGCTGACGTACATGGTACGTCCTGCCGTTTCTAGAGCGCTGGAAGCGATCGGATCGCTTCCAGCAGCTCAAACGCCATTGCAGGCTGTCTGGGAGTCCAGGCAGCCGTGCAATGGCGGTTAGAAGTGCCGGGGCACCATGTGATCGCTCCCCGGGAGCGATCAACATCCGGTTTCACCGGAGAGGTGCCCGGCACTTCTAGAGAGCGCTGGAAGCGATCGGATCGCTTCCAGCTGCTCTGAGTATATTACAAGGATGCCTCGACATCGAGGCATCCTTGCAATATGCTTACCTGCCGCCGGTCCGTCCGTGATCGCTCCCCCCGAGCGATCACTTCCGGTAGCGGCAGGAAGTACTGAGTGCCACGAGGTATCGTGGCACTCAGTACAAAAACGATCACATCAGTGATCAGGTGCTCTGCTGGGTGCCTCGAGGGATCAAGGCACCCAGCAGAGTAAAAAAAAGTGTAAAAAAAAGTGTAAAAAAAAGTGAAAAAAAAGTGAAAAAAAAAGGAAAAAAGTAAAATAAAAATAAAAATAAATAAAATAAACTGACGGTTAGGGTTAGGGGTAGGGTTAGGGGTAGGGTTAGGGGTAGGGTTAGGGTTAGGGGTAGGGTTAGGGGTAGGGTTAGGGTTAGGGGTAGGGTTAGGGTTAGGGGTAGGGTTAGGGGTAGGGTTAGGGCTAGGGTTAGGGTTCTAAGGGCAGGGTCATCTTGGGGCTGAGTGGGATGTTCCTAGCCTGCCTCATCAGAGAGGCAGGCTAGAAACATCCAATCAGAAGTTAGAAAAAATCAAAATAAAATTTCTAATTTGTCAGGTCAGGTCAATATTTTGTAAATATTGGCTCTGACCTCTGTGATTCTCCCTCCCTCTCCTCACTTGTGTTTTGGTGAGCGAGAGAGAGAGATCAGATTTGACAGGTTAGAGATTTTAGTGAGATTTAGTGAGATTAGAAAAATTGAGGCAGATTTAGAGAGATTTTAGGGAGATTTAGAAGAATTGAGGCAGGTTTAGAGGGATTTAGAGAGATTTAGGTGTTTATTTGTATTTTCTTGTGAAACCCAACGGTTCTTCTAAGAACCAACAATCCGCTTATATATATATAATAATTATAAAATTTTATAATCTATTATATATAATGTCTGAGAGGGTGTACAGCGCCGAGGAGGCATATGCCATCCTGGCGTCAGAATCTGAGGCATCTGCGTCAGACTCAGACCCTCATTTCGACCCCGCTAACTGCTCAGAGACGTCACTAGATACATTATCTACGCTGGCTGATGTATCTAGTGATGTTTCTGATGCAGATACTTGGTCACCACCTGCCAGCAGGAGACGCACAGCTCCAGCTGAGGAGTGGGTAGTGCCTCATCGCCAGAGGCCAGATATCCCTCCTTTCACGGCAAATCCTGGCATCAATATTGATGTTGCAGGATTTACCGCCACACAGTTTTTGCAGGTGTTTATGGGGGATGATTTGTTGGGCCACATCGTGGCCCAATCAAATCTGTATGCCCATCAGCATTGTGCTGCGAAGCCAGACTCCTACTTGGCAAGGCAGCAATGGACCCCGCTAGATGTGCCAGAATTTCTGAAATTCTGGGCACTTACTATGCTGAGGGCATCATAAAGAAGCCCTCAATTCGCTCCTACTGGAGCAGTAGCCCCATCTGCTCTACCCCCATTTACCCCCAATCAATGTCACGTAGAAGGTATGAAAACATTTTGCGTTTCATGCACTTCAGTGACAACAGCCTGTGCCCCCTAGAGAGCATCCCCAGTTTGACAGGCACCAGACTTTTACATTTTATTCGTACATTTTTATGTTCTACAATTGGTGCTGTATTTTGCCAAAATCTTTGCACACCTATGCATGGGGGGCATGGGTGTACTCAGGAGATCTTGCAGAAAACAACCTGGAGAGTTTTCATGCAGTAACAAACAACAGTGTCTCCTAAATCACAGTCCAAAACTACTGTGGGCGTAAAAATCTGAAAATTGAAAAATTACACCACACACCTTCTCAAATGTTTTGGGCTAAAACCGTTGCATCCATGGCATCAAAGCACTCCATATGCAATACCTTGGGGTGTCAACATAACAAATATAAACAATTTTCTGGCAATAATTCAAACTGGGGTATGCGGTAGACCCAAAACCAAAGATAGGCCTAGCTGAAGAAATAATCTCAATTTCAACTCTAATGACAAAGTCATAAAAATTGTATTTGAACCTTCCCAAAATCCTGGCAAACCTATGCATGGGGGGCATGGGTGTACTCAGGAGATCTTGCAGAAAACAACCTGGAGAGTTTTCATGCAGTAACAAACAACAGTGTCTCCTAAATCACAGTCCAAAACTACTGTGGGCGTAAAAATCTGAAAATTGAAAAATTACCGCCACACACCTTCTCAAATGTTTTGGGCTAAAACCGTTGCATCCATGGCATCAAAGCACTCCATATGCAATACCTTAGGGTGTCAACATAACAAATATAAACAATTTTCTGGCAATAATTCAAACTGGGGTATGCGGTAGACCCAAAACCAAAGATAGGCCTAGCTGAAGAAATAATCTCAATTTCAACTCCAAAGACAAAGTCATAAAAATTGTATTTGAACCTTCCCAAAATCCTGGCAAACCTATGCATGGGGGGCATGCGTGTACTCAGGAGACCTTGCAGAAAACAACCTGGAGAGTTTTCATGCAGTAACAAACAACAGTGTCTCCTAAATCACAGTCCAAAACTGATGTGGGTGTGAAAATGAAAAATGACCACCAAACTGTATCCAATTTGTTTGGAGCAAACGGATGCAACCATAGCATAAAAACACTCCATTTACAATACTTTGGGGTGTTAGCTTACCAAATATATGCACGTTCATAAAACTGGGGTATGTAAAAAGGCCCCTAAAAAGAAGATAAGCAAAGAAGATACTGTATGTCAAATTAGAAAATTGACAAGCACATGTCAAAGATTGGCGTAGCACCCCAAAAACAACAGAACAAATCTATATATGGGTGGTATCAATTTACTCAGAAGATGTTGCTGAACATATTTTGGGGTGTTTTTTGGCAGTAACCCATAACTGGATTTGACAATTCATGCCTAAAGTACAATGTGTGTGAAAAAATAACACAAAAAGTGACTACCTGAAAGTTTGACATAGAGCTAGTGCATGGAAAGTGTTAAAATACAACTCTTTGAAGCACCCTAGGGTGTGCCCTTTCTAAAAATATATGGTTTGATGGGGGTAAATTACTTTGGCCGGCTTCAAAAATGTCCCAAATAGGACATGGGTGCATGATGACGAAATGTGAAAATTCCAAGTTGGAAAACTGAAATGCGCACCCCCCAAATAAGGCCTATTAGCCCCCAAATGACCCGACATACCTATACATGGGTGGTATCAATTTACTCAGAAGATGTTGCTGAACATATTTTGGGGTGTTTTTTGGCAGTAACCCATAACTGGATTTGACAATTCATGCCTAAAGTACAATGTGTGTGAAAAAATAACACAAAAAGTGACTACCTGAAAGTTAGACATAGAGCTAGTGCATGGAAAGTGTTAAAATACAACTCTTTGAAGCACCCCAGGGTGTGCCCTTTCTAAAAATATATGGTTTGATGGGGGTAAATTACTTTGGCCGGCTTCAAAAATGTCCCAAATAGGACATGGGTGCATGATGACGAAATGTGAAAATTCCAAGTTGGAAAACTGAAATGCGCACCCCCCAAATAAGGCCTATTAGCCCCCAAATGACCCGACATACCTATACATGGGTGGTATCAATTTACTCAGAAGATGTTGCTGAACATATTTTGGGGTGTTTTTTGGCAGTAACCCATAACTGGATTTGACAATTCATGCCTAAAGTACAATGTGTGTGAAAAAATAACACAAAAAGTGACTACCTGAAAGTTTGACATAGAGCTAGTGCATGGAAAGTGTTAAAATACAACTCTTTGAAGCACCCTAGGGTGTGCCCTTTCTAAAAATATATGGTTTGATGGGGGTAAATTACTTTGGCCGGCTTCAAAAATGTCCCAAATAGGACATGGGTGCATGATGACGAAATGTGAAAATTCCAAGTTGGAAAACTGAAATGCGCACCCCCCAAATAAGGCCTATTAGCCCCCAAATGACCCGACATACCTATACATGGGTGGTATCAATTTACTCAGAAGATGTTGCTGAACATATTTTGGGGTGTTTTTTGGCAGTAACCCATAACTGGATTTGACAATTCATGCCTAAAGTACAATGTGTGTGAAAAAATAACACAAAAAGTGACTACCTGAAAGTTTGACATAGAGCTAGTGCATGGAAAGTGTTAAAATACAACTCTTTGAAGCACCCTAGGGTGTGCCCTTTCTAAAAATATATGGTTTGATGGGGGTAAATTACTTTGGCCGGCTTCAAAAATGTCCCAAATAGGACATGGGTGCATGATGACGAAATGTGAAAATTCCAAGTTGGAAAACTGAAATGCGCACCCCCCAAATAAGGCCTATTAGCCCCCAAATGACCCGACATACCTATACATGGGTGGTATCAATTTACTCAGAAGATGTTGCTGAACATATTTTGGGGTGCTCTTTGGCAGTAAACCTTAAAGTTCACAGTACATGTATTCTTAAATTGCGTTCAAAAAAAAAAAAATCACCAAAAAAAATTTTTTTCTCAAACTTTGGCATAGATTTGTGGTAAAATGGTTTGCATGGAAAGAGTCAAAATACCCCAAGTTTAATACCTTGATTTGTGTACTTTAAAAAAATATGTATATGTGGAGGGTTATTCAGGAATTAGTGACAGATATCAGTGTTACAATGTCACTAGCACTAGTTTTGAAAATAAACTCTTTGGAAATGGCAAAGTGCTACTTGCACTTATTGTTGCATAAAATAAGGAAAAAAGCGAGGAATATGTAAACATTGGGTATTGCTAAACTCAGTACTAAATTTAGAAACTACTAAGGAATTAATTTTTTTTGACGGTTGTTGATACATAAGAAATTTTGGGGGTCAAAGTTCGAAAAAGTGGTGTTTTTTCAATTTTTTTGTCATATTTCACAATATTTTTTATAGTAAATTATATGAAATGATGAAAAAAATGGTATCTTTATAAAGTCCATTTAATGACGAGAAAAACTGTGTAAAATATGTGTGGGTTACATAAACGAGTAAGAGGGAAAATTTGACGTAAACACTAACAGCGCAGAAACGTAAAAACAGCAGCGGTCACTAAAGGACGGATTTGTGTAAAACCGCCCGGTCACTAAGGGGTTAACTTGTACTGGAGCCTGTACTGCTATTTGCACAGAGGTATTATGGGTATATAGGTTATTGCATGAAAGTTTGTTATGATGTAATAAAGGTTATTTTGGGTTTTGAATGCTGTCCTATACTTTGGTGTGTTTCATGTTATGAGGGTTGTGGTAGAAACCCTTACATAGGACTGTTTTGCGCTAAATTGTGTTGTGGTACAGGCTGACAATTGGTGTGAAGAACATTCCTACGGTTTCATTCCTACTGTTTTACCATCTATACAATAAATATGCTCTACCTTAAAGCTGGATCAGATCATTTTTAAAACATTAGGGGGTTAGTCACTAGTCTCACGATTCGATTATGATTAGATTTGATTCCACAACGCATCACGATTATTGCCCATGGCTTTAGACTCCGTTACACAGCGCACATTACTGAGTGTGTGAATGACCCATCACAGAGCTCCACAGCAATAAATCTCACAGTAATATGCGGTGTGTGTGTGTAGGAACGTATCAGAATCCACAGCAATAAAATGCACAGTAATGTGTGCATTGTATTTATGCGCGTAAAAAACCTGCATGCATTTATATACAGCCAGTGTCTGAGAAGCACACATGGGAGAGGAGATTTCAGCCTGCTGGGAGACGTAGGCAAATGTTTCCTAAAATAACGGAGGAGGTGGAGGAGAGTGTGGCAAGTGAATCGATGCATCAATGCAGTATCGTGTAAGGCAGAATCGCGATGCATCAGGAGAACTATTATATTTGACAGCCCTATTAGTCACAAAGCTCTGCGGTTTATCACAGTTGCAAACAGTGAAAAATTGCCATTATTGGCAAACGATGGCATTTCAAAAGATCGAAATCCAAACAGTGGCAGGAAAAGCTTCACTGTGAATCTTCTCCTGTCACCGTTTGGCAAAATTCAGTGTTTGTAACTTCGGCAATCGCCGGTGCTCTTTGAATAACCCCCATAGTCACTGTACATTCTACAGACGTTCTGTACGTGTATCTCCGGTTATAGAATGAGTTTGTAAGATCAACAACGGTCTTAAGTCTGCTACCACAAAGCAACATAGAAAAATGTCGGCAGATAAGAACCTTTCGGCCCATCTAGTCTGCCCAATTACATGGATACTTTACCTGGATTTATCTTTTGTTTAGGATAGCCTTATGCCTATCCCATGCTTGCTTAAATTCAATTACTGTTTTGGCCTCTGCCACTTCTACTGGAAGACTGTTCCATGTATCCACCACCCTCTCAGTAAAATAATGCTTTCTGATGTTACTTTTAAGCCTTTGCCCCTCTAATCTAAGACTATGTCCTCTTGTTTTGCTACTTTGTTTCCGTTTAAATATACTCCCTTCCTCTACCTTGTGGATTCCCTTTACGTATTTAAATGTTTCTATCATATCTCCTCTGTCTCGTCTTTTTTCCAAGCTGTACATGTTAAGATCATTAAGCCTTTCCTGGTAACTTTTCTCCTTCAAGCCGTACACCATTTTAGTAGCCCTTCTCTGAACTCTCTCTAAGATGTCTATATCCTTCTGGAGATACGGTCTCCAGTACTGCACACAGTACTCCAAGTGAGGTCTCACCAGTGCTCTGTACAGTGGCATGAGCACTTCCCTTTTCCTACTGCCAATACCTCTCCCTACACAACCAAGCATTCTGCTAGCATTTCCTGCTGCTCTATTACATTGACTACTTACCCCAAGTTTGCTTTTTATACACTAGGCCCATTATTTATCTTTGTAAAAAAGCTTTTAGAAAATCAAAATAAGGTTTGTGTAAGACAATAACAGCTTTCAATCAATATTGATAAACTACATAATATTCCTACTAGTGTTTAATGTTATCACTAGGTTACAAAACATCAAGCCATAATAAGATTATACTCGCAGTTTTTTTTATGCTTTGTCGTATGAACTGAATTTTGTACAGCCAATAGGTCGGTTTGTCGAAATCTTGTTAGGAAATATTGTATTGGTTACTTTAAACTGCATGAATAAACAGTGTGTGTAAATATATACACACACACACACACACATTAACAATTAGATTTAAAATTTATGATTGAATTCACTAAATTACTTACCATTAGGGCCAATATATTAACTAAATTACATGTACATTTATAAATATATAAAAAAAAAAATGTTAAATACATTTTTATCATCACTGGCGTAAATGTTGCAAATATGGCGTGCGTTGCTGCACGGCAAAAAAGATTTGCTTACAAAGTTTCAAATATTTTCAGGGTCGTGTCATTTTTAGCACTTTGCCACAAGTGAAGCAACATACTATAGGGGTCATTCACTTAATGGCGAATATTGCCATTGCTGCAACTACAATGTTTCCAAAAAGGGAAATTCCATCAGTGGCAGGAGAAGCCTCATTTAAAATTGTTTTTTTTCCCTGACACTGTTGATTTCCCTCTCGGGATCAAAGTTTACCATCATTGCAACAAGGACAAGCTACGATTGTGAATAACCCTGTATTTATTTAACTGGTACTGTGGATTCTCCCCCGAATGTCTTGTTACAGAACTGTGGTTGCTTTAATTTTTGTTTGTTCACACGTTACAAAACAACTGTTATCCTGTGTGCCAAGATACTAAATAATGTATGGATAATTTATTTTGGCAGAGACCTACAGATATTTATAATATTAATACGTTTTATTATAAATCTGTGTTGTAACAAACATCTCACTACTCGAGAGGCAGGAGGTTTTATTTAGAGAAATAAGCATTTTTCAATCTCACAAATAGATATATTAACTCTCATTACAAACAAATGTACACACAAACACCTTTCTCTTCACGTAAAGTCTCAAACAGTTTCAAAGTCTTCTTCAGTTCGATTATACATGAGTAATTGGTCATCCAACCCACAATTGTCTATGAGGTGTGTGAGGCTGATTTTTGAATTCTCTGCAGATAAAGCCGTCTGGAGTTCATAGAGAACTAGCTGACTACCTTTTCTCCACTTTTCAATTAAAGACTGAAGCTCCGTCAAGTTGTTCTGGAAAGAAGACACAAAAGAAGTTAAAATTCCTTGAATCATCAACATAAATTAACAATAATTTTTTTCTTCAACAGGAAAAAACAGTAACAGAAGACAAACAAGTTGCCCTTCTAGCCCAATCAGCTTGCCTGAACAGATATTTACGAATACACACAGAAGTGGAGCACTCAAGTACACATTTCGAATCGGTGCCGTGGTTGGTAAACATTCAAAGAACACTTACATTAGAAATATATTTGTTAATTTGTAATTTTGTCTAACAGCCTTTGGGTATGCGCAGTACTGTACTTATCTGTTACAGGGTGTTTCTAGTAACTTGTCTACTATAGTGTAATGTATAATGCACCAAGTGATATTTTGTCTGCAAAGATAGTATGTGGTGGATCAGGGGTGACGGTTTTGGAGAAAGAGAGGGGGGGGGGGGGGATATAAATAATAATAATAATAATAATAAAAAAAAAAAAAAAACACTACTACAGTGGACAAGGATTTTTTGATTTTCTTCAGTGGTCTCCTGCACATGTGTATTTCAAGTACTTTTAGAAAAGAAAAACTATACTGGAAAAGCCCAGGTAAAGAATCCTCAGAAACGCTGACCTTGTAAATGAAAGTGCTAAATTTTTGGGGGCCTGTTTATGTTCTAAAATGTCATTCTTAATTGCTCCGTTACCTTAGATCTATACAGCTTAACCATTTTCAGTCTTCTCAAAATATCTTCCTTCTCCCCCAATCGCTTTAGTAAATATCTCCTCTCCTGGTAAAGGTTAGAAGAGTCTTTCACAATAGTTTGGTGCAGAGGATCTACAGAAGTTCTGTCTTGTGAATTTGGTGGGTTTCCATCTAAGATACGGTCATGGTCAACTCCAGACAGCGCTGTGCTTGTTTCTTTTTCCTGAGATTCTTCTAATTTTTCAGGTACATTAGGCACACCGCTCTCTGTTCCCTCGCTTTCTTCACAATCTATTTTAAGCCGTTTCACCACAGGACACGAACAACTAACGGATCTTCGTGTTTTCTTCAGACGTTCCCGTAATGATGCGCTCATAGGCTGCAAATAGTAAAAATATGTAAATTTCCATGCATGCAAAAGCAAACCAAAACATGATACCTTATGGAATCCCTCCTGAATACATGTGCATCCACAGAAGAAAAAGAGGACAGGGCATACACATGATCAAACATGAAAGTCCTGTAATATCATGTAGGATATTCTGTTTTAATGCTGGCCACTAACCCATTATAAAAATTACCTCCAGTCCCTGACTCAACTAACCTGCCCAATTATAAATAGCTTGAAAGGCAGACACGGCACAACATGCACCATATAGACACTGTAAACTGTGGCTCTAGCCTGTGACATTAGACATTACCACACAATTCTTCACATTCACAGTGCTTGTTCTCATCAAGTATTTCATAATTAAAGAGGACCGTGGGGGGGGGGGGGTTCTGTCACAATGTAGCCATAGGCAATCGAAATGATAAAGTATCCCAATCATACATTTTAGGCATGAGTGCTGACCAAAACACAGAGTTATTTTGGAATCTATTTGTGTGCATTCCCATGAAATAAGCCTTGCTGGCAGATATTGGTATTTAGCGATGGCAAGTCTTTAAAAACTACATTTGACAAACCTGTCATAAATAGATTTATATCCCTTTTATATCTCGGGGCTCAATAAAAAAATAATAAAAAAAAAATTGTTGGCATTCTTCCAGGATAAAAGCAGGGAGAACTAACTCGACCTTCGGCAAGGTGCTGTTAACAAGTATCGTTAATAAAATAAGCATTGTAGTAATTTAAACCTTTTTCTTTCTTTAAAACTATGTGACTTAAAAACGAGAAAGACAGAAGGTGACAAGAAACAGAAAGTTCAGGATATTCAACCATAGACACGATTTTAAAGAGAATCCCAGTTCAGTTTCGTAGCTTCTAAGGATTTTTTTAAAAAGGAACACTCAACCCATCTTGACCACTTTATTGTTTTAAAGTTGCGAGGATGTGTAGTGTCCCACTCCTCCGATCTGGAGATATTGCTGGATGAGCACACCCAGCATCACCAGCACCCGGGATTTTTAATTTCCAGGCCAACGGTCACCAGATCGGCCACTAGTGACATCGGAACGCAGAGAGCATGCCGATGTCACCCTCTCAAAGGCCACCTTTTGTAGCGAGCGGTCTCAAAGAGGCAGCCGATGTTCAGATCTGCTCCGATCCAACCTGCTGTGCAGGTGCTATGGGACTTGCATACGCACAATGTGCAAGTCCCATACCGGTGCGCAATTTGCGGTTCCTACACTACACAAATTGCGTAGGAGTGCAAATCGCAGAGTAAAATTCCAGGGACTTCCGGGTTTGTCCCCAAGCCAAATAAAAAAGACAGAGAGGGAGAAAAAGGGAGTAAAATCACCTTAAATAAAAATTAGGCAGAGGCTGTCAGCATCTATTTTCAATACAGTATCCCTTTAAGGACACCATTGAATACTATAAGAGTACTCCTTAAATGTTCAGCGACACTTATGTATTCATTCCTGTCTAACGTGTACCTGTTTGGTTGTTATGTTGTTTTGAGCGTCTGGGGACCCGATGTAACTCTCCGCTGCACAGAGGGATGAGGAATCCAGGGAATGGATTTCCATGTTACACATAAGAGGTATTGTCTCCTACAGTGGGAAGAAAATTTTTTAAAAAAATGTCACAACACAGCAATGTTCTTGAACCCAGGACATACTTGAAAACGAGAGAAATCTCAATGTATCCTTCCTGGTAAAATCCTTTATAAATAAATAAATAAATATACTAATTTTTGAAAATCTGGTTCAGAAATCTCCTGGATTAGAGATAATGGCTCAACACACCTAATAATACTTTACAAATAAACCAGTGTACAATATACTTGTATTACAAATTTAAATGAGTGTTTTTTGTTTTAACTTTATAGGTTGTTTTTTTTTTTAAATAAACAATAAATTTCAAGGCTCTGGGGTCTGTACAATTTATTATTAGGCACACCTGATGTGCCTCCTCACTATAGCACAAGGGTTATCCGCAGCTTTGGCACTCTGGATATTTCTGAACTACATTTCCCAATAAGTCTCCGCCAACCTATTGTGTGGCTGAGTATCATGGGAGATGTAGTTCCAAAGCATCTCGGAGGGGCCCCCCCTTAACACGAAAAATAGCGAAAACCAAAACACCGGCTTTGAACAGAGTCCTGTCATTAAACCGCTTTCCAGTCCTCTGCTTAGGTTTCAGTAACAACATGCAGCCTCTGTACAGAGCGCCTGGGAAGATGCTCTGCAGCAGCTGAGGTTATATTCCTCTCACGGGTTGAACGTGTCGTGCTCGCTCGGTACCTAGAGGTAGGGAAAGGCGGGCAGCAACAGCCCCACTGGGTAACACGGAGTTAGGGACCCAGCCTCAGTCAGGCAGACCGCCGGATAATTACCTCACAAACCTCGGCTCCACCAGCTCGAAACCTCCCGCCGACGCTCGCTGCCAAACTGACCAATCGCAGAGCAGCTTGGATCCGCGCTCGGCGCGGCGCTTAGTAAAAAGAAAGCGCCGATTGGACGATGGTGCTGGTTACTCTAGTGCTGTGCCAGGTCAACCAAACCTCAAATAGGGCGGGGCCATGAAATCTAGGCTGTGCTTGGGCCAGTAGTGAATGATTCATAGTTACCATAGATGCCCTTACGTACCTAATAAACACCCCAAAATGAATCTGCCATTAATCTGCCTTTGTTCAAGTTTATTTCCCTTTTCAGAGCTGCACAGCAATAAAACTCAGTAATGTGCGGAGTGTATGAGTCAGTGACGTCACTAGGGTTGGTGTCACCCGGTGCGGTAACTTATGGTGTCACCCCCCGAGTTTTACAGATTTTTTTTTAACTACTCTTACTCCTAAATCAGTACTCCCATATAACACTGAATGCTCATACACACAGCGCACATTACTGTGAGGTTTATTGCTGTGGAGCTCTCACATATGCTCACACAAATTTTTGCCAACTGCCAGGAAGTACTTGCCTGTTCGAAGGCAGTGAAAGCACACATGGATATATATTGCCCCCAGCAGCTCACCCATGGATATATATTGCCCCAGCTCACATATGGATATATTGCGCCTCAGCTCACACATGGATATATTGCCCCAGACCAGCTCACACATGGATATATTGCCCCAGCTCTCTTGGATACTGCCCCCAGCACACATGGATATTGCCCCAGCTCCTCTCATGGATATTGACCCAGTTCCTCTCATGGATATTGCCCCAGCTCATGGATATACTGCCCCAGCAGCTCATGGATATACTCAGTGGCGACTCTAGGAACAATATTTAGGGGGGGCACAGAAGATACCGCAGTCAAAACTGGTGGGGCACTAATAATTTTCACCACTAAATCATACCACTGAATAAAACTAAGGGCCCAATCACCTGGTGTGAATTAAAACACCATCACTAAAGGAAAAATTTTAGCGCGAGTCGCTAAAACTTAGTGCCTGACGACCTTCTAACAGATCACCTTGTCTGCAGTAGTCCATAAACAAGGTCGTTTGGCGCACGCTAGGAAAACCTCTAAGACCTGGGCTGAGACCCAGCGCTAATGCAGTTGTATACAGGACAGAACTGTTTTTTCTTTCCAGTGCAGAGTGCCAGGCCATATCTATCCCCTGCCCTCACAAGCTTTAATATGAACACATCCAGTGAATAACCTCACACCCTGCATTATTAAAATCCTCCATGGTGGCCGCATCATCCATGTTTTGATGCACACATATATTAAGGCTGATGGGCATTGCATGATAAATGCCACCCAGCAGCATGTAGAATCATTACACTGCATTTAATGGATCCAAAAGGAAGGCCAGGTGAGCCACATTAACTTCCCTGCTGCAGCATATAAATAACACATGTTTCAGGGCAAGACTTATCCATGTGTCACTTTAAACATGGTCCACATGGTCACCCTAATAATCAACCACTTCCATACTATGAATAACCTCCAGCATAAAATGTTTAAAATTAGGCAATATATTAGGATATATGTGGATAAAGGATACATTTATAATAGAGCCTACTGCAACAGCAACGACAATGCGGACCAGATCCATTGCTATGGTGTATGGGGCCAAGAGAACACCTGTGCTGCATTCCTTTCAAATGCCTGTTAATTTTGGGTGAGGACCTGTTTTTACAGTTTTTTTGGAGATAGCACCAGGGTTGAGCAGTAGGTAAAATGTTGCAATTAGCGCCCCTAAAAAATTAGCGCTGGCACCAAGTGATCTGTTAGCTGCAAAAGCGCTAGAGATCTCTAGCGCTCTCTGTGTTAAGTAAAGGACGCGGAAAGTACAGTAAGCTCGTAGTACAAATCGCTAATAGCAACGCGCTAAGTGATTTTTCCCGTTTGTAGTGGGAGGCAAACGATCTGTTGGTCAGGTGCTAGACTCAATTAACCTGGGCTAACGCAAAACCATGCCGACGCAAGGTTAGCTCACACCAGGTAATAGTTCCCTAAATAAGTATATATATAAATAAGGTTCCAAAACCCCAGAGTAATGTGACGCGGTGAGTAATGTGACGCAATGAGTAATGTGATGCAATGATGCCTTTTTATTGTACTAACCTGATACTTTATTTGCCGCAATTCGGCAGTTTTCGCTGAATGTCTGATTGCTGCTTCAGCGACTCCACTTTTAGCAAATTACAGTGAATATTCACTAAATAGGAATTCACTATATTTTCAGCAAAATTAATTCCCCCGAAATGTGATGAAAAGCAAAGGATCTACAGATGATTAGACGCTGTAGATTCTAACTTCCATAATAACCCCTAAAATGCTATATACCCAGGGAAATACAATAAAAATAATAAACAATGTGGCATTTAGCTACCCCCTTAACCCCTAATATGCCATTATTCATGGGAAAACATGAAATGAATACTGTGCAGCATGTAGCCTTAAGATTAAGTGTCCGTTATTATTTAATGTTTTATGACTTTTATTTCAAACTGAATATGGTCATGTTGGGTATCATTGGAAAGGCCAGAATCTGCCCTTTCCAATGACGCATAGGTTGTCTATATACGCTGCACAGGGACGGAGATACAGCGTTTCGAAAAAGTGTGGGAAGCTGGATGCTGATTTTTGGTGGGGGGGCACATGGGGGGGCAAGGAATAACCTAGGGGGGGCAATTGCCCCCCCTTGCCCCCCTGTAGAGTCGCCTATGGATATACTGCCCCAGCTCCTCTCATGGATATATTGCCCCAGCTCAAGGATACTGCCCCAGCTCATGGATTTGCCCCAGCAGCTCATGGATATGCCCCAGCACCTCATGGATATGCCCCAGCAGCTCATGTATATGCCCCAGCACCTCATGGATTTGCCCCAGCAGCTCATGTATATGCCCCAGCTCCTCATGGATATGCCCCAGCTCCTCATGGATTTGCCCCAGCAGCTCATGTATATGCCCCAGCTCCTCATCGATATGCCCCAGCTCCTCATGGATATGCCCCAGCAGCTCATGGATAATGCCCCAGCACCTCATGGATATGCCCCAGCTCCTCATGGATATGCCCCAGCTCCTCATGGATAATGCCCAGCACCTCATGGATATGCCCCAGCTCCTCATGGATATGCCCCAGCTCCTCATGGATATGCCCCAGCTCCTCATGGATAATGCCCCAGCACCTCATGGATATGCCCCAGCTCCTCATGGATATGCCCCAGCACCTCATGGATATGCCCCAGCTCCTCATGGATATGCCCCAACTCCTCATGGATTTGCCCCAGCAGCTCATGTACATGCCCCAGCTCCTCATGGACATGCCCCAGCACCTCATGGACATGCCCCAGCACCTCATGGACATGCCCCAGCACCTCATGGATATGCCCCAGCTCCTCATGGATATGCCCCAGCACCTCATGGATTTGCCCCAGCACCTCATGGATTTGCCCCAGCACCTCATGGATAATGCCCCAGCACCTCATGGATTTGCCCCAGCAGCTCATGTATATGCCCCAGCTCCTCATGGATATGTCCCAGCAACTCATGGATTTGCCCCAGCAACTCATGGATTTGCCCCAGCACCTCATGGATAATGCCCCAGCACCTCATGGATTTGCCCCAGCAGCTCATGTATATGCCCCAGCTCCTCATGGATTTGCCCCAGCACCTCATGGATTTGCCCGCACCTCATGGATAATGCCTCAGCACCTCATGGATTTGCCCCAGCAGCTCATGGATATGCCCCAGCTCCTCATGGATATGCCCCAGCAGCTCATGGATTTGCCCCAGCACCTCATGGATAATGCCCCAGCACCTCATGGATAATGCCCCAGCTCCTCATGGATATGCCCCAGCACCTCATGGATAATGCCCCAGCACCTCATGGATTTGCCCCAGCAGCTCATGGATTTGCCCCAGCACTCATGGAATGCCCCAGCACCTCATGAATAATGCCCCAGCTCCTCATGGATAATGCCCCAGCACCTCATGGATATGCCCCAGCTCCTCATGGATATGCCCCAGCTCCTCATGGATATGCCCCAGCACCTCATGGATAATGCCCCAGCACCTCATGGATATGCCCCAGCAGCTCATGTATATGCCCCAGCAGCTCATGTATATGCCCCAGCTCCTCATGGATAATGCCCCAGCACCTCATGGATAATGCCCCAGCTCATGGATAATGCCCCAGCACCTCATGGATATGCCCCAGCACCTCATGGATTTGCCCCAGCACCTCATGGATAATGCCCCAGCAGCTCATGGATAATGCCCCAGCACCTCATGGATATGCCCCAGCACCTCATGGATTTGCCCCAGCAGCTCATGGATAATGCCCCAGCACCTCATGGATATGCCCCAGCACCTCATGGATAATGCCCCAGCACCTCATGGATTTGCCCCAGCAGCTCATGTATATGCCCCAGCTCCTCATGGATATGCCCCAGCACCTCATGGATATGCCCCAGCAGCTCATGGAAATGCCCCAGCTCCTCATGGATATGCCCCAGCACCTCATGGATAATGCCCCAGCACCTCATGGATTTGCCCCAGCAGCTCATGTACATGCCCCAGCTCCTCATGGACATGCCCCAGCACCTCATGGACATGCCCCAGCACCTCATGGATATGCCCCAGCTCCTCATGGATATGCCCCAGCTCCTCATGGATATGCCCCAGCACCTCATGGATTTGCCCCAGCACCTCATGGATTTGCCCCAGCACCTCATGGATTTGCCCCAGCACCTCATGGATAATGCCCAGCACCTCATGGATTTGCCCCAGCAGCTCATGTATATGCCCCAGCTCCTCATGGATTTGCCCCAGCACCTCATGGATTTGCCCCAGCACCTCATGGATAATGCCCCAGCACCTCATGGATTTGCCCCAGCAGCTCATGTATATGCCCCAGCTCCTCATGGATTTGCCCCAGCACCTCATGGATTTGCCCCAGCACCTCATGGATAATGCCCCAGCACCTCATGGATTTGCCCCAGCAGCTCATGTATATACCCCAGCTCCTCATGGACATGCCCCAGCACCTCATGGACATGCCCCAGCACCTCATGGATATGCCCCAGCTCCTCATGGATATGCCCCAGCAGCTCATGGATATGCCCCAGCTCCTCATGGATATGCCCCAGCTCCTCATGGATAATGCCCCAGCACCTCATGGATATGACCCAGCACCTCATGGATTTGCCCCAGCACCTCATGGATAATGCCCCAGCACCTCATGGATTTGCCCCAGCACCTCATGTATATGCCCCAGCTCCTCATGGATATGCCCCAGCATCTCATGGATTTGCCCCAGCACCTCATGGATAATGCCAGCACCTCATGGATTTGCCCCAGCAGCTCATGTATATGCCCCAGCTCCTCATGGATTTGCCCCAGCACCTCATGGATTTGCCCCAGCACCTCATGGATAATGCCCCAGCACCTCATGGATTTGCCCCAGCAGCTCATGTATTATGCCCCAGCTCCTCATGGATTTGCCCCAGCACCTCATGGATTTGCCCCAGCACCTCATGGATATATGCCCCAGCACCTCATGGATTTGCCCCAGCAGCTCCTTGGATATGCCCCAGCTCCTCATGGATATGCCCCAGCAGCTCATGGATTTGCCCCACCCTCATGGATAATGCCCCAGCACCTCATGGATAATGCCCCAGCTCCTCATGGATATGCCCCAGCTCCTCATGGATATGCCCCAGCACCTCATGGATAATGCCCCAGCACCTCATGGATTTGCCCAGCAGCTCATGGATTTGCCCCAGCACCTCATGGATAATGCCCCAGCACCTCATGAATAATGCCCCAGCTCCTCATGGATAATGCCCCAGCACCTCATGGATATGCCCCAGCTCCTCATGGATATGCCCCAGCACTCATGGATATGCCCCAGCACCTCATGGATAATGCCCCAGCAGCTCATGGATAATGCCCCAGCACCTCATGGATATGCCCCAGCACTCATGGATTATGCCCCATAGCTCATATAGCCCCAGCACCTCATGGATATGCCCCAGCACCTCATGGATAATGCCCCAGCACCTCATGGATTTGCCCCAGCAGCTCATGTATATGCCCCAGCTCCTCATGGATATGCCCCAGCACCTCATGGATATGCCCCAGCAGCTCATGGAAATGCCCCAGCTCCTCATGGATATGCCCCAGCACCTCATGGATAATGCCCCAGCACCTCATGATATTGCCCCAGCAGCTCATGTACGCCCAGCCTCATGGACATGCCCCAGCACCTCATGGACATGCCCCAGCACCTCATGGATATGCCCCTCCTCATGGATATGCCCCAGCTCCTCATGGATATGCCCCAGCACCTCATGGATTTGCCCCAGCACCTCATGGATTTGCCCCAGCACCTCATGGATTTGCCCCAGCACCTCATGGATAATGCCCCAGCACCTCATGGATTTGCCCCAGCAGCTCATGTATATGCCCCAGCTCCTCATGGATTTGCCCCAGCACCTCATGGATTTGCCCCCAGCACTCATGGATAATGCCCCAGCACCTCATGGATTTGCCCCAGCAGCTCATGTATATGCCCCAGCTCCTCATGGATTTGCCCCAGCACCTCATGGATTTGCCCCAGCACCTCATGGATATGCCCCAGCACCTCATGGATTTGCCCCAGCAGCTCATGTATATACCCCAGCTCCTCATGGACATGCCCCAGCACCTCATGGACATGCCCCAGCACCTCATGGATATGCCCCAGCTCCTCATGGATATGCCCCAGCAGCTCATGGATATGCCCCAGCTCCTCATGGATATGCCCCAGCTCCTCATGGATAATGCCCCAGCACCTCATGGATATGACCCAGCACCTCATGGATTTGCCCCAGCACCTCATGGATAATGCCCCAGCACCTCATGGATTTGCCCAGCACCTCATGTATATGCCCCAGCAGCACAGCCTCCTCATGGATATGCCCCAGCATCTCATGGATTGCCCCAGCACCTCATGGATAATGCCCCAGCACCTCATGGATTTGCCCCAGCAGCTCATGTATATGCCCCAGCTCCTCATGGATTTGCCCCCAGCACTCATGGATTTGCCCCCAGCACTCATGGATAATGCCCAGCACCTCATGGATTTGCCCCAGCAGCTCATGTATATGCCCCAGCTCCTCATCCGGATTTGCCCCAGCACCTCATGGATTGCCCCAGCACCTCATGGATAATGCCCAGCACCTCATGGATTTGCCCCAGCAGCTCATGGATATGCCCCAGCTCCTCATGGATATGCCCCAGCAGCTCATGGATTTGCCCCAGCACCTCATGGATAATGCCCCAGCACCTCATGGATAATGCCCCAGCTCCTCATGGATATGCCCCAGCTCCTCATGGATATGCCCCAGCACCTCATGGATAATGCCCCAGCACCTCATGGATTTGCCCCAGCAGCTCATGGATTTGCCCCAGCACCTCATGGATAATGCCCCAGCACCTCATGAATAATGCCCCAGCTCCTCATGGATAATGCCCCAGCACTCATGGATATGCCCCAGCTCCTCATGGATATGCCCCAGCTCCTCATGGATATGCCCCAGCACCTCATGGATAATGCCCCAGCACCTCATGGATATGCCCCAGCAGCTCATGTATATGCCCCAGCAGCTCATGTATATGCCCCAGCTCCTCATGGATAATGCCCCAGCAGTCATGTATATGCCCCAGCTCCTCATGGATAATGCCCCAGCACCTCATGGATAATGCCCCAGCAGCTCATGGATAATGCCCAGCACCTCATGGATATGCCCCAGCACCTCATGGATTTGCCCCAGCACTCATGGATAATGCCCCAGCACCTCATGGATATGCCCCAGCACCTCATGGATAATGCCCAGCACCTCATGGATTGCCCCAGCACTCATGTATATGCCCCAGCTCCTCATGGATATGCCCCAGCACCTCATGGATATGCCCCAGCACCTCATGGATATGCCCCAGCAGCTCATGGAATGCCCCAGCTCCTCATGGATATGCCCCAGCACCTCATGGGTAATGCCCCAGCACCTCATGGATTTGCCCCAGCAGCTCATGTACATGCCCCAGCTCCTCATGGACATGCCCCAGCACCTCATGGACATGCCCCAGCACCTCATGGATATGCCCCAGCTCCTCATGGATATGCCCCAGCTCCTCATGGATATGCCCCAGCACCTCATGGATATGCCCCAGCACCTCATGGATTTGCCCCAGCACCTCATGGATTTGCCCCAGCACCTCATGGATAATGCCCCAGCACCTCATGGATTTGCCCCAGCAGCTCATGTATATGCCCCAGCTCCTCATGGATTTGCCCCAGCACCTCATGGATTTGCCCCAGCACCTCATGGATAATGCCCCAGCACCTCATGGATTTGCCCCAGCAGCTCATGTATATGCCCCAGCTCCTCATGGATTTGCCCCAGCACCTCATGGATTTGCCCCAGCACCTCATGGATAATGCCCCAGCACCTCATGGATTTGCCCCAGCAGCTCATGTATATACCCCAGCTCCTCATGGACATGCCCCAGCACCTCATGGACATGCCCCAGCACCTCATGGATATGCCCCAGCTCCTCATGGATATGCCCCAGCAGCTCATGGATATGCCCCAGCTCCTCATGGATATGCCCCAGCTCCTCATGGATAATGCCCCAGCACCTCATGGATATGACCCAGCACCTCATGTATATGCCCCAGCTCCTCATGGATATGCCCCAGCTCCTCATGGATTTGCCCCAGCACCTCATGGATAATGCCCCAGCACCTCATGGATTTGCCCCAGCAGCTCATGTATATGCCCCAGCTCCTCATGGATTTGCCCCAGCACCTCATGGATTTGCCCCAGCACCTCATGGATAATGCCCCAGCACCTCATGGATTTGCCCCAGCAGCTCATGAATATGCCCCAGCTCCTCATGGATATGCCCCAGCAGCTCATGGATTTGCCCCAGCACCTCATGGATAATGCCCCAGCTCCTCATGGATATGCCCCAGCACCTCATGGATAATGCCCCAGCACCTCATGGATTTGCCCCAGCAGCTCATGGATTTGCCCCAGCACCTCATGGATAATGCCCCAGCACCTCATGAATAATGCCCCAGCTCCTCATGGATAATGCCCCAGCACCTCATGGATATGCCCCAGCTCCTCATGGATATGCCCCAGCTCCTCATGGATATGCCCCAGCACCTCATGGATAATGCCCCAGCACCTCATGGATATGCCCCAGCAGCTCATGTATATGCCCCAGCAGCTCATGTATATGCCCCAGCTCCTCATGGATAATGCCCCAGCACCTCATGGATAATGCCCCAGCAGCTCATGGATAATGCCCCAGCACCTCATGGATATGCCCCAGCACCTCATGGATTTGCCCCAGCAGCTCATGGATAATGCCCCAGCTCATCATTATTGCCCCAGCTCCTCATGGATATGCCCCAGCACCTCATGGATATGCCCCAGCAGCTCATGGATATGCCCCAGCTCCTCATGGATATGCCCCAGCACCTCATGGATAATGCCCCAGCACCTCATGGATTTGCCCCAGCAGCTCATGTACATGCCCCAGCTCCTCATGGACATGCCCCAGCACCTCATGGACATGCCCCAGCACCTCATGGACATGCCCCAGCACCTCATGGATATGCCCCAGCTCCTCATGGATATGCCCCAGCTCCTCATGGATATGCCCCAGCACCTCATGGATATGCCCCAGCACCTCATGGATTTGCCCCAGCACCTCATGGATTTGCCCTAGCACCTCATGGATAATGCCCCAGCACCTCATGGATTTGCCCCAGCAGCTCATGTATATGCCCCAGCTCCTCATGGATATGCCCCAGCAGCTCATGGATTTGCCCCAGCACCTCATGGATAATGCCCCAGCACCTCATGGATTTGCCCCAGCAGCTCATGTATATTTATTTATTTATTTATTTATAAAGGATTTTACCAGGAAGGATACATTGAGATTTCTCTCGTTTTCAAGTATGTCCTGGGTTCAATTACATTGAAGTGTTACATTTACAGAAATACAAAGTAATACAATGTAAGATATTAACAACACAAATATACAGATTAACAGAAAATAAATATGTAGGAAATATAGTCACTAGGTTACATGTTTACAGGTGCATTCTGTATTGAGGTATGTTAACAGGGAAATTTTGAGTGACTTAAGACTGGTGGAAGATTTGATGGTGTCTGGGAGGTTATTCCATAATTGCAGTACTCTGTAGGAAAATGAGGACCGAGCCACTGTCTTTTTGTATTGTGGTATTGCAAGTAAGGTGCTGGTCCTGGATCGGAGGTTATAGGATGAGGGAGCTGCTGGGGGAAGCAGTCTATTCAGGTAGGGTGGCAGCTTCCCAGAGATGCTCTTAAACACCAGGCTGGAAAGGTGAAGGGTGCGTCTGGATTCTAGCGATGGCCAGTTTAGCTGTTTTAACATGTCACAATGGTGGGTCATGTAGTTACATTGTATATGCCCCAGCTCCTCATGGATTTGCCCCAGCACCTCATGGATTTGCCCCAGCACCTCATGGATAATGCCCCAGCACCTCATGGATTTGCCCCAGCAGCTCATGTATATGCCCCAGCTCCTCATGGATTTGCCCCAGCACCTCATAGATTTGCCCCAGCACCTCATGGATAATGCCCCAGCACCTCATGGATTTGCCCCAGCAGCTCATGGATATGCCCCAGCTCCTCATGGATATGCCCCAGCAGCTCATGGATTTGCCCCAGCACCTCATGGATAATGCCCCAGCTCCTCATGGATAATGCCCCAGCACCTCATGGATATGCCCCAGCTCCTCATGGATATGCCCCAGCTCCTCATGGATTGCCCCAGCACCTCATGGATAATGCCCCAGCAGCCTCATGGATAATGCCCCAGCAGCTCATGTATATGCCCCAGCACCTCATGGATATGCCCCAGCAGCTCATGTATATGCCCCAGCAGCTCATGTATATGCCACAGCTCCTCATGGATATGCCCCAGCTCCTCATGGATAATTCCCCAGCACCTCAGGGATAATGCCCCAGCACCTCATGGATATGCCTCAGCTCCTCATGGATATGCCCCAGCTCCTCATGGATATGCCCCAGCACCTCATGGATATGCCCCAGCAGCTCATGGATATGTCCCAGCAGCTCATGGATAATGCCCCAGCACCTCATGGATATGCCCCAGCTCCTCATGGATATGCCCCAGCTCCTCATGGATAATGCCCCAGCTCCTCATGGATAATGCCCCAGCACCTCATGGATAATGCCCCAGCAGCTCATGGATAATGCCCCAGCACCTCATGGATATGCCCCAGCACCTCATGGATTTGCCCCAGCAGCTCATGGATAATGCCCCAGCAGCTCATGGATAATGCCCCAGCACCTCATGGATAATGCCCCAGCACCTCATGGATATGCCCCAGCACCTCATGGATAATGCCCCAGCACCTCATGGATTTGCCCCAGCAGCTCATGTATATGCCCCAGCACCTCATGGATAATGCCCCAGCAGCTCATGGATTTGCCCCAGCACCTCATGGATAATGCCCCAGCGCCTCATGGATATGCCCCAGCTCCTCATGGATATGCCCCAGCTCCTCATGGATAATGCCCCAGCACCTCATGGATAATGCCCCAGCACCTCATGGATATGCCCCAGCTCCTCATGGATAATGCCCCAGCACCTCATGGATAATGCCCCAGCAGCTCATGGATAATGCCCCAGCACCGCATGGATATGCCCCAGCTCCTCATGGATTTGCCCCAGCTCCTCATGGATAATGCCCCAGCACCTCATGGATTTGCCCCAGCAGCTCATGTATATGCCCCAGCTCCTCATGGATTTGCCCCAGCACCTCATGGATTTGCCCCAGCACCTCATGGATAATGCCCCAGCTCCTCATGGATATGCCCCAGCTCCTCATGGATAATGCCCCAGCACCTCATGGATAATGCCCCAGCAGCTCATGGATAATGCCCCAGCACCTCATGGATATGCCCCAGCACCTCATGGATTTTCCCCAGCACCTCATGGATAATGCCCCAGCACCTCATGGATTTGCCCCAGCACCTCATGTATATGCCCAAGCTCCTCATGGATTTGCCCCAGCACCTCATGGATTTGCCCCAGCACCTCATGGATAATGCCCCAGCACCTCATGGATTTGCCCCAGCAGCTCATGGATATGCCCCAGCTCCTCATGGATATGCCCCAGCAGCTCATGGATTTGCCCCAGCACCTCATGGATAATGCCCCAGCACCTCATGAATAATGCCCCAGCTCCTCATGGATAATGCCCCAGCACCTCATGGATTTGCCCCAGCAGCTCATGTATATGCCCCAGCACCTCATGGATTTGCCCCAGCAGCTCATGTATATGCCCCAGCTCCTCATGGATTTGCCCCAGCACCTCATGGATTTGCCCCAGCACCTCATGGATAATGCCCCAGCACCTCATGGATTTGCCCCAGCAGCTCATGGATATGCCCCAGCTCCTCATGGATATGCCCCAGCTCCTCATGGATATGCCCCAGCAGCTCATGGATTTGCCCCAGCACCTCATGGATAATGCCCCAGCACCTCATGGATAATGCCCCAGCTCCTCATGGATAATGCCCCAGCACCTCATGGATATGCCCCAGCAGCTCATGTATATGCCCCAGCTCCTCATGGATAGCGGCCCCAGCACCTCATGGATAGCGGCCCCAGCACCTCATGGATAGCGGCCCCAGCTCACCTCCGTCGCGTGTTCGCTCCTTCTGACGTTCGGCGGCGCGCAGCTTGGGCGCTCGCCTGGGGGAGCCACGTGACCAGCCGCGATTGGCTGGTGACGTGTTTCCTCCAGGCGAGCGCCGAAGCTGCATGCTTCGGACGCTCGCAGGGAGCGAATACGCGGCGGAGGGTGAGACACCCGACCTTAGGGTGACGGTGTCACCCTCAAGGCGGGTGTCACCTGGTGCGGGCCGCACCCCCCGCCCCCACGTTACGACGCCACTGGTATGAGTGTATCACAGAGCTCCACAGCAATAAAACTCACAGTAATGTGCAGTGTATATGTGTGTATCACAGAGCTCCACAGCAATAAAACTCACAGTAATATGCAGTGTGTATGAGCGTGTCACAGAGCTCTACAGCAATAAAACTCACAGTAATATGCAGTGTGTATGAGCGTGTCACAGAGCTCCACAGCAATAAAACTCACAGTAATATGCAGTGTGTATGAGCGTGTCAGAGCTCCACAGCGATAAAACTCACAGTAATATGCAGTGTGTATGAGTGTATCACAGAGCTCCACAGCAGTAACACTCACAGCAATGTATGGGGTGTATGAGCGTATCACAGAGCTCCACAGCTATAAAACTCATAAAACATTAAGAAACAGAATATTTTATGTGTGCTTCGATCATTTAATATAGTTTCCCATACATTACTTTTAGAAAAAGGGAAAATGTTAAATCCATGATTTAACAAGAGGACATAGTCTTAGATTAGAGGGGCAAAGGTTTAAAAGTAACATCAGGAAGCATTATTTTACTGAGAGGGTGGTGGATACATGGAACAGCCTTCCAGTTGAAGTGGTAGAGGCCAAAACAGTGATTGAAGTTAAGCAGGCATGGGATAGGCATAAGGCTATCCTAAACAAAAGATAAATCCAGGTAAAGTATCCATGTAATTGGGCAGACTAGATGGGCCGAAAGGTTCTTATCTGCCGACATTTTTATATGTATTTTCTATGTATTATTGGATGTAATACTCTTTCTGAATGCAGCCCTGCAGTTTGTTAAAACACCATTAGGTGGCGCCATATTACCATGTATACTTATTTAGCAGCCTTAGGTAAAACATTCAAGGCTGGTTTGGGTCTTTGTCTCTGTGTAACTCTGTATTAATAAATTAGCTCATTGTTTTAGTTACAATGTATTATTAAATATTTATCCTTTTTTTATTTCTATTACTTATACATTTCTTCACCTCTTTAGCCGTGTTGATCAGTTTATGGGACGGACTAAACTGCATATTGGGATGATGGGATGATGGGATGATTGGCTGCCATGCTCATTACTACCACTAGATGTCAGTATAAATGTAAAACGCCTATGGCAAACACTCTGTGCTAACTCTATGGGTTCTTTTCTACAGGGCTTCATACAAAGTTGCAAATAGTAGCTGCAAGTTACAAACTGCTCACTTGCTGATATATAGACAGTTTAATAATGGAAACCTGGCAAATTATATGGAAAAAATAGAAGAATGAGTAGAATATGGGTATAATTATTTTTTTACATGGGGATTATGGGTGTTATATCATGCTTACATATGCCAAGGACCATATTTGACCATTTTATGCAAAGAATATGGGTATAATTATTTTTTTACATTGGGGATTATGGGTGTGTTATATCATGCTTACATATGCCAAGGACCATATTTGACCATTTTATGCAAAGAATATGGGTATAATTATTTTTTTACATGGGGATTATGGGTGTTATATCATGCTTACATATGCCAAGGACCATATTTGACCATTTTATGCAAAGAATATGGGTATAATTATTTTTTTACATGGGGATATGGGTGTTATATCATGCTTACATATGCCAAGGACCATATTTGACCATTTTATGCAAAGAATATGGGTATAATTATTTTTTTACATGGGGATTATGGGTGTTATATCATGCTTACATATGCCAAGGACCATATTTGACCATTTTCTGCAAAGAATATGGGTATAATTATTTTTTTACATGGGGATTATGGGTGTTATATCATGCTTACATATGCCAAGGACCATATTTGAAAGTATTCTGATAAGCATATTTAAAATTTAATTACCTTTCATGGATCGACTACCAAATTTACATATGGGGAGAGTAGTATTGGTCAATTATCATTTCTTTCGTTATGGGTCATTGATTGCCTAAAGTTTAGAGTTTTATATGTAGGGACTTTCTTTTATATTTTCTTGAATAAATATGTTTTACTTATCTATTTTCCCTCTCCTTTACATTTTGGCACTGAGTGTTGCTTTAAGGAATATTCTGATCCCTGATGTGTCCCCTGCCATGAAGTGTTAGGCTAGGGACAGATGAGCGCATTTTCTGCAGCCACCGTCAAAATGTACGTCGATGCGTGCGCACGCATTTTTTCACGGAATACGCTTAAGTGGTCAGACGATGCGCAATTCTGGACGTATTTCATGACGGTGGGGTAAAAAGAAGTCTAGGGAAATCCGGCTGTTTGAACGTTATGTTGGCCGCACACTAGCAGCGTCTGACATCTCCTAATCACGCACACACGCTGCTATGCGGCCGCAGCGCACTCTGTACGTCAGTAGCAGCGGTTTCACGTTCTGATAAAAATGCGTTCATTTGCTGGTTGCGTGGTGTCGGCGCACTTTCGTACGCACGTACTGCGTATATTGGCGGTCATTGGCCGTTATGTGCTGCTACTGCCGCCGTGATTTAGTGCGTCTGCACGCGCGTTCCGACTGCCCCACTCTGACCCTAGCCTAAACTGAACAGTTACTGCTCATGATAACGTTAGGGAACATTTTTATCACCCATATCATCACCAGTTTTATATTTTTATATATATTGCAGTATAAGGTTTTCATATTTTGTTTTCCATGTATAAAAATTGCTATTGAGCCGACTGAATATATATTCAGTCGGCTCAATAGCAATTTTTATACATGGAAAACAAAATATGAAAACCTTATACTGCAATATATATAAAAATATAAAACTGGTGATGATATAGGTGATAAAAATGTTCCCTAACGTTATCATGAGCAGTAACTGTTCAGTTAACACTTCATGGCAGGGGACACATCAGGGATCAGAATATTCCTTAAAGCAACACAGTGCCAAAATGTAAAGGAGAGGGAAAATAGATAAGTAAAACATATTTATTCAAGAAAAATATAAAAGAAAGTCCCTACATATAAAACTCTAAACTTTAGGCAATCAATGACCCATAACGAAAGAATGATAATTGACCAATACTGCTCTCCCCATATGTAAATTTGGTAGTCGATCCATGAAAAGTAATTAAATTTTAAATATGCTTATCAGAATACTTTCAAATATGGTCCTTGGCATATGTAAGCATGATATAACACCCATAATCTCCATGTAAAAAAATAATTATACACATATTCTTTGCAGAAAATGGTCAAATGGTCCTTGGCATATGTAAGCATGATATAACACCATAATCCCCATGTAAAAAAATAATTATACCCATATTCTTTGCATAAAATGGTCAAATATGGTCCTTGGGGATTATGGGTGTTATATCATGCTTACATATGCCAAGGACCATATTTGACCATTTTATGCAAAGAATATGGGTATAATTATTTTTTTACATGGGGATTATGGGTGTTATATCATGCTTACATATGCCATGTAAAAAAATAATTATACCCATATTCTTTGCAGAAAATGGTCAAATATGGTCCTTGACATATGTAAGCATGATATAACACCCATAATCCCCATGTAAAAAAATAATTATACCCATATTCTTTGCATAAAATGGTCAAATATGGTCCTTGGCATATGTAAGCATGATATAACACCCATAATCCCCATGTAAAAAAAATAATTAAACCCATATTCTTTGCATAAAATGGTCAAATATGGTCCTTGACATATGTAAGCATGATTATAACACCCATAATCCCCATGTAAAAAAATAATTATACCCATATTCTTTGCAGAAAATGGTCAAATATGGCCCTTGGCATATGTAAGCATGATATAACACCCATAATCCCCATGTAAAAAAATAATTAAACCCATATTCTTTGCATAAAATGGTCAAATATGGTCCTTGACATATGTAAGCATGATATAACACCCATAATCCCCATGTAAAAAAATAATTATACACATATTCTTTGCAGAAAATGGTCAAATATGGTCCTTGGCATATGTAAGCATGATCTAACATCCATAATCCCCATGTAAAAAAATAATTATACCCATATTCTACTCATTCTTCTATTTTTTCCATATAATTTGCCAGGTTTCCATTATTAAACTGTCTATATATCAGCAAGTGAGCAGTTTGTAACTTGCAGCTACTATTTGCAACTTTGTATGAAGCCCTGTAGAAAAGAACCCATAGAGTTAGCACAGAGTGTTTGCCATAGGCGTTTTACATTTATACTGACATCTAGTGGTAGTAATGAGCATGGCAGCCAATCATCCCATCATCCCATCATCCCAATATGCAGTTTAGTCCGTCCCTCAGTTTATCCCCCCCATATAAATTCTCCTGGTCACACATTTGGTTTTATATCACAAGTGCTCTGCTGGCACACATTTTCTTTTTTCCCAGCTGGTTGTTGTCTCTGTGGATCATATCCATCGTGACCTCCTGTAAGGCAACATGTGGCCTCATACCGTGTGTAACACCGGAACCAAAAGCATTAAGGGAAGAACAGACATTCCCGAAATAAAAATGGTCGACAGCCGCTTTCACCCCGTCCTGGCTGTGCTATAATTGGTCGAGAAGCAGAGGGCGTGAGCTTTTCATATGAACCAATGATATGCGTTCGTGTTGGGCTACTCTTTCCACCAACCGGAGCGTGCGTTACAGAATAGTTTGTCTCACGTGACTAGCATGGCTCCTGCGAAGTGCTGTGTGCCTGGTGAGTGCTGTTTATAAAGATTTACTGTTCAAAGTAAACCGGGAAGCAGAGCGGGGCTGTCTGTCGCTGCCGGCCTGCACGTGTTTTGGTGTTTGTTATGGGCGACGCGATTCTCTCCCCATTCGCCCCCAAAACCAGAAATCACTCAGGGTGGTGGATTAAAGGGACACTATGACGTATAGATGCCCTTAAACATTTGGCCAGATGCTGCTGACCGCCAACATTTGTTAGATTATACATTTTTTTTTATTTAGAGCAGTGCTTTCCATCCCTGGTCATCAGGTCCCCCTAACAGGCCAGGTTTGCAGGTATGTGAAGCACAGGTGATCTGATTTGCTGCTCAGTGATGCAGGCTTCAGTCTGCTTCCCCCCAAGGAAATCCTTAACATCTGGCCTGTTGGGGGTGCTTGAGGACTGCTGTTGGGAACCACTGATTTAGGGTGATTTTTTTTTTTCCTCCCTTTTTCTCCATCTCCATGCGCGAAGCATCAGCTCAAGGACTTCCAGATTCGGACGTCCCTGCAGCTTTGTTGCCCAATTTCCTGATTCTACACAATTGGTGTATCGTTTGAGACTTGGACTCCTTATGTACGCAAGTCCCGTTGCGCCTGCACCGAATGCCGAGTTGGTGCAGTCTGCACAAGTGCATAACTGATAAATCGTTTGCCTTGAATACTGCTGAGCGTCCGATAATACCTCTGACAATCTGCGCAGGAGTGACGTAACGCCAGCTGGTCATCACATCCATGCATGCACAGAGAATCCCATCTCTGGTTCACCAAGTGCGGAGGCAATATCCGATCGCCCGATACTGCCGGTACATGCGAGACACGCCACACGGAGATGGCTGGTGAAATATACACCTCTACTTGTATACCTTCTCTCTGTGTGGCGTGTCTCTCGCAGGCAGCGGAAGGCGGGAGAGGGGACAGCTCAGAGCGCTGTCCCACAGGATGACCAGCACGTTGACTCTCAACTGAGCATTGCTGCACGACAGCTTTAGGCTAGGGTCAGACGAGCGTGATTTCTACGGACTGTACGTCTGTGCACACGGACGTACGTCAGTACGGAAGACACAGTAGTGGCCACACAGTCCGTTTTTTTCACTGACGTTTATTCTTTGACGGATGTAGGAGGAAAAATAAATTAAAAAGCAAAACCATTTTGTCTGTGAAAAATGCTGGACGTATAAATGCAGTCCGTCTGACCACGTTCCATCACTCACACACAAAGCTATGCAGACGTTGCGGACACAGCGCACTTTGTGCGGCCGTTCTAGGGGATGTACGTTCTTGCCTGCCTTGCGTCCGTGGGCCGCGGCCGTTGTGCATCCGCAGTTCAGTGCGGTCGTACTTCGTGTGTGGGGCTCCAATGGGCTTTCTGTCATGCTATCACGGACGTACTTTTAGGCGCAATCACGGACGTGAACACTACGCTCGTCTGACCCCAGCCTTAAATAGGCTCTGACCACAGAGGGTGTAAACATGGCAGAACCCACTGCTGGTTCGAAGGGGGTATAAACTGAGATATCTTCTCATGGGATGAGATATTGCTGTTGGTACTCACTCCCAGGGATAGATGCCGCCATATGTTGATCTTCCATGAGTGGAGCTCTCTGGCGGCTATTGTGTAGTGATGCTCGATTTACTGACAGCCAAAGGGATGGCCTCACCAAGGGATTAGATAACACGTTGATCTCTAAAACCAATGTGATTTCCATCCGCCCTAATGGGATATCAGAAGGAGTGCATCTGAGCCCTATAGGTGCCCTTTAGAAAGAGTAAGTATCTGGCGCCCCCTAGTGGATTGGACTGAACAGTGCAGCAATTACACGAGTGCTATTATATACCATTAGAGTCCATAGTTCATTAAGTCGCAGTTCAAAGTCAGCAGCAAAATGATCACACACAAGGTGGTTCACCTCCAACCACCAAATAGTCAGAAAACAGAAGAATGCGGTGACTATCTGCGCTTCCCTCTTAAGTGATGGATATTCTCGAGTGTGAGATCTTCTTATATTGTAGAGTCACTTTTCACATGCAGTCTTCAACCCTCGAAAGAGAAGGGGATAAATGGCAACATAGTGTGATTTGCTTAACTCAACTGAGCCCCCCAAAAATGTGCAAAGGTTCAACTCCACATGCGGAGGTGTCATAAATCAGACACTAGATATACTGCACCACCGGTATTTTAAGGAGATACTAGACTCCCCTTTAGTGCCTCCGTTTGAAGATATTCCTCCAGGGAATAAAAATACAGCTGCAGGATCTTAGGTGAAGGTATTAGAGAAAATTTATTACATTAAAACAATTAAAATAGAACGCCAAGACGCGTTTCGCGAACAAGTCGCTTCCTCAGTCGGCAAAAAATGACTGAGGAAGCGACTTGCTCGCGAAACGCGTCTTGGCGTTCTATTTTAATTGTTTTAATGTAATAAATTTTCTCTAATACCTTCACCTAAGATCCTGCAGCTGTATTTTTATTCCCTGGAGTAATATCTTAAAACGGAGGTGCTAAAGGGGAGTCCGGTATCTCCTTAAAATACCGGTGGTGCAGTATATCTAGTGTCTGATTTATGACACCTCCGCATGTGAGTTGAACCTTTGCACATTTTTTGGGGGGCTCAGTTGAGTTAAGCAAATCACACTATGTTGCTATTTATCCCCTTCTCTTTCGAGGGTTGAAGACTGCATGTGAAAAGTGACTCTACAATATAAGAAGATCTCACACTCGAGAATATCCATCACTTAAGAGGGAAGCGCAGATAGTCACCGCATTCTTCTGTTTTCTGACTATAGGTGCCCTTTGACTTTGTACAATGCTTCGATTTATATGTATAATTATTTTAAAGATGATTCCAGTCTTGAATTCTTACATGGTTAATGACACGTTGCTTATTGTAAAAATTTGCTTTCAGGGGAAAGATTATGCAGCCTCGAGGACTGTGCTCCTGGCCACGGCACGTATTGCAAGCACGGCTACATCTTCGCCTCCCTTTCTGGATATGTAGTAAAGAAGAATGACAATGGGATGGTAAGAAAAAGCATTTTTGGGGCTACACCCTGACCACTTTAGTTTTTTTGAAGTTGCCAGGGTGTGTGGAGTATCTGTCCCCCTCCCAGGTCCCCCAAACTCTTTTTAAACCAGAACCAGGCAACCGGAGGTTTGAACTTCCTGGCTGTCGGTCATTAGTTCGGTCATTCAAGACGTAAGCGTGCTGGCATCTCCTCCCAGAAACCGGCCGCAAAGTTGTCGGGGAGAAAGCGGACGAATCGGATCTGTGCGTGCATGTGTCTGGATCTGTCCGATCCATCGTTGTGCGCATGAGCTACGGGACTCGTTTATGTCCCCCTAGGCTCTGTAATTTGCCTAAAAGGTCGCAAATTGCTTAGAAAGGTTTGGAGACGTCTGGGTTCTGAAGTCCGAGTTGGAGAGGAGGAGTTGCGTGTGGCAAGGGTGGGAAAAAAGTAAGTAAAACACTGCAAAATCGGGGGAAAAAACATAATAAAATAATTGGACAGAAGCTGCCAGCAACCTCTGCCCAATCATTTAAGGGGGAAAAAAAAAGGAACTCTATTTTTTTATAATGGCTTTCCTTTAAGGTGAGATGTTCAGGGTTTCTCAGAAGTTCCCCCTTTTTTGTGAGTTTGACAACTTTTTCTCATTCATTTTGTCCTTCCACGTGGAAAAATTACCTTCTTTATTTTGCAGATGCCTGTCCTTTCAATTGTGCGAGACACAGACTCTCACCTGCTGCCAGTTATAGGTGTTACTGTTACGTGTAAGGTGAGAAGTAAATGTTTTGGGTTGTGGGGGGGGGGTGTGTTTAAAACATTCGTCTGTTTTGTAATAATTGCATAACAATTCTTTTTAACGTGTTACTTCAATATATAGAACATCTATTCCAGTATATTCTTTTGTTGAGTGTATCATCTAGATTTGGTGGGATTCATCACAGGGAAAGTCCAAGAGTTCTCAGGACGAATGAAACCATTTACTGCCGGATCTTCAATAAAAAGATAGTAGCCTTTAACAGACTAACTTAATTTATTATTTTTATTTTAAATGAAACTATAAATCAATTATCGCACCCAATGGGTTCAAGTACTATTTATACAGCGCTATATGATTGGTCTTTTATGGGAAAATATTTAAGCAGGGTTCTTATTAATACATAATTTTCTTGAATCTCTGGTTGCTGTACTGACCATGTTAATGTTTAACAGGTGATGAGTATTAACGCAAGGTTTGCTAAGGTCCAGATCATGTACATTGGATCAACAGCACTAAAAACAACATTTAGAGGCACCATAAGGTTGGTTTCAGATTTTTCTTTTGGACAGGACTTAGTTTGTTTCATTGCATTCTTATCGGACAATTGCAGGAAAGTGGAGGATTAATTACACTGTGTAATGGTACCTGGATATCACCAAGTCCTGCTAATACTATCTTGTTTTCCTGGTTTTAATAATACTGCAGTCAACTTGCTGCTGAAATTCTTTGTTTGCATGGCATGTTTTGAGAGCTACTGTTAGTCCTTAGTTTTGCAGTGTGAACAAAGCTGCAGAATGGGATGGCATCTGATAAATACAATTAAACCATTTTTCTTTCGTAGGAAAGAAGATATCCGAGCAACAGAAAAGGACAAGGTAATCCCCACTTTGCATTTTTAAGTTTTTTTTTTTATTGCACGTGCCAATAAGGAAAATAAAAATGCACTTCTTTTTATATGTAGTACATTCATAAAGTATTTAGACCTCTCCATCTTTAACTTTGCAGACGTATGCTAAAGTTGTTTAAAATACCCCCCCCCCCAATCTACACTCAATAACCAATAATATTGACATGGCAAAACATAGATATTCGATCACTGCATAGTTATTAGATTTAGAAATAGGTCTGAATACACTGTATATTAGAAAAGGACAGTTGTTGATTCTATACAAAGGGGGTCATTCACAAAACAGCGTAGTTTACAGTTGTCACAATGTTACTTATCTTCCTGGTTTCCCAAAAGGGGCAAATTGAAACGGTGGCAGGAGAGGTTTCTTTGAAGCTTTTCCTGCTGCTGTTGTTTTAATTTCCATTGGCGGTCTATTTATTTTGAAATTTCAGGTCTAAAAGCGGTCAATATTTTTAGTGGTAACCCCGAGCGACACTTGGGATGCCGCTGGATACATCACCTCTCCCTGCGCTCTAAGTCCCCAGCTGTCTCCTCTGACGATCGCGACCCTCATACTTCCTGGTTCTATCCTCGCGAGAAGGAATCCAGGAAGTATGAGGTCGCGATCGTCGGAGGAGACTGCAGAGATCAGTGAGGGAGCGCAGGGAGAGGTGATGTATACAGCCCGAGTGTATCTCTGGGTTACTGCTCTCAGCGGTGAAATATAACCCCGAGACACACTCGGGGAAAACCGTCAGGGAGGTTAAAACAACTGATATTATTGTTTGTAGCCATGGTAGAAGACATTTTATGAATAACCCTTAAAGTATTTAGTGGTACAATGTTATCAGTGTCGCCGTTTAACACCTCCAATAAGGACTTAAAAAAAAAAAAAACTTTTGCGGTGAAACCATGACATTTTAACAATTTTGTGTCACTGGATTGGTGCATTAAATATTTTGCATTAGACCAATAAGCCCTCTTTTCTACTTTCTGTCCCAGTGGCTGATGATGCTCTTAGGCACAGCATGGACCACGCTGGGAGACTCTGCCTAAAGCACGTCACACGATTAGGCTGCAGAGACATGCTGGCTCTGTGCAACATGTCCCTTGAAAGGGTTGTTCAGCCTCTCCTGATGGGTATACATGTTGGTGCTGCAGCGGGACATGGATACGAGTTTCCTTGTTGCGTACCCCTTCTCTTCCGACATCGGATTCTTCTGGATTCCAAAATCCGGAATGCTTTGGGTCCTGATCATTTCCAGCATGTAGCACTTTATTTTATGTGATATCTGACTCAATGACTATTTAGCTGCTGTTGCTGGCTGGAATGCAAATACTAACCTGTGACTTTGAGATCGGCTTAAAGTGATATTAAATAATCTGTTAGCATGCATGCTAGTAATTGTGGGATACTGGAACCCTCATTTGGGGTTGCAAGTGTATTGTTGAATAATACCGCCTTCTAGCATTTGGCTTTTATGGATGTCTTTTTAAGGTTTTTTTTTATTACTCCTTTTTATCTTTTGCAGGTTGAGGTATACAAAAGCTTTCGTCCAGGAGATATTGTCGTGGCCAAAGTGGTATCCTTTAACAAAAAACAGTGGCTTGTCCCTATTAATGATTTATAAATTGTCAACATATTCTGCAGCGCTGTACAAGGAGTAGGGCAGAACTAAGAGTTGACACAGAAGAATGGGAAAAGAGGGCCCTGCTCAAGTGCGATTACAATCAAAGTGAGATTCTATATCCTTGTAGAGAATGAATAGTAATGGAATGCATGGAAAAAGCCAAGCTGACTTTAACAGCTGTGAAAATATAGAATAAAATAGTAAATGATAATAGGTCAACCAGTTCAGTAGATTGGTCTGTAAGGGGGTTATTTAGAAAACACTGTGTACAGTAGATTGTGTTAGAAATAACTGTTGCAACGGTGACAAACTTTGTTTTACAAAAGGGGAGATCAAACAGCAGCAGGAGAAGCTTCATTGAAGCTTTGTCACGGTGGCAACACTGACAATGAGGCTTTTCTGAATAGCCTCAAAGTTTTTCATATTACTAGATTGATGGAATTCAAACTTGTCTATAAATGTCTGATAATCAGTGGCTCAGCGTGGGGGGCCCCGGGGGATGATCGCCCTGGGCACAATTTTCTTAGGGGTGCAAAATTTCAAAAGAAATTTGAGCCACTAATATTTACCAGCAGAGATCAGCACGGGCAGTCGCCAGTTTAGCGGCGCTGGCGGTGACTTACCACTCAGCGTCCGGCAGGGAGGACCAGGACAGAAAATTCTGGTCCCCCTCCTGAGTCACGTGAAGCAGCGTGGCATTATTGAATGGAACACCTTGTACCACGCTTGTCAGCCCCCCTTGTATCCCTGTGCCAGGCCTGCAGCTGCTGAACAGGAGGGAGGGAGGCGCCTGCCCTGCAGCACATTTAAAATCCACTAAGCCCCCTGCACAGCCCCCCCCCCCCCCCCGTCACCAGCAACTCCATGCAGGTAGGTGACAGTGTGTGACGACATCAGAGCAGTGTAATCAACACACAGTGAGGGGGTATGGGGAGAGGGTGCCTGGATGTTCGGGGAGAGAATGACTGGAGGGAGCGAGTGACTGAATCAGGGTTTGTCACCATGTCCACAGGCTGGGGCACACACGATCCTTGCCTTGCCCCGGGCACTGACAACCCATGCTACGCCACTGCTGACAATCCATGTCAAATGATCATTCCATGACCAAATAGCTGCAGCAGGTTTATGTTTGGGACATTTTTTGTGTTACATAAAAAAATGTGTGTGTGTATTTGCTGTTATTCCTTTTTTTCAGGTTTTTCTTTTTTAAAGTGATTTTCAGTGTTTTCCTGAAATGTAATAGATATCTCTGGGAGATGCCCAGTCCAACTACCTATTAACCACGGCAGAGAATGAGCTTGGAGTGGTGGTTGCCCACAGTGAAGCGGGTGAGGGAAATTCAAGTATTTAACTTTTTAAATGTTCGTCTCACCTGTCCCATAGCGTCGCTTTAGTTATGAAAGTTCTCAACTCTGTCAATGAAGACTTCTCTATGGTAAAACCAGGACCTACTGAAGAAGGAACATGCAAACGTTTGTCCCAGAATCAAACCTTTAGATTTCAGTCCGTTTAATTGTTCGTCCTCCTCTCTAAGAATGATTCTAGGAACCTGCAGTCACATTCCAGACAGGTAGCCCAGATATTGCAAAGGCGTTGCCAAGAAGATCTGCCTATTAATTCCACTTTATGTACTATTTTACCTATTATTGTAAAAACCATAATTCTATTAATGCAAAACTTCTATACCCTATTCATCCCAGGCAAAGCCTAACTACGACCGCTATGGTCAAACGTTTGCTCACATTTTATATGTTGCGATGGTAAAGAAACATCATCTGGAGACATAGGCTGCTGGGTTAACCCCTTAATACCCTGTGCTGCCTTCACAGTGAATGCTCATCTTTTGGTAGGAGGCTGGCCTCCACCCTCTTCTGCAGAGTCTCTTGACTGGGCAAGATGAGTGACTGTGCCTGACCCCAACTGTGCTGTATAATCGCTCCAAAATGTTATTTTCTACACTCTGATGTTGTGGTCCAGTTCTCAAACCTGTACTGAGAAACCTCAGTGGGTATCCTAAGCCCTTCATGTTGTAATGGGGGAATGTGGAGGCAAATCTTCCACACGATCCAAACTCTGCTGCTGGAAATGTGCTTCAAATGCACCCAGTCAACAGACTTAGTGGCAAGAAAAAGTATGTGAACCCTTTGGGATTACGTGGAGTTTTGCATGAATAGGTCATAAAATGTGCTCTGATCTTCATCTAAGTCACAACAATTTGAAAAACACAGTCTGCTTAAAATAATACAACACAAACATATGTTTCCATGTGTTTATTGAACATCACATGTAAACATTCACAGTGCAGGGTGGAAAAAGTATGTGAACCCCTAGCCTAATGACTTCTCCAAGAGCTGAGTGAGCCAACCTTGAGTCCAATCAGTGCGATATTATTGGATGTGTTGCTGAAAGCTGTCCTGCCCTTTAAAAACACACACCAGTTTTGGGTTTACTGGTTTCAAGAAGCACTGCCTGATGTGAACCATGCCTCGCAGAAAAGAGCTCTCAGAAGACCTACGATCAAGAATTGTTGACTTGCATGAAGCTGGAAAGGGTTACAAAAGTAAGACAGACTGTCTACAAATGGAGAAAGTTCAGCACTGTTGCTAAAGATGACTGCAAGAGCACAGCGCAGAATGCTTAATGAGGTAAAGAAGAATCCTAGAGTGTCAGCTAAAGACTTACAGAAATCTCTGGCACATGCTAACATTTTTGTTGACACATCTACAATAAGGAAAACATTATACAAGAATGGAGTACATGGGAGGACACCACGGAGGAAGCCATTGCTGTCCAAAAAGAATATTGCAGCACGTTTGAAGTTTGCAAAAGAGCACCTGGATGTTCCACAGCCCTACTGGCAAAATATTCTGTGGACAGATGAACCCAAGATTGAGTTTTTTTGAAAAAAACAAACGCAACACTGTGTGGAGGAAAAAAGGCACAGCACACCAACATCAAAACCTCATCCCCACTGTAAAACATGGCGGAGGGAGCATCATGGTTTGGGGCTGCTTTGCTGCCTCAGGGCCTGTACGGATTGTTGTCAATGATGGAAAAATGAATTCCAGAGCTTCTCATGTGTCCGCCAACTGAAGCTCCGCAGAGGATGGGTGATGCAACAGGACAATGACCCAAAGCATACAAGTAATTCAACAAAAGAATGGCTTCAACAAAACAAAATACGCCTTCTGGAGTGGCCAGTCAGAGTCCTGACCTCAACCCGATTGAAATGCTGTGGCATGACCTTAAGAGAGCGATTCACACCAGACATCCCAAGAATATTGCTACACTGAAACAGTTTTGTGAAGAGGAGTGGTCCAAAATTACTCCAGATCGTTGTGCAGGTCTGATCTGCAACTACAGGAAACGTTTGGTTGAGGTTATTGCTGCCAAAGGAGGGTCAACCAGTTATTAAGTCCGAAGGTTCACCTACTTTTTCCACCCTGCACTGTGAATGTTTACATGTTCTGTTCAATAAAAACATGACAAAATATAATGTTTTGTGTTGTATTATTTTAAGCAGACTGTGTTTTTCAAATTAACGCATTTTTCACAGCGACCGTCATAAAGTGCGTCCGAGCGCATTGCCTTATTTTTTTTCACGGAATACGCGAGAACGGTCATATGATGCACATTTTTGTGCGTGATTTTTTTTTTTACGGATCCAAACTGGGAAACTTTAGGTGTCTGGACGTTATGTTGGCCGGACATGAGCAGGGTCTGACGTCTCCTAATCACGTACACACGCCGCTAGTGGACGCAGCGCACTCTGTACGTCCGTACTAGCGGTTCTGCGTTCTCGAAAAAATGCGTTCATTTTCCACTTGCGTTGCGCAGCTGGACTTTCGTGCGACCGTACTTCGTATATTGGCTGTCATTGCCGTCATTTGCTGCTAGTGCGGCCGTGATTAAGTGCGCCTAAACGCACGTTAAAAATTTGCTAGTCTGACCCTAGCCTTAGATGAAGATCAGAGCACATTTTATGACCAATTCATGCAAAACTCCACGTAATCCCAATTGGTTCACATACTTTTTTTCTTGCCACTGTATCTGCCGCTGTGGTTAGGGATGCCTAGCAGACCTCAGCGCCCAGGACCTTGACCAATGGTGTTGATAACTGGGCTGTCCATGTGTACTTTTGTTCACTGCAAAGTTGGGACATCTTCAACGCAATCTCCGGAGACCTATGCTATAGGGAAGACTGATCGACTGCAAAGTATTCTTGGGCACCCATGTCGTGCTGGGTTGACTCTCCGAACCTGATGTCACACACCTAGGCTTTCCAACGCAAGCTGATTGTGAACCTTCTGGGCAGAGGAAAGCCCTCTAGATGAGGCCTGCGAAACTCTGCCCTCCCAGATGTTTCTGAACTACAACTCCCCTGGTTCTCAGGTCATCTATTGCATTCAACGAGTTCTGGAAATTGTAGGCCACAAACATCTAGGGGCTGTGATTTTTGACAATCCTGCTATAAATGGTCATGGTGGCTAGAGTATCTGATATTTGCATGTTGTGATGTATTGTAACTAGGATGCTCTAAAACCTAAATGCATAAACCTTTCTTCTGTTGCAAAGGGGCGAGCATGGTGCCGATCAGCTGGTGCGAGATGCAGTGTCCAAAGACTCATATCAAGGAGCAGAGGAAGGTGGCAAGAGTGCGGGCAGAGTATCTCCAAACATAAGACCCAGAATGCAATCCTCTTGCATGGACACATCCTCCAACCTAGAGGATGTATGAGCCCTGTACAGCCACTGTGTGGTCAAATAATACTTCGTTCTACCCCCCAAAGGGTCACCATCTTTTTTTTTTTTTTTCCTTTCTTACAAGTTTCATATTGACCAGTGGCGCGTTCAGTTCCTCAGCAGCTGCTGAATTGCTACTTCAGTTTGTTGCAGCTGTCTCACTGAACGCTTTGCCCTTTCGCTTCCATATGAACAGCCAGAGGATTGCTTGATGAAAGGTTCTGTTTCTGCAAAATCCACTTTTGTCCATTTTATTACCCCCTTTAGTGTTAATGTTTACCATGTTCGTCAAACTGAACATTTCCTTTATTGGATTATTTGCTCTGTGGAGGTGGCCATCTTTCCCACGTCACACTCCGCTAACCCCGCAGCACCTCTCGATTTGGCTGCAAGTGCTAAGCTGCAGCACAGCGTTCAGTGCCAAGTTGCTAACTTAGCGCTTGTAGCGGCTGAAGAACTGAACGCGCCTCTGCTTTACCACTCCGACTAGCTTACATTCTATGACCGCATCTGCTAAACAATGGCCCAACTGTCTTTTGTAGATCTAAGTTTCATATAGACTTTTCTTTGTACCCTTTCACATGACTAGGAGCATGTTTAATAGACATTTTGTTTTTTAAAGCGACAGACTGACACATTGATATACAGCTTACACCCCCCCCCCCACCATGACAGAACAATTAAAATGTTATAATATGTATTTTTATTCCAGAAAGGAGAGGTATGAAATAAAAATGGGAAAACCCAGGGATGTCCTTCATTTCATGTTTGGTTTATTGTATGTAGCTCTTTTAAAGACGCTCCAATGTATCTTCGACTTTTAAAACCTTTTTGTCTAGTGTTTGTGTTTTTTCCTTTTTTATTTTTCACTAGCATCCAGGAAAGACATAAAGCACTTATAGGGCACAAATAAATGGCAGAGATAAGCCATTATTTGTCAGTACAACAACATTGTGAATAAAAAGTAAAAAAAAGATCACTGACAGTAAAAACTTTAAAAAGAGTCCGTACTGCGCATGCGTTTAAATGTATGAGGGCTACCGTTACCGTGGTTACTTTTGTTTGGCCCTCTTCCGCTGTGTACTGCGCATGCGGGTTGGGTTCGCTGACTGCGGCTGCTCCTGGTCGGCCTGGTGGCGGTATCTTGCACTGCGCATGCGTAGGCCGCTTTTGCAGGATGGCTTTGGCAGGCGTGGGTTGAGCACAATGACATCCGGTGTATGTGTGTGTCACCGGGGATGGATGGAGGTGGTTCAGCTCCAGGGTCAGAAGCCCGGCATTACCAGCTGAGTGACACATGCGGCAGGTACATTGTGCACCTCCTGCCTTCCCGGCATTCCTTGCCTTGTTTTGGGTCTATTTCCCCTCTGTTTCCTCGTTTCATTATGTGTGTTTTTGTGGCTTGCAGTCACCTGGCTCCTGCACACAGCCTAGCCGGCTAATTCCCTGTAGGGATGGGGTGGGGGTGCAAGATTTTGGGCAAAAATTGCCAAACCGTCAGAAAAAAATGCTGCTTTAGCAAATCTCTTGGATTGTAAACTCCTGAGCAGAGTCCTCCTCTCCCATTGTTCTCAGTGTGTCTAACCTGTGTTTATCCCACTCATTGTACAGCGCTGTGCGATCTGTTGGCGCTAAAGAAATGCTTGTCGTGGTAATTTCAGACACACAGTCATTTATTGTACGCTTTACAGTGCCTGCAGTAAAAGTCTGCCCCCCGTGTATGTGTAGAGCAGGGCTATGACTTTGGCCCACCAGATGTTTTGGAACTACATCTCCCGTGATGCTCAGCTACTCAGTAGATTGAGCCTCATGGGACATGTAGTTTCAAAACGTCTGGAGGGCAAAGGTTGCTGACCCCTGGTGTAGAGTCTCACAAGGCTCTGTTCTAGTATTGGTCTTTGTGTCATAGACATATTGTTTACTGTTATTGTTTTATTTATGGAGCGCCGTGTGAGGTGTTGTTACAAAGCTACATTATTTGTAAACCCTTAGAAAGCTTTGCCAGATTGTTACAATGTTCATCCTTTTTTGCAGAACAGAGCAGACATTGAATCTTTTGTATTGTACCGCTGAGCTTTCCGTCTTTGTCTCTTAACTCTGTAGTCTGATATCAATCCTGCGACCCTCTGCAGGACCATATAATAGATTTCAGATGTTTTGGTGCCATATGCACGTGGACGCCACAGCGGCTAGTGGGATTTTTCGATCCCTTCGTTAACTTTCTGCAAAAAATGTGTGCTTGAGAAAACCTAGATTTTCAGCTTTATTACGAACACCCTCCACCCTCCCGTTTTTTTGTTGTATGTTTTAATACAGTCAAGTCATTGGTTCCTGTAAACAAGCATTTTTATTTTTTCAATTCTGGGCAAAACCAGAATGCCTCTAAACCTGGGCTATCAAACTCCAGCCCCCCCCCCCCGATGTTTCCGAACAGCAACTCCCATGATTCCCTGGATATCTGCTGCTTTAAAAAAAATTCCGGGGATTGTAGACCGGGGGGGGGGGGGGGCGCTGTGAATTTGTACACAAGATACAAGAGAAGAGACCCCCTGTGTCTGTAAACGCATTCTGCATTTTTAGGTCTTTTTTTATTACTGAACTGTATACATTGTCATCCATTCTTTAACCCCTTCACTACCAAGCACTTTTTGATGAGCACATCTTTTATCGTAACATTTATTTGAAACCCGGGGATGCAACCTTAATGTATATAGGGTAAAATAGAAATTTTGCACAGAAATTGTTGTTCCGATATATGTGTGTGTTTAAAAATGAATGTAATTTTTTTTTCCGTATATAACTGTTTTACATTTTTTTGGAATGGAAGATTCTGAACTCTAGATGGTGTCCCTTATCTCACTCAATTTCACACTGATTCTGCATTCTCAGCATACAGGCAGACATGGCCTTTGTGCCACACACAGTAAGGCTGGAGTCAGACTGGCGCACTTAATCACGGCCGCAGTAGCAGCAAATGACGGGCAATGACGGCCAATATACGAAGTACGGCTGCACAAAAGTCCGGCCGCGCAACGCAAGTGGAAAATGAACGCATTTTTTTTTTTGAGAACGCAGAACCACTAGTATTGACGTACAGAGTGCGCTGCGTCCACTAGCGGCGTGTTTGCGTTATTACTAGATGTCAGACGCTGCTAATGTCCGGCCAACATAACGTCCAGACGCAAAAAGTGTTTTTATTGACGATCACGAAAATGCGCATCGTATGACCGTTTTCGCGCATTCCGTGAAAAAATACGGCAATGCGTTGACGCACTTTTTGAAGGTCGCTGCGAATAATGCATTCGTTTCACCCATAGCCTAAATGTGATAAACATTTTTATTGTCCTCTCCTGCTTATGTTGATATGTATTGATCATGGTGAGATTATTACCAATGCAGCTTCCAATGGAAAATAAATATAATATCTGTGACATACTGCCATTTTTGTACACACGCATTAACACCTTGTATCTGTGCTGTACAGGGATTTTCATTCATCCTAACCCTCTGAATCTTATCCCTGTACAGCAGTGAGTGACCCCCAGATCTCTCCCTGTATTCCTAACCTCTCCCGGGCTGTTGTAATGCAACATCAAAGTTCCTGAACTTGTTGTTACATTGGGTGTGAATGCTGCTCCTTAAGGCTAGGGTCAGACGAACGCATTTTTTGCATCGTCCGTAAAAAAGTGCGTCCGAACGCATGGACGTACTATTTCACGGAATCCGCGATAGCGGTCATACGATGCGCAATTTCAGCCGTGATTTCATACGGATCCAAACCAGGAAACTTTTGGGTGTCTGGACGTGATGTTGGCCTGACATGAGCAGCGTCTGACGTCTCCTAATCACGCACACACGCTGCTATGCGGACGCAGCGCACTCTGTTCATCAGTACTAGCGGTTCGATGTTCTTGCGAAAATGCGTTCGTTTGCTGCTTGCGTTGCGCGGCCGTACTATGGGTGTGGGCCTGTGTTGGACGTCATTTGCTGCTACCACGGCCATCATAAAGTGCGGGCAAACGCACATTCGCACTGCGTTCGTCTGACCCCAGCCTTAAAGTAAGATAGGGTGTCTCATCGCTCGCCTTTTCACCCTAACAGGGGCACACTAATATTGCTTTAAAAATATATGCAAATAGGGTTTGATAAGCCAATGATTGCTTTTCAATTTATTATAATGAAAAATCAAGGTAACGCGAGTGAAGGGGCTAAAAAGGGACCGGCTCTGTAGAAAGTGAGTTTTACCTGGTATGTCCAATAGAATGACCTTAAACTGTATTATCTCTTATTTCCCCCAACAATAACTGTCGTTCCTGAACTTTATTTTTTATTTTTTTGCACTTAGTCATATTTAAAGAGACTAGAGCTCCGTTTTATTGTACCTTTTTGGTTCCTGGTGATCCAAAGGATTGACTATATTGTGATTTTCTTTATTTTACATTTTTTTTTTAACCCCTTCATAGTGTGCGGGTGTATAACAGAGGTCCACAGTAATAAAACTCCCAGCATAGAGTCTCTAACCTAGAATGAATGTTGTTGTAGAACACTTGATGTAAATAATGTAATTTAGATCAAATTATCTTTATTTCCGTAGATAGCCTCGTGAATATTTGAGTTTCATGTTGACCTTTTCCTCCCCAGGTATCAATGTCTTTTTTTTTTTTTTTTTTCTGTGTGGGGGACCGTTTGCCGGAGCGTCGACAGAGCTGACGAGGCATTAAATTGGGTCAAAGCACATTTTGAGTCCAAACGCGTTACGTAGGAACCCTTTTGAGCTGTTTATTCATTTTCTGACATGAAAAGCCCTGTCTGAATCAGTTTTTATTTTGGGATGTTGGACTAGGTGGTTGTTTTATTTAATAAAAAAAAATCCCCCCCCCCCCCCCACTCACTGATGGAGGGCTTGATAAATCTATGTCAAACGTAGGAGCCAGGTCCACATTTGTAGGAGCCAGGCAGCATCTTCTCTATTTCTGTAGAATACGTTTAGAATCCAGAGATAAAGTTTAAGGAGCCAATGGTTACCCGGCCCCTGGATCTGTCAAGGACTGCGGTATTAGTTGGACGATGTTACAGCTAAGGCTGGGGTCAGACGAGCGTATTTGAAGAGCAGAAGGAACGTCCGTGAGAGTGGACGTTTCTTTCACTTGACGCTCGTCTGGCCACCTCACCTTGACGGAGAGGCTTTCTAGACGTCCACAGCACGGCCGCTGTTGCATGTGCAATTTGTGCGTGCGCAACAGCGTGTGGCCGGCCCCTTCGCAGCGTCACAACGCTACGACGGACGCTGGAACGGGCGCACCTTGTGTGCTCATCTGACGCTAGTCTAAAATATCAGCCTTTGTCAAGCTCTGATGGCTGAATAAAGCTGCTGTTGGCAATGTCTACATAAATTAAAAGATTAAGGCTGGCCGTCCACTGGATCCGTAGTTGTACGATGTCAGACTATGGGTGACCTGGGTCGTCCAGTGCGAGCAACTATGGACGAGCCAGACAGACCTCTGGACTGCAGGGAAAAAAACGGAACTCTGCTATGCTTATAGGTGTTTAAACCAATAAAAATGCATTTAAAATGTGTCTAAAGAATAAAAAGTTCTGTTTTATAGAATAAAAAAAAGCCTTTCTTTTAAAAAAAAAAAAAATTTGAATACAAAAAATGAAAAGAATAAACGGTTTGATAAAAAAATATTGAAAATATTATTTTACATTGAATCCTATGTATCTGTAACAGGTCGTCCGACAAATCCCATTCAAATGGGAAAGGGTGCTAGTCTTGTGTAGTCGTCTGATGGAAGTCGGCAGTGGACGAGGGTTGAATCTCCTCTGTTGTGAGATTAGTCGGACGAATAAGGACCCAGTGGACGGCGTTCTAGTGGACCATACATCCCTGGCTCATTCTTCGCCCCCCCCCCCCATGTCATTTGAAAATCATCAACCTCAGAACATCGTGTATCATTTAGTAGATCGTGCCCTATTTTTGTGAGTGCGGAGTTGTTTGTTTTTTTTTTTTTGCCAGGGATATTGTGTGCGTGTTGTGGGCACTGATACTTGAACAGTAACTGTTCACAATCTGCTCTACCTTTTTAGAAACGTTTACGAGCATGGTACGTGTGTGTAGATTGCGCATGTGTGCTAGTTTTGTTGCATTTGTTTTTTACCCTTTCGTGTAGATTTAAGTTTCTCTTTTTCAAAGTTTTTTTTTTTTTCTCTCCATAATATTTGATTAGGGGCTCGTGAAGGCGTCACCAATCAATGTTGCAACATTTTCTTCTTCTGCCACAGTTAAAGCTGACAGCGCCCTGAAAACACAATAGATACAGGCGATGTCCTCTTTTATACTGTTCAGCTGCTCTGCCACTGAGAAGTGTGTCGGTGCCATTTGATTCTTGTGCTTCGTGGCCGCAACCCAGTCAGGAGAATCCGGTTTCTACAAATTAGCATTTTTGTGTGCTTAATATGCATTGCTGAAGTATCGTTCTCCACCATTAGCAATGCAATACTGAGGAGTGGAGTTTCTGTCCTATATAATTATATAAGATACAATGGTATCGGGCAGTGATTCAGGAAGCATTATTTTACTGAGAGGGTGGTGGATACATGGAACAGTCTTCCAGTAGAAGTGGTAGAGGCCAAAACAGTAATTGAATTTAAGCAAGCATGGGATAGGCATAAGGCTATCCTAAACAAAAGATAAATCCAGGTAAAGTATCCATGTAATTGGGCAGACGAGATGGGCCGAAAGGTTCTTATCTGCCGACATCTTTCTATGTTTCTATGCCTGCTCCTCAGGTCCCCCTAACAAGCCAGGTTTGCAGGATATCTGAAGCACAGCACAGGTGATATGATTTGCTGCTCAGTGATTGCAGGATTCAGTCTGCGTTTCCCCAAGGGAATCCTTAAAACCTGGCCTGTTAAGGGACTTGACGACCACGGTTGGGTCTGTTAAAGGGTTTCCTATGGTAAAGTCGCCACCTAGTGGAGACGGAAAAAAATGACGTTATGTTTAAGTCACCGGATCAAAATCTGATCCAGTTCAGATGCTTCCAAATTTGACTCCTCACATCTTTATCAGAAGCATTTTTTGTGAGCAGTAGAATATAAGGGTTATTCACTAAATGGCAAAAATATAGGCATCCTTTCTGGCCGATATCTGGTGTCCATATTTTTATATATTTAAAGTTGTTTGAAGAAGAAAAAAAAGCTGACATGCCTTTTTTTAACTGAATGTTTTTAATAACATTGCACCATGTCCTTTTCATTAATATTAGAAAAAATAAATATTTTTAAGCTTATTTTTTACAGACAACATGGTCGTGTCTATACTTTGGCCTTTGCAGTGATATATCTTATGACCCTGTAGGTAAGGGCGCAGAAACCTTGGCCCTCCCAGATGTTTTGGAACTATGTCTTCCATGATGGTCAGCTACTCGTTAGGTTCTTGGAGACTCATGGGAAATGTAGTTCCAAAACAACTGGAGGGAGAAGGTTGATGATCCCTTGTGTTTTCGATATACGGTGCCAGAAATACAGGGGTTCAGAAGACCCCCTGTGTTTCAGTATAGGGCATTCACTGCCAGATGGGAGGGAATCCCACTTTACTTGTCATCACACTCGTGCGCAATACCGTCAGTGATCGGGAGAAGCCCTGCAGCGCGGACTGACAGCCAAGATGTGAGCCTGCTGTGAGAGAAGTCCCAAATCCACACGGGATCGGCAGAGATCTGCAGGACGTCACATGTCACGGCTGCAATGAGCCAACTTGACCAATTATCTGCAATGTCTGTAAAGAAAAAGCCGATACCAATAATTTGACTTCTTTGAATATCAGTCAACGATAATGGGCAAATCGGTTTATAGGTCTATCCCTAGTGTACGGTTACCTGAGATAAGAGCTGGCAGCTGAAATGAGATAAGACAGGGAGCTTAAAATATTTCTAATCATCTACCCCCTGGTGATGTCCTTTGAATACATCCCACACAATACAATGATGTGAGTCTGTGACTGACCCATAAAGTCCATTCTATGGCAAAAGCCACACAGTGAGGAGCAAGTGATGGAAAGATACTGTGGGGGGGGGGGTTTACAACAAAATATATCACACAATGGACGCACCCAGTGACACATACAGAGGAAAATATTTTCTTAACTAAACATACAAGAGAAAAACAAATCACATGTAAGAGATCAGCAACATATAATACACACAATACGGACGTTCCATTTGCTGGTGGTAGCGGCCCTTTAAACTCCAGCATTATTCGTGGTTGACGTCTTGCTTTAAAAAAAAAAAAATCTTTTTAAATCTGTATAGGCTCTTGTATGTGTGTTTATGTCTGTTTGCATCTTGTTCTGCATTAATATATTTTTTTATCTTCTGTCTAGGTAATGAGCAGTGGGAATGAGAAGCTGCCGGCGTTTGTTTTTGAGGTGCTTACGCCTTGGGCACCGACGGAAATGCAGATTCCTAAGCCGCTTCCTGGATCACCTTCGTTACGCACGGCTATGTGTCGTCTCGCTGGCGTACAACTCCTTCACCAACAGCGATGTGATCATCGACTCTCTGTTTGAGCCCATTTACTGGCTGGTGGATCACCTGACCAGATGGTTTGGCATAGTAAGTAATGTCCAGGCCTTTTTTTTTTTTTTTTTTTTTTTTTTAATGAACGTTTAACAAAAACAACCGAACATGTTTAAGTGGCAGTGGTTAAAAATGGAATTAATGGTAATGTGTCTTTGTTTTATTTATACCAAGTCATTCAGGTGTAGTTGTTTATTGACCTCCTTCACTACTTTGGTTGAGTATACTCCACCTTCCAAGGGCTCCTGCAGGAGCCCAAGATCGAGAGAACTCAATCCGGGTCAAGTTCTGGACTATTACATAGCGATTTTATTTACTGCAAATAAAGTTTGGTTGCAAATGGGCTCCAGAATGTGCCACCAAAATTTCAGCACCTTGAACATGTCATCCAAGGTGCTGCAGCTGTTCGAATAGCTCCATTCCAGAGTTCCATTATTTTATCCTAGTTTTCTGTATAATAAATTTTTTTTAAAGAAGTATTATTATACATGTAGTGTTTTTTTTTGGCCAGTCCTTCCTGTCAAGTCATCTTACAGTCTCTAAAATGTATTTTATGAAGGATATTTTTACACTTTCATCAATTGAAAGTTGTTTTTCATAAATCCACTGGATCCTGGCAGTGATTTTATGGAAAACCACAACATTGTGCTGCAGGTGTTAAACATCTTGGTAAATACTGATCTCACAGGGGTTAATCACTAACATCCACTGATATAGTGAGGTAAATAAAGTGAAGTTCGACGATCCACAGAAGCAAGGTTCGGGCAGTTGAAGTCGCTGCCGAGGAACGTCGCCGCCATTATTATTCTATAAAATGAGCAACCAGTGGCTGTTCTCCATTTGGTGTTGTTGTATCCTTCTGAAATATACTTTGTTGACTTTAACCCCTTCACGCCACCGTGAGTACTATGTTGTCCCAGTGGCGGGCATACCTGAAGGCCGTGGGGCGGCATAGCATGCCCACGGCGGTCTGGTAACTCCTAAAGTCCACCGCCATTCCCTGCGGCTGATTTACATCATTGGCTGCAGGGGTGGGCTGCCTGAGTTCCGACAGTCCCGCTGCAGTCTATGGCAGCAATCGGTCACAGGGAAGGGAAGCGGGCAATGGGACTTGCCAGAGAGCCGTGGGGCAGTTTAGCATGCCATGTCCTGGGTGTTCATGCCCATCTGCCTCCCGCTGGTCCCCCTTCGGCAAGGGGTTAACGTGGCGATCTCCATTGAACTCCCATAGAAGCAGCACTAAGGCTAGGGTCAGACTGAGGCAGTGCGAACGCGCGTTCTGGCGCACATAATCACGGCCGCACTAGCAGCAGATGCCGGGCAATGACAGCCAATATACGAAGTACGGTCGCACAAAAGTCCGGCCGCGCAACGCAAGTGGAAAATGAACGCATTTTTTCGAGAACGTTAAACCGCTGGTACTGACGTACAGAGTGCGCTGCGGCCGCATAGCAGCGTGTGTGCGTGATTAGGAGACGTCAGACGCTGCTAGTGTGCGGCCAACATAACGTTCAAACAGCCGGATTTCCCTAGACTTCTTTTTACCCCATCGTCATGAAATACGTCCAGAATTGCGCATCGTCTGACCACTTAAGCGTATTCTGTGAAAAAATGCGTGCGCACGCATCGACGTACATTTTGACGGTGGCCGCAGAAAATGCGCTCATCTGTCCCTAGCCTTAAAACAACGGTATAAAAACAATGCACGGCAACTTCGACTGACATTATTCAGCGTAAACACTGGTGCAAACTGCTTGACGTGTTCGGTAGATACTGCAGATGAAAAATTGGTGAAAAGTACAGCAAACTAGAGTGACGGTTCGCTAAATAGAGAATTGATCATGCTTGATCCGCCAGTTAAAGCCCTCATTCGTTCAATGGAATAACGGTAGTTCGTGAATCCAGGCGGCCCCAGAATCTGTGAGGCGCCTCTTGTAATGCCAAAAAAAATTGCAGTTTACCCAACACCTTTCAATTAATAAAGGCGTCCTTTAATTTCATGACGAGTGTGTGAATGTAGGGTTTACTTGTGTGGAATATCCGTATGACTCCCATGTGCTGCAACTCGCTCCTTATTGGCCTCCCCAATGCCCCTTTTCAATCTACAATGCAGGCGCCAGGGTTATTTTTCTCATGTGCCTCCCCCCTCTGCCGGTCCCTCCATTGGCTTCCTGTATGTTTTCAGGATACAGTTTAAAATACTGACGCTCACGGTCAAATCGCTCAATAACTCCTCGACCCCCCCCCCCCCTTACATATCTTCGCTACTCCGCAAGCACGTCCCATCTAGACCACTCCGGTCGGCGGGCGACCTCCACCAGTCCTCTGTCTACATCCGCGCTGCCAACTCTCGCCTCCAAGACTTCTCAAGGGCAGCTCCTGTTCTGTGGAATGATTTGCCTCGTCCTATCAAACTCTCCCCTGATCTTCAGGAAATCCCTCAAAACCCATCTCTTCAGATTGGCGTACCACATCACTGATGCAACTCATACCTCTGCTCACCTACTCACTCAAGATTGAAGCCGTGTCCATGGTCCCACCATTCCCAAACCACTGGCACTCATGATCCTGACATCTAGTAAAACTTACCTGGTCTTCCTCAACCCTAATCCCTTTAGACCAGTGGTTCCCAAACCTGTCCTCAGGACCCGCTGACAGGCCAGGTTTGCAGCTTATCTGAAGCACAGCACAGGTGATATGATTTGCTGCTCAGTGATTGCAGGATTCAGTCTGCATTTCCCCAAGGTGATCCTTAAAACCTGACCTGGTTGAGGGTCCTGAGGACAGGTTTGGGAAACTCTGCTCTAGACTCTAAGCTCCTATGAGCAGGGCTCTCTACACCTCTTGTTTCCATCCTATGTCCGTTTTATCTGTATCTCGTTCCCTTTGTTTATTGTAAAACGCTACAGAAACTGTTGGCGCTATATAAATGATGTGCAAACGAATATTACATTGAAATTACACCAGGCGAGGCTTTGAACGGCTGCCTATTTTACCTAATTCTAGAGCCGGCCCTGCTGGTGAGTAACCCATTAATGTTGTGATTTCTGACTTGCCATTTCCAGGTTTTCGTGGCCTTGGTGATCCTGTTGACGAGCTCCATCGTGCTGATAGTCTACATCTGTGTCTTGCCACTAATCATGCAGACCTACTCCACAGGCTGGATCTGCTGGCATGTCGGCTACGGACACTGGAACCTCATCATGATTGTCTTTCATTATTACAAAGCGATTACAACGTCCCCTGGATACCCGCCGCAGGTATGCGTCTACATATCTGGCATGCTTATGGTTAAATTGATGTATTGCATAGAACATAAGCTATTACAAACTAGGGTTGCCAGATCCTCCATGTTTACCTTGACGTATGTTAATATTTCATGTAGATGTAGATCACAGGGAAGATGCTGCCCTGCAGTATGCAGAATTCATAGCGTTATGTTTTAGTCCAGGAACCTGCATATTGTATGCGTGCAGGGCTTAAAGGCGCTGCCAGAGGTAACTGTTACCCTCTTTATTACTGGTGAGCTGCTATAGTAGATGCTCGATGCCACTTAGATACTGGCAGTGGTGCTGCATGCCAAACCAGGTATCCCCTCCTGGAGTTCATAGGGCTACTGGAGGCAAGAGGGAGACTGCCACAAGACTGTACGCACAAAATTGCAGAGTCAGCAGAAAGACCTTTAGAAGTATTTGTCCTCGGCGGTGTCCTTCCGCTAGTGGGCAGAGGCAGCAGCGGATCGTGCAATGCTCTGCGAAACCAGAGGGCAGGATAAAAAAAGGGGGGGTGGACTTTAATAGAAAGTCAATTGAAACCTGCTTCTGAAAGTGGGTGTGTACAACGAGTGACTTTGGATTCACTCATTATTACCTATACGTTGCATCGGGAAGCCCAGACTTACAGTAAGCCGCAATAACAGCCCGGCTGGAATAGAGGTTTGCTGCTTAATTGGCGATGAGACTATTTATAAAGGATTTTACCAGGAAGGATACATTGAGATTTCTCTCGTTTTCAAGTATGTCCTGGGTTCAAGAGCAATAAAATGTTAGTCATTACAGAAATACAAAGTAATAAAATTCAAGATATTAAAAAAAACAACACAAATATACAGATTAACACAGAAAATAAATATGTAGGAAATATAGTCACGGTTACAAGTTTACAGGTGCATTCTGTATATAGTCACTATGTTACATGTTTACAGGTGCATTCTGTATATAGTCACTATGTTGCATGTTTACAGGTGCATTCTGTATATAGTCACTATGTGCATGTTACAGGTGCATTCTGTATATAGTCACTATGTTGCATGTTTACAGGTGCATTCTGTATAGTCACTATGTTACATGTTTACAGGTGCATTCTGTATATAGTCACTGTTACATGTTTACAGGTGCATTCTGTATATAGTCACTATGGCATGTTTACAGTGCATTCTGTATAGTCACTATGTTACATGTTTACAGGTGCATTCTGTATATAGTCACTATGTTGCATGTTTACAGGTGCATTCTGTATATAGTCACTATGTTGCATGTTTACAGGTGCATTCTGTATATAGTCACTATGTTACATGTTTACAGGTGCATTCTGTATATAGTCACTGTTACATGTTTACAGGTGCATTCTGTATTGAGGTATGTTAATATTGAGCTCTTGAGTGACTTTAGACTGGGGGAAGATTTGATGGCGTCTGGGAGGTTATTCCATATTTGCGGTGCTCTGTAGGAAAATGGGGATCGAGCCACTTTATTTTTGTATTGTGGTATTGCAAGTAAGGTGCTGGTCCTGGATCGCAGGTTAAATGGCGTTAATGAACGAGCTGTTCAATATAACAACCCCTCCTGCTAATGCTAACCTCTTGAACGGAATGGGGCCCTAGGTCCCCCCCCCCCTATATAGGGAACACATGACAGTAAATATTATGTCCTTGATATCTTGAGCTCTATAAAAATAAAGGTACAGGGTTACTGTCGAACGGCCGATGTTCGATGCGAACTCCGAACAGATCGAACCGAACAGCTCATCCCTAGATGGGATAGAGGGAGAATATTCCAGCGCTGTGTGGAAGAAACGCTGACTGGGAGTTGCAAATGTGTTATACAGTATATATGTGTGTATATATATTTATATATAAAAAAAATAGTTTTCCTTCTATTATCAACATCATGATTGCTGTGTATTATATCTTGAGCTCTGACAGGTTCCTGATGATCATTTTGTGCATTTGTGTTTTTTTTTTTACATGTATACTTACTGATTTTGTGTTCTGCAGAATAATCTGGACATACCGTCTGTGTCAGTGTGCAGGAAATGTATCTCACCAAAGCCCGCGCGGACGCATCACTGTAGCATCTGCACCAAGTAAGATTTTAAGGGTGTGTGTGTTTGTGGGAGGGGGTTTTCTTTAAATCTTTTAGCAGAATCTACATTTGTTTTTATTATTGAGGTTCTTTCTTTCACAGCACACCCCGTTCTCGTGGGATTGGTTACCTTTTATTTTGAATAAATTACAAATTAACAGTGTAGCAACCTACTTCCTGTTCCTACAGATCAGGTTTAATGCTCGGACCTGTTTTACCCCAAAAGTCTGGTAAAGCTATTCACAACAATGGTCATTCAACAATATGGGGTCTATTGACAAAGCACCCATATTATGTGCAATTCCTGTGCTTTGTTTTCCAGCGCACTTCGATTCCATTTAATCAAAAAATATACAGGGTTATTCAGAGAGTGGTGAAAACCAGGAGAATTGGCAGGAGAATGAACAATCTAGACCAAATAGCCGATTTGGAAAGTGAAATAAATGGGAGAATTTTTCTGGTTTGACTATTTTGACCTAGAATTTTCACTTCTCCATTCATTCTCCCAATTTTCACCTCTTTCTGAATAACCCTGATAGTGAATTCACTATTTAGTGAATGTTCACCGTATTTTGCCGAAAATGGAGTCACCGAAGCAGATATCAATCACCGACAAATTCCACTGAACTGGGGGGGGGGGGGGAGGACTCCTAATAATAAATTATTAAAAACGTGTATAAATAATAGGAAAGGTCCTTAAAAAAAAAATACAAAAAGCTCTTAAGATATTTTTGAACAAAATGTAAAGAATGGTCTTTCAAAAAAATAAAATAAATAATATTTTTTACATTGAAACCTATGAGAGTTGCCTGTTTAAACCTGTCGAATTGAAACACCGAAAATCAGGGCATTTCGCCGCAATTTCAGTGCAATTCGCCACTCTGTGAATAGAAGGCACGATAGTTCTCTATGGGACAGTTTCGGTGCCGCCGAATTGCACCGCAATTCACTGTCAATTCGCCTGTACAGTATTTGGCAAATTGAGACCGTTTGTGAATAAACAAATTGCACCGAAATTGCACCTATGATGAAATTCACCATTTGGTGCAATTTGGGGACCAATTTGAAGGTTCGTGAATAACCTCTTTATATGATAAAGCATTTGTCTCCCTGTGCCACTCATTCCTACATGGACAACTGCGAGCGGAGAGCTGTCCTACAGGCCAGATCTCTGCTCACTTTGTGCAGCCCATCGACTGGGGAAAGATGGCGGCGCCCAGCACTGGATCAGGTTAAGTACAACCTGTGATATCTCATCAAGGTATAAGCTGTATCATTTGATCTTTAATCCCAATACAATATCCATCCATTGATGGGTTATCACAGGGTAAGTGACTCTGAGCTGTACTGGGGCCCTTTAAACTCGCAGTCAAATAGGTGATTTATGCGCTTAAGTCATTTGCGTCCTTGTTTCTTCATCTCTTTAAATAATTGAGGGGGAGCTTTGTTGTGAGACGTTGGTACTTCACAAATAAGACGTGGCAGTGTTTTCCAGCAGACTGACCTGAATGAATGCACTATACAGGGAAATATAATGGAAAGAAAAGAAAACCCCAGGATTCGGTTTCCACCTTCGCACGTGGAGTCCGCTGAAGGAGTTGTGTTTTCTTGTGCAGTGTTACAGAAGAAGCTATCTTATTACAGTAAAGGGGGCGACTGAGAAATTGAGTCGAGCTAATGCATATTTAAAGTCTGAACGCCTGGTCCACTTGATACATGCATTTTACATTACGTGCGCTAATAAGTGCGACATATGGATATTTCGCATATTTTCCAAACCTGCAAGTGTCAGGGTCACAGGCTAGAACGGATACATTTGTGATACGGATTTCAGAGAATATTTAACGTTTGAAGGCTGAGTCCAAATGAAAGGGGGAATAAAAACATAAATCAAACCCTACTCCTTTATTTGGGTCTCTCTAGAGACCCAAATAAAGGAGTAGGGTTTGATTTATGCTTTTTTTTTTCCCCCTTTCATTTGGACTCAGCCTTCAAACGTTAAATATTCTCTGAAATCTGTATCACAAATGTATCCGTTCTAGCCTGTGACCCTGACACTTGCAGGTTTGGAAAATATGCGAAATTTCCATTTGTCGCACTTATTAGCGCACGTTATGTAGAATGCATGTATCAAGCAGACCAGGCGTCCACAGACTTTTTAAATATGTAGTCTAAACAATATGTCTTCCCTTGCTAACAAAACTGGGCAGCTAAGCTGCTTACCAGTTAAAACAACATAAAGAGCGTTAACTTCCCTTAGGAATTCAGGGCCCTGCTCCCCTACTGGTCTCATCCAAAAACTGCCTTCCCAGGGAGACCCACAGCATCCTATAAATAAAGGCCGGGCAGTCTCAATAAGCGAGCAGCTGGGAGTTAACCCTATACAGAGCGGAAAAGGGCTTTCTCCATCCACCTACTGATGAAATCCTGTTCTATCGCCCTTCAACAATTTGTTGAAGGGCGATAATGGGGGTCAGGCACCCGTGGCACATATATCAAATTTAAAAAAGCTACCTTTTTGTGCTGTGTGGTGAACACACAATCCCCTGTTGTCCTCCCGAGGTTAGAAAACATACAGGGTTATTCAGAGAGATCTGAAAAGTCACCGCACGTTCGGTGACTTTTCGTTCCTCGCACTTTTGGGGCGATTCTAGTTCGTCGACTCTGCGGTGTATTCAGCAAGAACCGCAGGGCTCCTGTAGTGAAGGGAAAACTCGCCGAACACAACACCTGCAAAAAACAAGCCGAACACGCCAGAAAAATCTGAGCAGCCGCCGGAAAAAGCCGATACGCAGACGAACAGGGTGAAAGAAAAAAAAAAACATATGCTTGAAAGTTTGAAATTTGAAACGCTGTTTGCAGAAAAACTACTGAACGAGAATGTCTGGAATTTACATTTAAGATCAAATGAATGATAATAAAAAGGTCTGTTACAGAAAAATGAAAAAAAGTTTTTTAAAAAAATCTAAAAATAAAGAGCATAAACCTGACCAATGAAACCACCGAACGGCAGGGACTTGACTGACATTCCTCCGCTGTTCGGTGTCTCTATGGGGAATTTCACTGCCCTCGAACAGGCACCGTACGTGCAGGCAATTCGCCAGAATTTGGTGAATTGCCTGCTCTCTGAATAGTACCGAGATGTAATCGTTCGCTGAATTTCAGTGTCCGGTTACATTTCGGATCTTTCTGAATAACCCCCATAGTATCCATCAAATACAGAGACAGACACTGCTGTGCTGCCAAACAGTAACATAAAGCACTGTAAATAGACATTTCAGAGCGTAAAGCCCCTTTCTCAATGTACAAATCACTCAGCATGATCGGGCCAAAAAATATTTTTAGATGATAGCTCTCCTAGAGTGGGTGCACCTTGGACCCCCAAGTGACCAAATCCAGCAAATCGATTGACAATAAATTCCGGCAATCCACTTGCAGCAAAATAGCAACACTTATTTGGTTGAAAGGTGCATCAATGTTTCGGCCAACCAAGTGGCCTTGGATAATGTACAATGCCCCCCCCCCCCCAAGAAACCGCAAACTGATCAAATCGATGTAACCTTCATTCTTCTTTCCGCAGGTGTATTCTGAAAATGGATCATCACTGCCGTATCCTTAAAATATGGGGTTTTCTGGGATTTCTTTTTTTCAGACAGCCCTGCAGATCCTGAGCAATTCGGGGCAACGAGCGAATGGTTTGGTGTATTTCCTTGTGTATTCGGCGCTGATGATCACCCTCTCCTAGTTGATTTCATAACCTATTAACCTGCATTTCGTCTATTCACATACAAGGGACGGGTTAGAGGCGAGCTAAAGGGAACGTGATCGCTGCATTTAGTTACATAGGCTGAAAAAAGACATGCGTCCATCGGGTTCAGCCTCTCCCACATAACCTACTGCTGTTGATCCAAAAGAAGGCAAAAAACCCAGTCTGAAATATGCAACATACCGGGAAAAAATTCCTTCTTGGCCCCAGAATGGCAGTCAGATTTCTCCTTGGATCAAGAAGCTTTTACCCACATATTAAATATTATAACCCTTAATATTCTGTGTCTGCAGGAAGTCATCCAGTCGTTTTTTAAAAGTCTGTACAGACTCTGACCCAACCACCTCAACAGGCAGAGAATTCCACAGCTTTATTGTTCTCACCGTAAAATAACCCTTCCTATGCTTTAAGCTAAATTTTCTTTCTTCCAGTCTAAATGGATGACCCCTTGTCCTATGTATAGACCTGTTAATGAATAGGTTATCAGACAATGGTTGATAATGGCCCCGTATATATTTATATAAGGTTATCAGATCCCCTCTAAGGCGCCGTTTCTCTAAACTAAACAGGTTTAAGCTTGTTAGTCTTTCCTCATAACTTAACCCTTCCATTCCCCTTATTAATTTAGTTGCCCGTCTCTGCACTTTTTCTAACGCTATAATATCTTTTTTTAAGACAGGTGCCCAAAATTGCACGGCATATTCAAGGTGCGGCCTGACCATTGATTTATACAGAGGCAAAATTATGTTTTCATCCCGTGAGTGAACTCCCCTTTTAATGCATGCCAATACTTTGCTTGCCTTGGCGGCTGCTGTTTGACATTGCACATTGTTACTTAGTTTGAAGTCTATGATTATTCCCAAATCCTTCTCCTGCTTGGATTTCCCTAACTCCGTACCATTTAGGGTATAAATTACTTGCGTGTTCTTCACTCCAAAGTGCATAACTTTGCATTTATCTAGATTAAATCTCATCTGCCAGTTAAGTGCCCAGTCCCCCAATTTATCTAAATTCCTCTGTAGAGAAGTAACATCCTGGTCACATTGTATCACTTTTCCTAGTTTTGTGTCATCTGCAAACACTGATACATGACTTTCAATGCCTATCTCAAGGTCATTTATAAATGACCCAGAAAGCTTTTATTTTATATAGAGACAAATGGAGAAGATGCACAACACAAAGAAACCTTTACTGCTAGGCCTCCACAGGTCCATGGGGCCAAAAAGACCACTCCAAGAGCTCAAGTCACTGTTTAAGGCATCTTTAATGGGATATGAAGCAACGTTTTGGCCGTATTAAAGCCTTTCTCTGTCTTCAAGAAGACCAATACAGCTGAACAAAAAACTTGGCAGTGTAACAAATGGCGCCACCTAAAGCATGGGTTCCCAAACTCTGCCCTCCAGATATTTTGGAACTACATCTCCCAGAAGGCCCTGTCAACCTAATCATTGATTATCATGGGAGATGCAGTTCCAAAACTTCTGGAGGGCCGAGTTTGGGAACCCAGGACCTAAACGATAGTCAAATAAATTATTATGATAAGGAGTTAAAACAAATGATCTAACAATTAAAGTGGAAAATCTAAAAACGGGGGAATCAGCCAAAACTCCACAGGTAGAGAGTCCTTTCCTTCTATTTGCAAAGGAATGTCCAAAATCTTATCCACAGGACCTCCAAGAGAACAAATGATCATATATATGTATGTACAGGGTTATTCAGAGAGCGGTGAAAAGCAGGAGAATGACTGGAGAATGGAAAATTCTAGGTCAAAATAGCCAAACCAGAAAAATTCTCGCATTCATCTCATGTTTCAAATCAGTTATTTTGACCTAGAATTTTCCATTCTCCAGTCATTCTCCTGCTTTTCACCGCTCTCTGAATAACCCTGATAGTTTGAATCCACCACAGCAATGGAATCTCTCCTTCTAAAAACATGCACTCACATGATCCTGAGCTTATATACACATAGGCTCAGGATGATGTGAGTGAAATAAATTACAGATATATATATATATATGTGTATATATATCACTCACATCATCCTGAGCCTATGTGTCTATGAGAGAATGACTTGATATTGTACAGAACCGGGTAGGTGTGCATCCTCTAGGACCGGGCTCGGCAACCTTGGTCCAACAGATGTTTTGAAACTAGATCTCCCATGATGCTCGGGTACCCATTAGGCTGAGGCTGCGCCTTATGGAAAATGTACTTCCGTAACGTCTGGAGGACCAAGTTTGCTGACCCCTGCCCGGGATAACAGGCACTTATTGATGCATTAACATGGCCGATAAGAACCCTATCCTTTCGTCCCTGGTCTTTCGGCTTTGTCTGCGTCTGTGATCGTTAATCCATTAACTCCTTTTTAAAGCTTGGTTAAACAACTGTGTGGGACATTACAACCACCGCTACTTCTTCTCCTTCTGCCTCTTCATGACCATGGGCTGCATCTACTGCAGCATCAGCAGCCGTGTAATGTTCCGGGAGGCCTATACGGCCATCGAGGTGAGATTTCTTTCGTGGGGGGGGGGGGTGTCTTGCGATGGTTCTCTTTTATGATACGTGTATCTATGCCAGGCTCTATTATGTTTATTGCCTGTACGCCCCATTTATACCCCTTTTAACGAGATGAAAATTACAGTGCGAGGTAATTAAGCCCTGTGTTTATTTGTTAGACCTAGTTTGGTAATTTGTAGTTCTGAGCTTCTAAAAAGTGAGTGCGAGTGGAGCTTCTGCAAGGACGGCAAGCACCCTCATAACCATGAGCCGGTCACGCCTAACCCTGGCAACTCACATGTCCCGGAAACACCTATAGCACAATGCTCTGTCATGCCGAGTGCCCTGAAACACCTGGGCAAGGTAATCTGTGAGTAAATTAGCCTCTTTCATAGGACTTTGTGATTGATAACGTGTCTTGAAGCCAGGTTACACAACCTCCGTGTCTCGATAACTACCGATAAGCCTCTGTGCTGTGTTTCAGCCTTTCAAATGTATTATTCTGATATTCCGCCTCTAATTCCTGGATCTCTCGCACTGTCAAAAAAAGTGACATTTTTGGTGACGTTTGCCAAAAATGGGACAAGGGCACCGAACTCTGTGTTGCCCTGTAGCTGTTAGACTCTTCCTCTCTTATATACTCCAACAAAAGCAGCAACATTGTATCGCTAAATGACTCCAAAAAAAGTTTATTTTCTAAAAAATATTATATAATAAAAAGAAATTGAGGTGTAAATAGACATTGTTTAAAATGTATTCTTTGTCTGCTACACCACGTACTCTCCCTCATAACCACCCAGTTATCAAACGTCGAAAATACATTGAATATTGCATTGTTTTATTATAATATTATTGTATTTATACAGGGTTATTCAGAGAGCGGTGAAAAGCAGGAGAATGACTGGAGAATGGAAAATTCTAGGTCAAAATAGCCAAAACAGAAAAATTCTCCCATTCATCTCACTTTCCATATTGGCTATTTTGACCTAGAATTTTCCATTCTTCAATCATTCTCCTGCTTTTCACCGCTCTCTGAATAACCCGGATAGGTTCAATTTGCAATCATTTTAATGGGGTGGGCTGACATTTTTTAATTATAGAAAATTTAAAAAATATATTTTATTTTCTTGTGTGTGTGTGTAATATATGAGAAAAAATATATTATAAATTTTTTCTCATGAGGGAAAAAAAATTACACTTTAATTTTTATATAAATATATGTGTGTGTGTGTGTGTGTATATATATATATATTATTTTTTTTTTCTTAGATTTTTAACCGCTCTTTTTATATGGTTTTATGGGTTTTTCCCATTTACATAAATTCTACAAAGGAGGTATTAGACCGTAGCCAGTGGACACAATTAAAATGAGATTTTATTATTGTCATCATTTATATAGCGCCAACAGTTTCCGCAGCGCTTTACAATAACCAAAGGGAACGAGATAAACGGACATAGGATGGAATCGAGGTGTAGAGGGCCCTGCTCACAGGAGCTTACAGTCTAGATGATTTTATGATTTTGGAGATGGGTTCCTGTGTTTCGCGGTCTTCCATTTATCCTAGACCCAGGGGGAATGTCATTTCTTGTGCGGGTAACGGCATCGCGGCTGAGTTTTCACGATGTGGTTGAACAGGAGAGGACTGTACGGTAATTGTGTCTTCCCTATTACTAGAAAATGAAGCATCAGGAGAAGGAGATGCTCCGGCTCGCTGTAAATGAGGTGGGATATAGACATGTCTGTCTCCTCTAGTACTAACGTGTCATGTGAAACGTCACCCCAAAACCTATTTTTGCTTTAGACGTGGGAACACCCCAGTGGCCTTTTAAAAGCCACTACGTATCTCCCAAGTATCGCGCTCTACACAGATCTTGTCACCCTTGGTGAAGCAGAGAGTTTGTGTTGTATCCGTGTGTGCTATTGGAAGTTCTATCTGTACGGTTTAATCCTGTATTTTATAACCGCGGTGGGTGATCTTGGTTCTGAGCGGCCCGAGCCAGTGTTCATGTTCTGCAAGCCTCTGATCTCATGTTCCAGACTTTCCATTTTCCTGTAGCCGTTTCTGCTCTTTTCTGTCTTGGTCTGTTTCGTATCCTCGTGTGTGTGTTTTGAAGTTCTACTCATCAGGATTGCCTACAGATCGCAGTCATCTTTGGTAAAGACATTGTCATCGCAATCTGAGGTCAGGTGAGATCAGAAGAGCCCAAAGCGCAGGTGTTGCAAACGCTGTTGGAAAATCACCGGTATCGCAGCATCGACAAAAGCCAGTGTTTCACAAAAGTAAAATCCAAAGGGAAGCTGCCGTGTGAGGCTTTGATCGCACTTTGCGTTTTAGTTTTGTGACCGGCCAGTATTTATTGGAGCTGCAATATTGTTGGCTTTCGAGAGTGTTTCCAACATCGGCACTTTGTGAATTCACCCTGTAAAAAAATCAGATTTTATATGAACTACAACTCCCAGGAGCCACTGCATGCCCCATGAGTTGTGAGATTAGATCATGTCTTGCGTAGAGTATTATCGTCGCTTCATAATGGGCTGAGTGACCTCCTTATCCAGGACGGGGATTGCTCAAACATTACAGTCTTGGGACTTGAACAGAGCTTGAATATTATATTGAGTTCAGACTTTCACACATCACCTGCTGCTGTTGATGCAAAAGAAGGCAAAAAACCCAGTCTGAAGCGCTCGCCAATATGCAACCTACTGGGGGGAAAAATAGCTTTTTGACCCGAGAATGGCGTCTGATTTCTCCCTGGATCAAGCAGCTTTTACCCACATATTAAATAGTATAACCCTTAACCCCCCTGACAGGTTATCCCGAGTGTGTCTCGGGGTTAAATATCACCACTGAAAGCGGTAACCCCGAGCCACAATCGGGCTGCATACATTACCTCTCACTGTGCTCCCTCGCGGATCCCCCGCAGTCTCCTCCGGCGATTGCAACCTCATACTTCCTGGTTTCCTTCTCGCGAGAAGGGAACCAGGAAGTGTGAGGTTGCAATCACTGGAGAAGACTGCAGGGAACATCAGGGTTACCTCTTCCAGCATAGGGCTTTAACCCTGAGACACACTCGGGTAACCGCCGGGGGGGGGGAATAAGTAAATTGGGACGCATTTTTACTAGGAATTCTGACAAAAATCAGACCACCAGGGAGGTTAATATTCTGCGTCTGCAGGAAGTCATCCAGCTGTTGTTTAAAAGCCTGTACAGTCACTGACCCAACCACCTCAACAGGCAGAGAATTCCACAGCTTTATTGTTCTCATAGTAAAATAACCCTTCCTATGCTTTAGGCTGAATTTCCTTTCGTCCAGTCTGAATGGGTGACCTCGTGTCCTGTTAATTAATAGGTTTCCAGAAAAATGGTTTATAATGGCCCCATATATATTTATATAAAGTTATCAGACCCCCTCTAAGGCCCCGTATATATTTATATAAAGTTATCAGATCCCCTCTAAGGCGCCGTTTCTCTAAACTAAACAGGTTTAAGCTTGTTAGTCTTTCCTCATAACTTAACCCTTCCATTCCCTTTATTTAGTTGCCCGTCTCTGCACTTTTTCTAGCGCCATCATATCCTTTCCTAAGACAGGTGCCCAAAACCACACGGCATATTCAAGGTGCGTCTTACCATTGATTTATACAGAGGCAAATACGTTTCTTACTCTCTTTACATATATTGGGTTTTGATGCATTTACCTCTATATATTAAAAACCGTAGATCCGCCTCTAGTTTCCCAAAAAATGTTCAAGTTAAAGAACCCGCGGCCCCTTGATCTCATCCCTGAGATGTGCCGCTCACACTGACCCTGCTGGGACAATACACAACCCGTGAGACAGGTTTGACTTTAACACCATGAAAACCAGTTTAATGTTCCTGGTCTTCTATGACAACGTGGAAATAGGGTTTGAATAATATCGAGCACGTGAGTCAGAGCAGATTCTGAGCTTGCTACCCTCACTATACCTAGTAAAACATTTCTAAAACCACTGCCCGGAGATTGTTGCAGGAATCGTTAATAAGCTGCTTCGACTCGTTTTGATAGTGTGTTGTTTGGTGTTGTGTAGAACTTGTACTGATGCAATGGGGTCCCACGTCCCACAGGTTTAAAGGTGACATTCCAGCTGTCAGTTTGTATATGCTGAGTTTCTGTTCCACATTTCTCGGGTGTTTCTATGTCTTGTCGGATGAGGAGGTCCCCCCCCCCACCCTCTGCGTCATATCAATGTTGCTGCATTTACCTCTGCTTGCTTTCCTTCCTACCTGTCCCTAACATAGCACCTTTTTAACATCACTATTATATGTATTAACGTGCTGGACATGGTTGCAGCTGCAAGTAATCTGCTGCACGTTGCATCGTGTCAAAACCTGAAAATGATTTGGTACTTTATGTTCGTAACTACTGTATTTTAAATGAAACGATGCCCTCAGTAGTCGTGCTTAACCAATTATTTTACATAAAACCACTGGCAGGAACTGTTTTATGGGAAACCACTTTACTTTACCCATTAACCCTATCACAACCACACACCCCCAGTGTAAATGCACTGTAATAGCTTTACAGTGCAGGGGATCACAGGCAGATTGCTGCCTCTGCTGGTCAAACTCTGGTACTGCAGCATGTCTCTAAAAATGCACTTCTGGGAGTGACCGTACGCCAGCTGCAATGTCCAATGTACTGAAATTTCTAGGACCTGTTCTGGAGTCCCTATACAAATGAAATTTTGTTTGCGATAAACCAAAATCCCTTTCGTTCATCCAGATGTACAGAACAAGTTAACTTGATCTTCAGAAGGACCTACAGGTGCCAGAGATGGTAATGAAGGGGTTAAACATGTTATATATTGACATTGAACCCCCTTGTATTAGCTTGCTGTATTACTGCCAGATTGTTGTTACATCAGGTTATTATAGTTCATCGAAAAGAATGTAACTAATTTGGTCCAGAAACACGGTAAGTGCCAAAACGTGACTTCAAAGAACTTCTAAAGGTCTATATTCTAGAAAATTACCCTTTTATAATTAAACCTCACACCAAAACCGATCAGAGGCCCATGTGTATCTTCCCGCACCAAGTTGCGCTCCTAGTGGGAGCCAGTATAAATGGTTCTGAAATTAAAGGGACGATCTAGGCCCGGGCTGTCAAACTCCAGTTTCCCCAGATGTTTCTGAACTACAACTCCCATGACTCTCTAGCCATCTACTAGAGAATTCTGGGAATTGTAGGTCTCAACATCCGGGGAGCCGTGAGTTTTACAGGCATTGCGACCAAAGTTATTCAAGTGGTCACAGTGCCCTGAGCATGTGTCGTCCTGACCCCCTTCCCTGTGTGGGGCTCATGGGGGGCTGATTCGACCCTCTGAGTGAAGGAGCTTGGCTCTGCCCACAAGCTCAGAATAGCAAGCACTGATCTGAGCTTCAGTGATGGATACCTGAAAGCTGAGAATCCGTGCAGGACATAGGTCCCTCTATTGGTTCTTGGTATGCTCGCATTGCGAGCCATTGGATTGTCTGATCGTTGGCTCGAGTCGAGCCACTTCCATCCCATGACATTGTGAAGCAGGCAGCATGGCACATCCGAAGGCTGAGAGGGAGAACGGCACTAGATTCCAGGTGAGTTTTTTTAAAGTGGAAAGGTTTTGGATCTAGAGCTTCCATTATACTGAGCTTCGTGGGAAATGTTGCTCCAAAACCATTGGAGGGCCAAGGTTGCTCTAGAGTATTCCTTTAACTCCTTCACTACCGATAAGAGATTTCTCGGGCTTCAAAAGGGTACCATCTGGTGCCTCCGATTATCGAGATATCTCGGTATGCTGATCTGCAGCCCAAAAGCAAACGAAATTTGTTTGCTGCAAAAAATTTCGTTAGCTTTTGGACTGCAGAAGGTGCCCCCAAAGTTTTAGCCCTGCGGGCATAATGCCCAAAGAGCTAAAACTGTAAAATCTGCTGCTCAAAGCTCTGAAATAGACTTTCAGACGCTGATGCAGGGAAAAAAAGAAAATAGACCAGCCGCTGCTCAAACTAAATTTGGCAGTAGATGGCGCCATCTACTGGCCAAAAATAGGTTATTTACAGTGAGTATAAACTTGTTTTGTTACGATTGTGTAGGATCATACCTATGTTTTTAATTAATGTACCAGACGTGTGCGTTCCTTTTCATGTACAAAACCTAACATCTACTCTTTCCTTAGACCTATAACGATACGCCGCCCCCCAGCTTTACCTTCCAAGAGAGGGCGTTTCACAAGTGCATCATATACCTCTGGGTGCTATGCAGGTAAAAAACAAAAAACCTGTTGCTGTCAAGTAAAGAGTTAAATAATGATCGCTGTATAAAATGCTTTGTGCTTTTGGACCTTCAAGAAATGCAATTAATAGATCTGCCTCTATAAAAGGCATTCACCTATCCGGGCCGCTCAGAAAGCTGCTGGGTGTTTATGTCCCCAAATGCAAACATGAATTCTGGGTAAGAAACGTGCATCTATGCACTTTGGCTCCATAGCAGATGAAATTCAATGCCGATGGGTCAAGCGTACACTGGGGATGCAGCAATGTAAATCCACTTATGGCAAACGAGATTCATGCGCTCCTGTCCGATGTCTGAAGTGGCATTCATGATGCGTGCTTGATTTTCCCAGGTATAATGATGTCTTGTATATACCTAGATGGAATACTTCCACATCTCTTTACCCCCTAACAAAAAGCTCTTTAATATTAACCCTTTCAATGCAAAGTCTATTCTTGGTGTCAGCAACCTTGGCTCTCTAGATGTTTTGGAACTACATCTCCTATGATGCTCAACCCCTCATTGGGATGACAAAGCCTCAAGGGAAATGTAGTTCCAAAACATCTGGAGGACCTAGGTTGCAGTCCCATGGTTTAGATCAGTAGTTCCCAACCAAACCGCGGTCCTCAAGTCTCCCTAACAGGCCAGGTTTTAAGGATTCCCTTGGAAATACAGACTGAATCCTGCAATCACTGAGCAGCAAATCCTATCACCTGTGCTTCAGATATCTGCAAACCTGGCCTGTTGGGGGGACTTGAACTCACTTAGGAACCACTGGTCTAGATCATAGAATGTTATTAATTCCTGAAGGAAAATCTGCATGTTTATGGCGCAGTCATCCGATAGTCTACACGTTATAACAATTGTAATTTCTTTAATCCTAGCTCGAAACCTTCATTTCAATTCTATAGTTCTGTAGGAATTTCACCATATATCTCTATCAACTTATATATTCACTAAAAAGCCAGTATTAGGAATGTAATAAGTGATTCTTCATGAAAAGCCATAAGGGTTTCTGGTTTGGCACCACCTTGTGGCTGCCCAGAAAAATTGCAGTATTAAAAAAATTGTAGATTGAGGCAAAATATGACGATCGTGTAAGTATTTCAATGCACTTTACTGCCTACTTGTCTTTTTCTGATGCGAGTGAGATGTTAGGATTACCAATATTGTTAACCCTAAAACACAAGCACAAATATTAACCTTATCAATTTACGCTGGTTATTTCTGCACGTTATCCACAACACAAAAAAGGATACGAGTACGGCAATAAACTGCGTTGAAGGAAAAAATAAATCAGGATTGCACTAATTTCTCAGACAAGAAAATGAAGAATATGCTTAATCTTTAACACCACAGCAATTTTCTCTGCAGCCACCAGGTGGCGACCTGGCAATAAGATTCTAAGGAGCTTCTATCCCGCCCATGCATTCTTGTGTCCACCTAGAAAATTGATTTGCAATCTGTAGGATTTTTGTACAGGTGGTTTTCTGCCCCAGAGAATGGAGCTGCATGCAACAACTTTGATCAAATCTCCTAACACCTGCTTTGACGTCCATATATTTCCAGTTCTGTAGCGGTGGCTCTTGGGGCACTTACCTTGTGGCATGCCATGCTGATTACTCGAGGGGAGACAAGTATAGAAAGGCACATCAACAAGAAAGAGAGGAAAAGATTGCAAGCTAGTGGAAAGGTAATTTTTTTTCTTGTTTTTGTCTTTAAGCGATGACGTGGTCAGTTTGAGCTGGGATCACAACACATGGCAAAGTCTGCTTGCGTTGTGGTTTTCTACCGCTTGCACAAGTAATCTAGTTACAGCTTGTGTGTTACAAATAAAAGCACATGCTGCTGTTTTTTCTTTGTTTGAAGTAATTGCATGTAAAAAAGGAAAAATAAAGTTAGGGTGTTCCATCTCCTGTTTGTATTTTGTGGATTTACCCCATGATGCAATTTTTACCAAAATCTGTGTGAAAGTTTTACTTGTATACAGTATTTAACAGTTAAAGCACAGCAGGAATAAGGGAATGTTTAGATAAGGCTGCAGAGGGCTATTGTTCTCCAGGCTACCTGAGCTAAGAGATGGCAGCTGAATGAGATAAAAAAAGGGAGCCTAAAATACTTCTAATCTACCCCCTGTTGATGTGGTACATCCCACACAATACAATGATGAGTGATCGACCAATAGACTCAATTCTATATACAAAGCCACACAGTGAGGAGCAAGTGATGGAAAGATACTGTAGGCGGGAGGGAGTTAACACAGAATATCACACAATGGATGCACCTAGTGACAGAGTAAAATATCTTATCTTACATGTGCTTTGTGTTTGTTTAGTTATCAGCAACGTAAAATAATCAGGACATTTTATTTTTTGGTGGTAGTGACCCTTTAACTTGCATTTGTGCTGACAGATTTTTCTTATCTGTTCTACAGGCATTCCATAATCCTTACAGTTATGGTCGGTGCCAAAACTGGAGAATATTCTTTGGGGTAGAAATAGACCAGTAAGTATTCTAGGAGAACCATAAGGCTAGCGGTCCACTGGCACCGTAGTTGGGCAACTGACTTGATCACATGAGTACAGAAAACGCCATCGGCCAATCAGGGACATCCACTGGAAGGGTCTGGACGACCCAGATTGGCCGATTGGAATGAAAAAAAATTAACCCCGCTGCGGGGAGCTGAGTTCCAGGACCATGGACATCCCCTGTCTAGTGCTGCCGATGCACTGAAAAAGAAAAAACCTCACGGTGGGAATTAACCCGTCCCTGAAAGTTTTCAGCACCAGGGAGACCAACACTGCATACAGCTGGCTCGCAAAGAAAAAAGACGCGAGAGAAAAAGACTAAAGACCAAAATTTCGCAAAGAAAAAATCCTTTTTTTTTTTCTGCGGATTAAAAATAAAAGCGAAAATATTTTTTACATTGAATCCTATGCGCTTCGCACTGAATCACTTTTCTATGGGGCAATTTCCCTGCCGCGGTTTAACTATAAAATTAATCTTTTTCATGTAAACTTGTACTGGATGGTCTGATAACTCCTATTGAAATGGGTAAGATCGCCAGTCTGTTGTAGTGACAAAAAAATTATCGGAAATAGTCAGTCGTGGTCTGCTGCCGTAGAAGAGGGCTGATTCACCTGCATGATGTAGGAGCGGTCGGACGACTTCAGATGATATTTGATGATCGCACAAATATGGTGCCAGTGGACGGCCAGCCTAAAACGTTTTGAGATTTTTTTATTTCCTTTCGCCATTGTATTTGAATTGTGACTAATGCTCTTCCAGCTCTATAAAGTGATAAATAAAGATACAGGATGAGCCTTTTCTGGAATTCTAAACTCCAGAAGACTCCAAACATTGGATCTTTCAGTGATTCCAGGCCAGGGGTGCTCTGTATCGCTAGGGAGTGTGGCACATGCGGGAGCTGCCCACAGGGTCCTAGCATGTGACACTGTGCCCGGAGTTTCAATTACTCTGGGCATCATGTCCAGGAAGAAACGCTGCACACCATGGCCGGCATGTGCATCACTGGGAGCTGCAGCAGGAAAGAGATCTCCTTCCTCTCAGACATTGGATTGACCTGCCTTCTGAAATCCAGAAGTATCCAAACTCTGCAATGCTTCCTGAGCGTTCCACGTAATAGGTGACCTGGACTTTAAGGCCAGTTATTGCTCCTACAACAAGAAGTTATCATGAACCTACTTAAAGCTCATTTTAGATTGCAAGCTTCTTGGGCTGCACGTCAGTCTCTGCCTTATTTCTGTGGAACTACTGAACTGCGCTCAGCGAGGCGGCTAGACGGACATCAGGGTGGAAGGAACGTCCACTCTCCCGGATGTTCCTTCTGCTCTTAAACACTCGTCTAACCCCAGCTTTTAGCATTTCGCGCTTGTGATAAAGATAACGGACTTGCAAAGGTCACAATCGCTAAATGAATATTTACATCGCATGACTTTCAGAAGATAACGCCACATGTTCCACCTTTCTTTTCTGCTGTCCCCAGGCATTGGATTACCCGAGTGGTGTTGCCTTCGTCTCACCCACCTGATGGGGATGGTTTGACATGGAGCGCTCCATCCTGGATCCAAACACCGCAGAAATCTGTCCTCTCTATATGATTGCTCTTCTAGGGACAGATTCACCGCACGTGCGTTACAGAACCTCTCAAAGCACAGAAACACCCGCCACGTGCTGCACACGCGGTGTCGGCGTACTCTTTCCGCAGGGATTTCCTGGAAAAACAAGCAAACCTCTGAAAAGTCTCTAAACGTGTGCGTTTGTCGGAACGGATGAAAACCCTGACACTTCATGCCTGCGAGTAAGGGAATACTGCTGAATGATCTGCCCCGAGAACGGGAAAATAAGCCAGGCGGACACTGCTAGTGTATATAGGAATTATTTAAAATTGACCTCAATCATCCAGCTCTGAATACGGACTCTTAACCCCTTCCCTACAAGTAGATTTCCATAAAACCACTAGCTGGACTCAACACCTTTATGGAAAACCCACTTCCCAGTAACTCAAGACTGCAGAAATGTGCTTCTGTTTGTTTATGGCCAGAAGAGGGCACTCTCTGCCTAACAAAGTGCTACTATATAATACTACAGGTACACTCCACCCTTCTATGGTCAGAAAAGCAGCCCACCAAGCGACTCAAAACCATTCTAGCACTTCGGCAGACAGGTCTACTGAACTGTAGAATGTAACCCCCAAACAAATCGCTTTATTGCTCTAAAACAGTGGTTCCCAACTACAGTCCTCATGTCCCAGTAACAGGACAGGTTTTAAGATATTTCCTTGGGGGAAATGCAGACTGAATCCTGCAATCACGGAGCAGCAAATCATATCTGAAGCACAGCACAGGTGATATCTGGCAAACCTGACCTGTTAGGGGACTGGAGGACCAGGGATGGGGACCACTGCTCTGGAATATGATCAGATTGATTGAACTCCATGTTACCTGGAGGAGCTCCTGAAGATCACTTTTATGGTAAATTGGCCAAAATAAGCATCTTCAGACTTAATCCTCTATAAATCAAAGTGTCGTCCAGTTAACCGGCTAATGAACACTGAACAAAACCAAGCTGTAAAAATGTGTTTTCTGAAATAATGTGGAAAGCTCAAGGTCGGCACCCATTTAATTTAATTATCCAGAGCACCACCTGTTTAGCACAGGGGTCCAGCAACCCTGGCCCTTCACATCTTTTAGAACTACATCTCCCATGCAGCTCAGGCACTCATTAGATTGTCAGAGCATTATGGGAAGCGTAATCCCAACACCTCTAGAGGGCCAAGGTTGCTGACCCCTGTTTTACCATATACTTGTAAATAAGTAACGATAAAACCCAGACTGTCTGTACCCACGTAGACTGAATTTTGGGTTTGGACGTATCTAAATCCAGTGCTAGTGATCATGCCAAGCTAATCAGGCTGTTACAATACCCGTCCTCTTTATCCCCTCACTGTGTGTGCTTTGTTATATTTGCTTTCGTTGTTTAACATGTTTTCTTGGTACGGAACTTCACAGTCTAACACTTCAATCCATTTACAATGTCAATATTTTGTACAAATTTATTACGAGTTGAATTTGCAGTAGTTACATGTGTAGCAGAATTCCCCCGACGCGTTTCCAGAGAGATTCTGCTCACTAAGACTGGAGTCTGTTTTCTGTTAATGTTATCTGTTCCGTTAACCAGAGTGATTAAAACTGTTACTTTTATAAAAGCGCTGTCTGTGTAAAATATATACAGAAAAAGGGGGGGGGGTGTGAATGTATCAATAATAAAGCAATCCAGCCACCTAAGTCAAAGCAGGATTCAATAAATTGGGGGAGGACAGGTATACAGGAAGCTCTGGGTTTTCTTTATATGCGGCTGCAAAGTTTTAAAACCCCGGCGCCTAGTGTCTAATAAAAAATGCTTTGCACCTAATTTGACACGTCTGTCAAGTCAAACCTCAGCGGCAGAGAAGCAGCACATTGAGATTTAATGGCGACGTTATACTGGTGGCTACAGAGGGGGTTATTAAACGAGCGACAGGTTTTGCGGATTCTTTTCAATCGTCAGCAAAAAGTCCTTTAAGCCACAGAGTTGCCTATAAGTGTAGCTCGTTCTCATTCCAGGAGCAAATTAAAGGCTCCCCTACAAAGTATAGCAGCCGTTCATTTACAATAACCTGCTGCAGCAAAGCTTGCGGCGCTCTTGTAATAATGACTCCAGCAGCCTTGGCTCTCCAGATGGCTCTTAAATTGTAAGCTCGAGCAGGGTCCGCTCTCCTACTGTACTGTGTGTTGAACTTGTATTTGTTATTCTGCCTCCCATTGTGCAGCGCTACAGAACTTGTTGGCGCTCTATAAATACTTGTAACTGTTTTCAAACTACATCTCGCTTGATGCTCAGGTACTCATTAGATTGAAGCTACATTTCCCATGAGACTCAGCCAAAACATCTGGAAGGCCAAGGTTGCCGACCCTTAACGACTCAATTGGACTCCACAATAAAAGTGAAGTCTGCTCAACGGCTCAGTCGGACTCAGCCCTAAGGGTCAGCAATCTTGGCCTTCCAGATGTTTTGGCTGAGCATCATGGTAGATGTAGTTTGAGAACACCTGGAGGGCCAAGGTTGCCGACCCTTAACGGCTCAGTTGGACTCTAGTAATGAAACCCCTCAGTTGGACTCTAGTAATGAAACCCCTGTCACAGTGGCAGGCATTGCTCTATGCTGAAGTGCTAGGAGGGTAAAACAAACTTTAGGAGGCCTTCACTAAACAGTGACCTCAAAAACAAATCGCAAAAGGCAGCCCCCACCCTCCAAGCATGTGACGTGTGCAAAATTCACTTTGTGTCAGTCTACGCATGAGGCTCACAAGCACACGGTATGTTAAATCTTTACTATAAAATAAGTTGCCATTAGAACTTACATCACTCAGACCACCCACACCCAAACAAAATGTGCATTTTCACCTTAATTAGGCCACACGACCAGCTATTAAAGCACATTACTATACCTTTACAATATACATTATATTTATATATATATACTTTGTTGTGATGTCATGCCAAATTATTTACTAATGTAAACTTGTGCTACGTAAGTCCCAGATGCGACCCAAGGGGTCAAGAACTGAAATAATTAATGTAGGAATGGGTTAAGAGATGTAGTCAAGGCGAGGGGATCTTCTGCAGGATCTGACGGCATGGAGGATCTGTTGTAACGTGTTAGTGGCATCTCGGTTAGATTGTCTCCGTGCAAACAAAGCTAGCTTCCAACTTCTCTTTCAACTGCCTGGACTTCCAAGTAAAAACCTGGAACGAGAAGGGCCTTGTGATGCAAACGTATGATAATCAGTCTTAAAGTTTGTTGTGGTCGGAGTTTCTCAGCTCAGGGCCCACCACCAGGCCTTAAGGACCACCTTGGGGAAAGGCATATAGAAGCGCAGTGGCAGTCCCCGCGGGTGGGAACCCGCTCACCGAAACCCTGCTGGATCCGCAACAATATATAAAAGAATGCGGCAGGACTTTAACATTTAGTGCAGCTCCGTGAGTATTAGGGGGCTAGCAAACCCCCAAAATGTTATGTTTTGGCCAAAATCATACATAAATGCAACCTAGCGATTTTTATATTCAGGTTATAACAATTTTTAATAAAACCTCTCCACCATCGTGAAAATTCTTCTTATCTAAGACTTTACCCATCTATTTTAAGTGAAGGTGGTGGTAATGGGGAGATCCAGACGGGCAGGCCCTGAACATCTCTGGGCTGAGAAAATGGTTTATGAATTTGATGCAAACCAGAGCAAGTCACTGTTGCAGCCAATACAAAGCCATATGCCTTTTTTCCAGGGTGTTTAAAAAAAATTACAGGATAGACTGTCATAACTTTTCATGCCAAACCCTCACGAGCACAAACCACTTCTCATGTCTATTGTTTTTGTAGATCCCGGTGCCTCCCTATTTTAAGAGCAGCTTTAGGCTAAGGTCAGACGAAAGCAGTTTTAACGTGCGTTTAACCGCACTAAATCACGGCCGTGCTAGCAGCAAATGATGTCCAATGCCGGGCTGCATATGAAGAACGGCCGCGCAACGCAAGTGGCAAACGAACGCATTTATTCGAGAACGTCAAACCGCTAGTACTGACGTACAGAGTGCGCTGCGTCCGCATAGCGGCGTGATTGGGAGACGTCAGACGCTGCTAGTGTACGGCTAACCTAACGTCCAGACACAAAAAGTGTTTTATTGATGATCCGTACAAAATCACGGACGAAAATGCGCATCGTATGACCGCTATCGCGTATTCCGTGAAAAAATACGTCCATTCGTTCGAACGCACTTTTTCACGGACAACGCGAAAAATGCATTAGTCTGACCCTAGCCTTATGAAACATGCCAGTGTGGAGTTAATAACTCGGGGCTAAATCCATGCCCTTCACTATCAAGTGAATTTCCAAAAATCCACTGCCAGGAACCAGTGGGGGTTTGTGTGGGAAATTTATAATTCTACAGTAAGAAATATTTGGAAATATTCCCAGTGTATTTCTTTCTGTAATAATCATTTGGCAGGCATAGCTCGCCATCTAATGGCCAAATAGAGTTACTGCAGTTAGAACTACAGCCCGTGTCCCAGTGTAGCTGGGGAGTGTCCAATACCCAGTTTTAGCACCTTGGGCATCATACTCACTGCGCTAAAACTTTGGGGGACACCTTATGAAGCCCAAAAGCAAACAAAACTTGTTTGCAACAAATGAATTTACTTTGCAATCACACAGCGAAGCTACAGATCGTGTTCATGCAAGCTCAGGCTGCTGTGTCAGCTACTTCTGATAGTGTATGCACAATCACTGTAGTGAAGGGGTAAAGACAAAACCATTCCCATGTAACCTTTGTTAATTAATGGGGTTAAAGCCTGGTGACTCACCATTGGCAGCGCGCTTCCACCGCCTCCTTCCGGACCAACCTTTTCTTATCATCCAACGGTTTAGCTAAGGCACGGATCACTTGCTGCTTGTAAGGCATGAGCTGTCAAGAGACAACGTGCTAAATAAGTCTTTAAATAATAACCCAGAACACCCTTATCACAGCTAGACTGGTTTAAAGTTACAATTAAGTTTGCAAAAACCTGGTGTATAGAAGTGGGAGAAACGGTGTATTTGGGACGTGTACAATAGATGCTGCTGGTGACTAGGGGAGTGTAACGAAACCCTATCAAAAAATTGCAACGTAAAAGTTTTATAAACCAAGAAGTAATTCTATCCAGCGCAAAAGAATGTATGCGTGTAAGAACAGAAATAGAATTGCTTAAAATGTATGTACAAATACGTCATACAACAAGTGCAATAGAGTGCTCTGGTGCTCAATATGAGCCCATTTTTTGTGAATGAAAGAACAAGGGTTTCTACTCACATGTTTCAGAGCCTATAAACACCGGCTCTGTTGGACGCTTTGTGTCAACTCTGGGGAGACACTGCCCTATTCTGTATCAATGGTCCCTAGGTTCCAATGTTGGAATCTAGGTTTAAACCCAGCTCTAGTGTGTTCCAGCACCAATAGGGTTGCCAGATCAACCATGTTTTCCTGGACACATGAATTGTTCCTGCTGATGGGCAGTGCATGAAATGCAACCCCGCTGCATGTAGCATCCATACGCTGCAGATAAGGAATCCCAGGTGACCTGCCTTGATTTCTTTCCTGCAGCATTTATACATTTTGCAGAGCAGTACTTTTCCATGTGCTCCCCACTGCATGAAATTGTAATATGTGTCCAGGAAACCATGGCCGATCTGGCAACCCCAAGCACTAACCCACTGTTCTTCACAGGTGCTGCAGATGAAAATATGCAAGTTATATAATTTGCATAGCTCACATACAAGTTACATTCAGTACAAAAACTGCAAAAGACATTGCAGGGACTTCCACATTTTGGAAGCCCTGAGCCAAAGAGGAGGAGCCGCCGAGGGAGAAAAGGTGAGTATTATCAGTTAAATAATAACAAATTATTTTGTTTTTAAGGGGAAAAAAGTGGAGTATTTTTTTTTTTTTTAATAGAGTGTCACTTTAGTGCACCTGTAAAAAAATAGAAGATAAAACATTCTTCCATGAAATGCTTACCATGTGCAAGGGCAGCTTTGTCAGAGCGAGCATACATTTCAAAGCTGTGATTCGAACCGCCTGTGCAGGAAAGGGCAGAGAGGTAAGTAACTCACTATAATCAATGAGGCTTCACAAGGAGACGATGTTGACAAATGCACAACATGCAGTATAATATATTACAATGTCTCTACCCTTAAGTTATTAAAATACATGCTTGCAGAGGTTTAGTATCCCTTATCAAGTATTCAGAAATGTTCCAGAAGCTGAAATTTTGTTTGAGTGGCGCCATGCCTCTAAAAGTGCAAAACCCCACGTCTGACCTCATGGGACAGGTCAAAACTAAACTTTTAGAAAATATAAAAATGACCTTCAGGCAATGTAAGGTGCATAGGCTTCAGAGGGTTATAATGATTGAAAATCTGTGTACAGCACAGATACAGTTACATGGTATTTATAAAGCGCTAACAAGTTCAATCTAAGATACATGGGTTACTGTAAACTCCATATACAGGCATTATGTCATATAGATATTGATTTTATTTTCATTTGGTATTTTTTGGAAGCTGAATTGCTAAGAATTTCATTACGATCACTAAAAATCCCCATAAGCAGGAGATCAACATTTTATTATCTACCTTTATCACATTTACTGTATTTCACACAACCATTTCTGCCTGTACGCTGATAATGCAGCCCCCTGTGCGAGAGAAGGCACACCATCTAGAATTAGAACCTTTCATCCCAGAGATATTTCTATAAAGAATACTTGAAAATGTTAAATGTAAATTATTTTAGTCTTTTCGCCATCTCTGAATAATATTTAAGGGAAGAATTTTTTTATTTTTTTTTACCCTATATTTAATTATTATGCACCCAATGTTTCAAATAAATGTTACATTTTTATCAACAAAAAGTGCCTAGTACTGAAAGGGTTAAAAGGAATGTAATACATTGTCACAACTATCATTTGTTATCAAATTATCCAAGTCTTTCATCAACCCAACATAGGCAAATCTGAGCTTGTGGTCTAGACGTGTGGTTCCCAACCATGGTCCTTAAATTCCCCTAACACAGTGTTTTCTAACCCTGGTCCTCAGGTCCCCCTAATAGGCCAGGTTTGCAGATATCTGAAGCACAGCACAGGTGATATGATTTGCTGCGCAGTGATTGCAGGGTTCAGTCTGCATTTCCCCCAAAGTGATCTGCAAAATCTGGCCTGGTTGAGGCTCCCAAGGACAAGTTTGGGAAACACTGCCCTAACAGGTCAGGTTTTAAAGAAATGCAGACTGAATCCTGCAATCACTGAGCAGCAGCAAATCATCTCCCCTCTGCTTCAGATATCTGGCAAACCTGGCACCTGTTAGGGGGACCTGAGTTCCAGAGCTGAGAACCACTGATCTAGACGTCTAATCGGTGCTGTGCAATACCATTGAGCATTATGTAGCTTACACAATGAAAGCACAAGCCCACGGCAAAGCAAGGTTCATAATGATTCCATTTCAGGTCCCACTGACATGGTCACAGCAAAAAAGACCATGTTGTTTTTCCATCGCTCATTTTTCCATTCATAGAATTTACAAAAGCAAAGCAGTCGCCCTTCATATGACACATGTATCACACTGGGAGCAATATCAATTTATACATTCTAGGATGCTTTTCTAGTGTAAAACGGTATAATGGGACCTGATCTTTAGGTTGTAAGCACTAGACTCACCATTGCGGGGCTGGAAGACAAGCTGAGGAGCTTTGTAATCAGTGTATCCATATGAACACTCAGGATGTCAGCTGCTTCCAGGAGCAAAGGCTCCAAACAGGTCAGCGTGGACAGCTGGACGACTTGATCAGGACAGGATAAGGCCTCAAGCAGCAGGGATAGCAGCTGAACGGAAGATTTCCAGAAATCAATGTAAGAATATATGTGACCATCACTCAGTGCATTTCGAGAACAATCCGAGTAATTATTTATTTCCCAGAGTGATGCGGTTTACTCACCGATGGAAGCTCTGTCATAAGAACTTGCTTTGGTAAGGAGTTCAGGACATGAGACAAAGCTTTCAGGTAATTTGGTTTGTCATCTGAGGGAACAAATGAAGAACCTTTAAGTCGGTCAGCAATGAGGCTGGAGAAGCACTTTACGGTTCGTAAGGCTTGTGGCAAAATCCGATGTTAGGATAATCTATGTGATCTAAAACATTTAATAAAAGCGAATGTCCCTGAATAGAGCACTGCTATATAAAATCAGGGCTCAAAATTTCCTCTCGCCTCGAGAGTGATAAATTAAGCAGGGCTAGTGGAAATGTGGCATTTTGGAACTGTGGAATTTGTCATTGACCACATGGGATCAGAAGCGGCGAGTAACCTGTTAGCCTGGCTAGTACCTTAGGAATTAAAATGTCAAACCCTGATAAAAATGAAAGATTTATAAAGCTCCAACTTACTCCACAGCGCTGTACAATGCGTGGGACAAAAATAAGTTTGATACACGCAGAACAATAGGAAAAGAGGACCCCCTTCCTGGGAGCTTGTAATTTAAGAGGAGAGGGCTGACACCGAGGTGAGGGTAAATAGCCTATGGAAAGTAATGTGATGCATGGAGGCTGAGTGGGAGATAGAGCAGGAAAGGGGCAATGGGGGGGGGGGATTAGGGAGTGAGCCAATATTACTTCAGAGAGGCTTGTGTTTTTAGAGATGTATTGAAAGACTGGAGGCACTGGGAGAGTCAATTGTTAAGAGGGAGCTCTACAGATGGGGCAGCTCAGGAAAAGTCTTGAAGACAAGAGTGAGGTGTGCGGGTACGAGGACATGAGAATAGCAGAATATATATTTTTTTCCACTAACTACAGGCATTATAATGAGAGAATAAAATTATATTTAGTACATTGAGGTGATAGAACCTTTGCAAATAACCTGGCACCCCGTTTAAAGTCTGTCAGTGTGTAAGACGTCACCTCTACTGGCGGAGTGGAAGCCTTGAACTAGCTTTGGAACATTCTCCGTGAAGAACCTCTGTCGGAACATGATCCGGATGTCAGCGTGGCAGGCTTTGTTAAGGATATCTGCAGAGTCAGACACCAGCAGGGAGAATAAGTCTGCTACCGACACCCCGAGCTCTCTGTCAGACAGCAAGTCAATCATCTGCAAGAGAAATACGACTGCTTAATTCAATATTCTAGCTGGCATCCAGATTCCAGATACATAGCAGCTGGTTATTAGCGCCCGATGTAAAAGCGACTCAGATTAGGGCCGGGGTGACCGCAGCAAAACAGCTTTGATTCACTTAAGGCAGGGATGTCCAAACTCCGGCCCCCCAGAGGTCCATAAACTACAACTCCCATGCTTCTCCATCTAATGCAGTCAAAGATTTCTGGGAGTTGTAGTTCAGGAACATCTGGGAAGCCGGAGTTTGGACATCCCTGATTTAAGGGGATTACAGTCCATCACAACGTAAAAGGCAAATATTTCCTCAATCATCATAAGGTCCGTTTATTACAGAGGTTTCTGTCAGCCACATTGTCTGCAGGACCATCCAGTATCAGGAGGCAGGCCAGGCACTCGCGGCACAAAGCGGCAATTCTATTGGAGGTTATCCAGAAATCATTTTGGTTGAAACATCAGTTTTTGTCAGGGCTTGACAAAGGCTGACGTTTCAGCCAAGAGCGTGTGGGTAACCTCCAATAAAATTGCCACTTTGTTACCCGAGTGCCCGGCCTGCATTCTGTTACTGGATTTTGCTGTGCTGAGCCAAACTGGAGTCCATAAGCACCTGTTTATTAGCATGCTGTGTGCAAACCTCTTTCTACATATTGTCCACAGCGATCACTACGGAGCTCTATACAAAGACCAGTGTTCCGTTGAATACTGCCGATTGGCTATCTGCACATGCGCAGGAGTGACGTAATACCAGCTGGTCGTCACGTCACACCTATGCATGCGCAGATCGACGGAATCACCGTCTCCGATTCACCAAGCGCTGAGGCAATATCTGATCCTGACATGCTACCTGCGGACCAATCGAGGAGGAAAGCCCTGGAGTGCATGCTCCTGCGCTGTCCACTCAGCTTGCGAGAAAAGCAAAGCATGCAGCATGAGTTTCTCAGCCTGACAAGGTTTCTGACCACTGTAAAGAGGCGGTGTGCCGTAATCCAATCAGCTGGTAGTGCTCACTGGCTCACATGTTTATATCCCACCTACTCTCTGTGTGTGACGTGTCTCGCGCTTGCGCAGGTAGCAGGAGGCAGTGTCTGACGTTCAGATATTGCCTATGCTCTTGGTGAATCGGAGATGGGGATTCCGATGATCTGCGGACGTGTGACGTGACGACTAGCTGCTCACCAGATCAGCTGGCGTTAAGTCACTCCTGCGCATGCGCAGATTGTCAGTGGCATTATCTGACGATGGGCAGTAAACGAGAGTACAACGGACCCGATCACACTCTGCAAAGTAGAATAAACGGGACATGACGAGCCCTGCCAGATCACACCATGTTTGGGAAATACCCGATGGCATTATAAAATCATTGCTAAAAACCAGTATTAACCTACAAGCATTCTGACACCTAGGGGGTGACAGCCCATATATTCAGGGGCCCGGTGGTTTAAGGGACCTTGAAAAATCCTGTGTAGGTAATCTAACTAACACAGATATAAACAGCCCCTCCATGCCACCCAGGACTGACCCAGCAAGATACCCACAAAATTCCCGGTGGGCTCAGCATCTGGGGCCAGTAGGAGCTCTCTCCCTCATCACCAAGGAATGATTAGTGTGGTCTGCGCGAGATAAAGGTGCAGAATGAATGCTCTCCCACTAGGGAGCATGTTTTATTCCCTTGCTGGCCACTGGGGATTTAGCCCACTCTTTGTAAATTAAGCTGAGGAGGAAAATGTATTACTTGTAATTAGTTTATGCTCGCATGTATATGTTAAGAGCTCACAGTAAGTGAACACATCTAATCAGATTGAAGGGCCACTAATACAGACACCTGCAGATCGAAGGGAATACAAAGGTTTCCCAAGACATCTGGACCTGCTCATAACAAACATCGTGTGGTTCCATGGACCAAAAAGAAGAAGAAAAAAAAAAAAAAAGCTTGTAAAAAGATTATTCCATGAGGATGGCCAACTCCCACACATACAGTATTGATAATTTCATTGGATTATCTCCATCAGATTTATACCATCCCCTCCCCCCAAGTCAATGCTCACCCGGTTGGTAAGCTGTCCGTTTAAAGGATGGTACCGTAAAATCAGGGCTTTGGTTACCTGCAGCAAAGAAACACACGTGTTACACTGCAATTCAAATGCTATAAATAAATCTAGAATAATTCAAAACGTTCATTTACAAAAAAGTAAATATCACAATTTCTGGAAATAAAGAACACAAGAAAATAACAAAACAACAAAAACAAACATCATGCATTCTAATTTATCTTAATTCGGATGTGCCTTGAAGCTCGGTGCAACAGAATAACCATTGGAGCTCAGCTTGTCTGACCAGAAAGAGCCATTCAGCCCAATTCCAAAAACTGAAGGGTGATTTTGGGTTTAATTTCCTAAGCATGAAATCAAATCAAACATAAGTGCAGAAAAAACAGTTTTGCGCCTATTCCCTAGCAGGGTGACTGCGTAGGCCAGAAGTATCCAACCTGCTCCATGTATAAAACATAACAAGGAAAAAAGGTCGTTATTTGCATTCACCACCGCAGTTCCATGCGAAACAAAACACAGGGGTTTTAAAGTGTAAGCTCACCTGTCACCTCATGGCACCTTTGGTCAGGTGAGTCCTAACCCAATGACACAAGCGGCTTTTTAAGCAACCTCACATGCTCATGCTGCTTTTCAGTCATGAGAAAGACTGGTGGGTTTACATTTATACCCTCAGAAACAATTCGACTGTGGGATTAAAAAGAAAAACACGGAAAGAGGCAGCAGCAATAATGACCTGGCTGAGGATACAACAAAATATTCCGTGTTTTTTTTTTTTTTTAATCCCATAGTGGAATTGTCCCTGGCGAGGGTATAAATGTAAACCCACCAGTCTCTCTCATGACGGATAAGCAGCATGAACATATGTGGTTACTTAGGACTCACCCGACCAGAGGTGCCGTGACGTGGCAGGTGAGCTTACACTTTAATGGCATTCAAGGAAATTAAAACCTCTGTTTTGCCTCGCATGGAGCTACAGGGTGAGCGCAAGTGACAACTTTTTTTCTTCCTCTGAAATCAAATCAGTCCCCTGCGATGGATGCACAGAATAGAAATAGTCTGGAGATATTATGTAATTTCTCTTACAATGATGCTACCCTGCGACCTCGAAGGGAGGTCAGGACTTCCTGTTACCTTATAGCTCCGTGGGGTCAGGCGTCAGACAAGTCATCTCCAGCCAATAAAACAGACAATGCTCTAGGTCTAAAACATGAGAAAAAGCCCAGCGCTCACCCAAGCAAGGAGAGTGATGGCCTGAATTCTATTGGGTTCATCCACCAGACCGGACTCTATTCTGCGAGCAGCGTCCTGGAGGATTTCATCCAGCGGTTCCCCTAGAACAAGAGATGTGATATTTCACACGAAGATGAATGATGGACGACATGAAAAACTGAATTCCGTAACTGTGACCGAGGATCTTAAACCTGATCAATCGTACTTACCTGTGGGAAATTTATTTATCAGACCAGCAAAACATTTCGATGACGTTGAATAAGCAAACGATGAGCGACCGGACAGGCTGAGCGACAGTAAATGCTGGAGTAAGCGAACCAGATGTGGAATCTCCACCTGCAGAGACAAATCTCATGAGAACCGGAGATGCTATCCTGCTGCTGGCTGTTAGACCATCAGAGCCGCAGGAAAACGGAGGGCTGAGACCGTTTCATTTCTCAAAACAAACATTCAACGGGCAGTCACAAGTTGTCATGAGAACACAGAATATGATTGAACCGATCCGATCTGCCATGACAGTTTTTACCTTCCCTGCATGAGGATAAAGCCACCAGGGTGGCCAACAACACGTTTTTCTATTTGACACACGCTGCTCGTGAAAACAAACAACTTTAAAAAACGTTGTCGTGCAATATGGATATCTACAGACGGTGGAGAAATGTTTATGCAAGGTTTTCTTACTTTTCTGGGCAGGGAGCAGACGCACGCCATAAGAAGCGCTACCAGCCGACTCTGGGGTTCTGTGCTGGCGTCCATCTGGGGAAAATAAAGCAGAGATATCAGTAAATATCATTACAAAAGACATACGACTGGAGGAGGTCAACTAATCTATAGAAGGGCAGAGGTGCTATGTATGCACCAACCAGGTTTGCGATATTCCAGGGTCACCAAAAGTCTATATAGGGTCTATTCACAAAGCACAGAAATTGAGAGCATTTTCTGTGCTTTGTGTTTCACCGCAATTTACTGCATTTCAGCGATTCCATTTAGCTGAAAATACAGAGAAAATTCACTATTAAGCAAATACTCACCGTATTTTGCCAAAATCGGAGTCCCCGAAAGCAGGTATTGAACGTTGGCGAAAACCTACGAATTGTGCCGATAACTGCTAAATTCCGCCAAACGGCAGAAAAAAAAACACTCCTCCTAATAGGGGGTATATAGGAGTATAAGGGCCCTATTACATTCTTCACGCGTGCGCAAAAACGCATGGGGCAAAACCCTTTGCGCTGAACGTCGTATTACAATCTCAACGTAACAAAACGCTACCGCGGGTGAACCTGCGCGAACGCTGCGCAAGCTTACTGTACTTTGCACGTCCTATACTTAACATTGTGAGCGCAAATGCATTTGTGCGCTGGTACGTGGATGGTATTACAATCTATGCGCAGTTTGTAACGCACAGCCTTTGCCCGCATAATTTTAGCAACTCCTAAAAGCTGGTGTCAATGGCAAATTCTATCAACCTGGCCGAACCCAAATACACCAGCCAAAAAAAAAAAATACACAGCAAAGTATAGTTACAAATTCTACACATACCCAAACCAATAAAATTGAGAAGTTGTGCTTTTTTTAATACAGCATATATGCGCAGATTGACTTTGACAGGCGCAAAAACTTAACGTGAGACAATTAAGATTCTTAATTCTGATTGGCTGAATCGCGTGAACAAAAACAGTCCGCACATAGATTACTGCGCGTACGTTTTTGTGCGTCCGTTTTCCGCGCGTTATTTTTTTGACTGATGGAAAAAATGCGCGAGGATTGTAATACCAGCGTTAACGTTTGACGCTTTACGCAAAAATTCACGTGTTTACTGTGCATTTTTGCGTGAAGAATGTAATAGGGCCCTAAATCAATAAAGATGTGTCTAATAAAAAAAGATCATAAAAAAATTTAAATAAGAGGGCCTGTTACAAGAAAAATACGTCTTCACAAATAACAGAAAAATACATAAAGATGTCCTAAAAATAAAATAAAGTGGTTTTGGGGAAAAATTGAGAGTTAAACAGTCTTTTTTTTTTAATTTTCTTCAAAAAGATATTCCATTTATTGCATTGAAACCTATGGGATTCGCCTGTTTAAACCTGTCGAATTAAAACACTGAGAATCAGGGAAATTGCCAGCATTTCAGCTCTCTGAATGGAAGACACTATGGGGCAATTTTCGGTGCTGCCGAATTGCACCATATTTTGCTGTCAATTCGCCAGTATTTAGTGAAGTGACAGCTTAGTGAATAGACAAATTGCCCTGAATGTGCACCGAATGGAAAAATTCACCGTCCGTTGCAATTCAGAGCCAGAAGTATCAGTATTATTTTAGCTTGGAGATTTTTTTTTTTTACTAAAAAGGAGATATCTGGAACGACAGTCCACCATGAAAAAGGAGCAGGTGCCACTTCTATATTAACAGTAATCACCCCCTCTTACCAGTAATAACCCCCTCTTACCAGTACCTGGAATGGCTGAAATTTGCAGGAGAAATTATTCTCGCTCAACAGAGAAACATCCCCATCCAGGAATAAATTCACAATACGAGACACGCTGGAGGCGCCAAACCTGGGAATGAAACGATAAATTAAAATATGTTGACATTTTGCAGCTTACACCCAGTAAAGAAGATGAAAACCATTCGGCTTTGAAAGCTGCTCATCTAATACCCCTGGAATTATCATTTACATTGATATGTGCCATTATTACTTACTCTGGGCTGAGATACGTGCAGGCCGCGCTGATCACTGGTACCATGGCGCTGACAACAGCATCCTGCAGCAACACATGCTCCGTGGACGGAGTCCCGCTTTCTGAGAAAGGCAAGAAATACGTTTTTAGAGGAGTTGTGGGGGACTGAATATTCTTCGATTGTAAGTTCTCGAGCACAGTCCTCTATATGTATATTTGTTAGGTCTCACCCATTGTACAGTGGTATGGAACTTGTTGGCGCTTTATAAATACTTGTAACTACTTCAATGTGCTATTGGAGTTTACCCGTCAACCCTTGGGGTAGTACTGAAATCAGGGGCGAAAGTATTATTGCAGAAGTAATTTATTATTTGCTGTGTGGAGGCTTTTTAAAAAAAAAAAAAAAAAGCTCTATTTTTGCCTTCCACCACAACTTAAATGAGTGATTTGTCCTGGGGGGTTGAGCAACAATCTGCAACTGGTCACGGCCTATCTCCTGCTGATGAGGGGACAATAAGTCCGAAACGGCGGTCCAGTAGTGGCTGTGCCCTGTTGCATAAAACTGATCTTTGCGCAAAAAAAAAAAAAAAAAAAAAAAGCCATCTAGTATGGCGTGGCATTGATTACAGGGTTCTGGATTAAAACAGACTTGGGATGCAAAAAAATAAAGAAGAATTGCAAACTTCATTTGCATGTCTTACCCAGCGTTCTGTGCTGCATATGGGGAATGTAGCACATGAGCGCTGTGAAGCAGTTCTCTGAACTGCTGGGATGTGTAAATGTCTTCCACTAATACATAGAATATCACACACTTAACTTTGATCTGAATAATTCAATAACTGAAAAACTATCCCAACTGCAGTATCATTTTCTGAACATTTCAAACGCTTTTTTTTTTTTGTCCTCTTCTCAAACATCTTATTTACAAATATTTATTTATTAGCAGCTGGGTCACGTTACCTTGTATCGCAGCCTGGACAGTGAGAGACAGCAGGCAGGGGACCACAGCGTTATGGTAAAACTGCATGGATTCTGCATCCGGTTGGCACTGCACGGCCACTTGGTGTAGACTCTTGCAGACTGATACGATGTCATCGGAATTGATGGCGGCTTTTCCTGTGGAACGAACCAAGATTTCAATACTTTAACCAGTACGAGTATTTATAAACCGCCAGCAAATTCTGTAGCGCTGTACAATGGGTAGGACAAAACAACAAACTATGAAAAGAGGTTAAATACATACACACTGAGAACAACGGGAGACAAGGACCCTGATACAGAGCCAAAAACAAATGTTTTCTCCCTTAACCCCTTAAGGACGCGCAGGTGGCGTCCTTAAGGGGTGGCTTTCACAGGCAAGGCGTAAAGTGACGCCTCGCTGACAGGTGCCGTCGCGTGGCACTGATTGCAGCCCCCCCCACAGCGCGTGTCATAGGCTGCAGGGGGACGGCTTGAGTTCAGTCCGCCCCTGTGCAGCCACCAGTCAACGCACGCAGGCTGCGGAGAGGGCCGAGGCGGCCCCATTGAAGACAGTGGGGCGTACATGCAAGCCCTGCGTCTTCAAAGCCCTCCTGCCGCCAGGACGGCATAGAACATCCTGCGGCGGGAAGGGGTTATATCCCTTCACATGTTTGTCAATTACAGTATTCAGCGACAAGATACAGACTGAAAGGTTAACTGCATATGGTTCTAATGTATGAATTTAGTACGTGGACATCCCTAGAAAATAAATAAAAAGACCATAGAATACGGGAATAGAGAAAACCACAAGACAAAAGAGATGCACAGACAAAAATGCCATCCTCTACTGCAGTGTTTCTCAACCCTGTCCTCAAGTCCCCCTAACAGGCCAGGTTTTAAGGATTCCCTTGGCGAAATACACAGGGTTATCCAAAGAGATTCGAATTGCTTGAGAAAGGTAACCGAACGCTGAAAATCAGCGTTCGGTTACCTTTCCTGGCCATTCGGCTATCCAGAGAGCAGGCAATTCGCCAATCCTGTCGAATTGCCTGCACATACGGTGACTGTTCGGTCCCTGTTCGAGGGCAGTGAAATCCCCATGAAAAAGCACTGCTTCGGCTATTCAGAGAACACAAACCAGCAGTGAAAGGTTCCCCTAATGCCCTGCCATTCGGTGGTTTCATGCGACAAATTTATTCAGGAGAATCCCATAGACTTCAATGTTAAAAATATTCCCGTTTTAATTCAATATCTAATAACCGTTCATTATAAAATTCTGCAGCAAAAAGTCTCTTATTTATAGATTTTTTAGGATACTTTAAGCATTTTTCTGAATTTTTTTAAAAACCATTAAAAGTCCGATTTTTTTTTTTTTTTTTTTTCAGTTTGCTTATTTTTTTTGTAACAGCCCTCTTTATTATCATTCCCTGGACCTCCTGTGAAAATTTCAGACATTTTCGCTCAGTAGTTTCTTTGCAAACAGCGTTTCATTTTCCCAGATTCATACAAATGGTTTTTCTAATTTATTCACTGCCTCCTCTACGTCACAGCTGCTTCGGCTCTGTGTGATTCGGCTCCTGTTCGGCTCCTGTTCGGGTTTTTCGAAGGTTAATCCAGATGTTTTTGCTTGTTTTCAGTGTGCATTCGGTTAGTTTTCGTCAGGTTTGCGGCAGCTTTTCCCTGCATTCGGGGACCCTGTGGTGTTTGCTGATACACCGCAGGGTCACCGAAATGCAATCGGCAAAAGGAACCTAATTGAAGAGAACGAAAAGTCACCGAACGTGCGGTGACTTTTCGAATCTCTTTGGATAACCCTGACAGACTCTGCAAATCACTGAGCAGCAAATCATATCACCTGTGCTGCAGATATCCTGCAAATCTGGCCTGTTAGGGGGACCTGAGGACCAGGGTTGGGTATCACGGCTCTACTGGACATGTCATTTTTGCTTTAAACAAGGATTAGCTGTTCCAACTGAATTTTATCTGACCCCATACCCCCTCCGCTTACTACAACACATTGTTTAGTGATTTGGGTTATAAGCAGCTATAAATCTGAGATCAAGAGCTCCCTATTAAACTACCTGGATACAGAATGCACCTGTAAACATGTAACATAATGACTTTATTTCCTACATATCTATTTCTCTGATAATCTGTATATTTGTGTTGCCTCTTTTTTACTATCTTGCATTTTATTACTTTGTATTTTTTTTTGTTTTTTGGAGAAAGTATTTTACCAGGAAGGATACATTGAGATTTCTCTCGTTTTCAAGTATGTCCTGGGTGGCGAGTATGTACCGTTAGGTGTCTTGCCCAAGGACACTTAATGGAGAGGTGCTCGTGTAACAACGGTAAAAAATTTCAATGCTCTTGAACCCAGGACATATTTGAAAACAAGATAAATCTCAATGTATCCTTCCTGGTAAAATACATTATAAATATATATTAATTCAGACTGCAGAAAGTAGAACTACAGAAACAGGATGGTCACACATGCACTCATTGGGTAAATTTAAGTGACGCTTTAAACAGAATGTTTTTTATAATCACAAGGTTTACCACGTTCTTCGTATTCTACAGACCCTCGCGTGTTCATACCAATGCATAAAAAGATGCTAATATCTCATTAAGGGACTGCTGTAAATAAACCCAGCAACAACATCTGGGTTATAACAAAGCCACGCTCTATACCAGGGCTGTCAAACTCTGCCCCATGTCTCTTAACTACAACTCCCATGATTCTCTGGCCATCTTTTGAATTCAGAAAATGCTGGGAATTGTAAGCAATCAACATCTGGGGAGGTCGGAATTTGAGATCCCTGATCGAAAAAGTTTACCTAGAGAGAAAATTAATGACAGGAGGAAAACATTGGGGTTTTGTTTAATTAAAAGTACATAATGCTGATAACATTACAATGCTTTAAGTTTCCAACTTGCCTTCCTGTGCTTGTTTCACGTAATCCAGTAGGATGGGGACAGTTTCTCTTACAATACTTTGGTGGGTAGACACTGCCGCTAAGGCTTCCAGGCAGCGAATACGCAAAGCATTCCCTTGGATCCCATTGTTGTCATTTGCGTTAATTTCCATGGGTTCTGAGAGACAAAATAATCAAGTTATACAACCTTTTTACTCGTTAAAGTTTATAGAACACAAGCGTAGATAAAGGATTGTGGCGTCTGTGGGCTCTCTGGGTCTGTCACTTAACCGGGTGATCGTTAGTGTCTGGACCGCACAGGTTGTCAAGAAGAGAAGGAGATACCGAACGTTCTGTCTCTTAAAAAAGAGCAAGTGATTGCATTATAATCCGCTGTGTGATTTACCTGTCCACAGTCGTGATGAGAGCTGAGGAATCATTCTGGTGATGAATGCGGACGGGTGAATTTTGGCCAAGGATCCAGACGCTTCAATAGCAGCATTGCTAAAAACATACATCCAGAATTAAAAATGGAGAGAAATACATAACCGAATCGAATCACTTCCTTTGCACCAACTAAAATTGGGAAAAAAAAAAAAAAAAAACTGGGTTATTCAGAGAAAGGTGAAACTCTGGAGAGCTTTTGGAGAAGTGAAAATTCTAGGTCAAAATAGCCAAACCAGAAAAATTCTCCCATTTATTTCACTTTCCAAATCAGCTATTTTGACCTAGAATTTTCACTTCTCCAGAGTTTCACCTTTCTCTGAATAACCCTTTGTCCTGAAAAAGGCTTTAAGATGCTTAGAAAGTAAAATTTAGGATATCAAGAAGAAGGTGCGTCACCACAGTGGCCAATAAATGGAAGCCATATGTATCTTGATACACACCCCCCCCCCTTTACAAAGGCGCTTCCTCCCCCGAGCATCTATACCCCAGCATATCACAAACAAGAAAATGTAGGAGAATATCTAGATAATATTTTATATAATAATATTTCTAAGATTTTTATTTGCATTCTTTTATCTAGATATATCAAGAAGAAAGTATAGCAACATAAGTAAAATGTATAGTTTATTCGTTCATTTTTAAAGGCATTTCATATCCAGTTTGTTGTAAATTATTTGGCTTCTTGAATTTTCCCGTGTATTGCTAGAATGAAGCCCTGTAAGACCCACATCTGTAAATGTCAGCTTAACCTACTGTAGGACTTTATTATTTAAGGTTTTTTTTATTTATTGTTTTTAAGAACACCCCCCCCCCCCAAGCATGTTAAGTGTATAACCAGAAGCATTCATTATCGTGTCTCGATTCCAGAGGTGTCATCTCTTACGCCACTGTTAGCCGTGACATACAGTTGTGTTCAAAATTATTCAACCCCCACTGAAATTGAGTGTTTTGGCCAGTTTGACATTGATTTTGATCATTCAGTCATCTTGCTTACAGTTAAATCAAAGAGGCACGTGTAGGTCAGACAAATATAACATAACATTTATAATGAAATAACCACAAATGTCTTTTCTGTGCTCACATCATTATCAGTTTTATTCAACCCCCAAGTGACATTCAATCTTAGTACTTAGTACAACATCCTTTTACAGTTATAACAGCTTTTAAACGTGAAGCATAGCTTGACACAAGTGTCTTGCAGCGATCTACGGGTATCTTCGCCCATTCGTCATGGGCAAAAGCCTCCAGTTCAGTCACATTCTTAGGCTTGCGCACTGCAACTGCTTTCTTTAAGTCCCACCAGAGGTTCTCAATCGGATTTAAGTCAGGTGACTGCGATGGCCGCTCCAAAATGTTCCAGCCTTTAATCTGCAACCATGCTCTAGTGGACTTGGAGGTATGCTTGGGATCATTGTCCTGTTGAAAGGTTCAACGTCTCCCAAGCCTCAGGTTTGTGACGGACTGCATCACATTGTCATCCAATATCTCCTGGTACTGAAGAGAATTCATGGTACCTTGCACACGCTGAAGCTTCCCTGTACCTGCAGAAGCAAAACAGCCCCAAAGCATGATTGACCCCCGCCATGCTTCACAGTAGGCAAGGTGTTCTTTTCTTCATAGGCCTTGTTCTTCCTCCTCCAAACATAGCGTTGATCCATGGGCCCAAACAGTTCTAATTTTGTTTCATCAGTCCACAGAACACTATCCCAAAACTTCTGTGGTTTGTCCACATGACTTTTGGCATACTGCAGTCGACTCTTCTTATTCTTTGGAGACAGCAAGGGGGTGCGCCTGGGAGTTCTGGCATGGAGGCCTTCATTACGCAGTGTGCGTCGTATTGTCTGAGCTGAAACTTCAGTACCCACATCTGACAAATCTTTTCTCAGTTCCTCAGCAGTCACACGGGGACTTTTCTCCACTCTACGCTTCAGGTAGTGCACAGCAGTCGAAGTCAGCATCTTCTTTCTGCCACGACCAGGTAGCGTTTCAACAGTGCCCTTTGCCTTGAATTTGCGAATGATGCTTCCTATGGTCTCTCTTGGTATGTTTAACATCTTTGCAATCTTCTTATAGCCATTGCCCTTCCTGTGAAGACTAATCACCTCTTCTCTTGTCTTCCTGGACCATTCTCTTGACTTCACCATGTTTGTAACCACACCAGTAAATGTCTAGAAGGAGCTGAGTATCACAGTCATTTTAAAACTGCCTAATTGGTGCTTATTATGCTTTATTGCTGCTCCGTGACATCCACAGGTGTTTTCAATACCTGATTGAAAACACTTGAATGAACCTCTGTTCTTCAGAGTGGTAGTCTTTAAGGGGTTGAATAATTGTGTCAATGAAGAATTCACAAAAGAAACATTTACTACTGTATTACAAAACCAATTGATGTCATTTTAGTTGCATATGGTTCTTTAAAAAGTCCTTGTAGGATTTCATTCTGAATACAATTACAAATGTACACTAAATTCCCTAAAACCCTTTACAGCATTGGGGGTTGAATAATTTTGAACACAACTGTATCTCCTGTTGCAGTTTGGCCTATACAGGAGCTTACTGCACATATAGGCAGCATCCTATACTACGTATAAGCATAAAAGTATGGGAAAGCCAGTCAATTACTGTTTGATGCCAAAAAGAAGACGAAGAAAAAAAAAAAAAAAGTTATCAGCCCTGAAGAACTGGTGTTAAGTGGTTGTGCAACTTCAAATAAGTTTAATACCTAATAACATAAAAATAAAAAAAAAACTCAAGTTTAACCCTTTCAGCTCGCCACCCCTGCTACCTAACACTGGGCGGACTAGGATAGCGGCCATGATTTGCTGTCTGACAGTCCCATCCAGGGTATAGGAGGCGATGCAGTTTTTCTAGGGTTGCCGGTTTGTAATAATGGAAACGAAACTGTAACAAACTTTGAATGACACCTTTTTGATAATAAATAACCATATAACACAGATCCCCTTAAATTATTACATTCCAAAGACACAGTCATGCTGTAATACCAGCTCTGTAAATCCGTTTCCATTAGGATGAGTCGCGTCAGGTGACCAACAACTAGATCGATGTCTGCCGCCGATAAAAAACCTTTGAGAAAAAAACAAAACGAACACGGTTATTAAAATGTTACAAGCCCTAATCTTTGACAGTCTACATATCTTTACTGTAGCTCCATAGTGGGGATATGTCGGTCACACAGGACATTCATTTTTAGATTTACACTCCTGTAACCATTAATACGTCTGTTGATAAATACGTCTTTTGACCAAGTCATTACATTCTTTGCAGAATACCGGCTTGAGCCGAGAATGACGAGCTAGCAGGGAATAGCCCGCTGTTCTCAATGACACTTTATTAACAGCTCCTGTATGAAGCGTAGGAGCCCCGACAGCTCCTGTGTGAAGCGTAGGAGCCCTACCATCTCCTGTTTGAAACGTAGGAGCCCTACTAGCTCCTGTATGAAGCGTAGGAGCCCTACCAGAACCTGTATGGAGCCCTGACAGCTCCTGTATGAAGCGTAGGTGCCCTACCAGCTCCTGTATGAAGCGTAGGAGCCCTACCAGCTCCTGTATGAAGCATAGGAGCCCTACCAGCTCCTGTATGAAGCGTAGGAGCCCTGCCAGCTCCTGTATGAAGCGTAGGAGCCCTACCAGCTCCTGTATGGGGCGTAGGAGCCCTACCAGCTCCTGTATGGAGCGTAGGAACCCTGACAGCTCCTGTATGGAGCGTAGGAACCCTGACAGCGCCTGTATGAAGCGTAGGAGCCCTGACAGCTCCTGTATGAAGAGTAGGAACCCTGACAGCTCCTGTATGAAGCGTAGGAACCCTGACAGCTCCTGTATGAAGCGTAGGAACCCTGACAGCTCCTATATGAAGCGTAGGAACCCTGACAGCTCCTGTATGAAGTATATGACCCCTTAAAATATAGTGAGGGCCACTAATGACAAGCCGCAAGCAAGGCTTGCAACAAGGTTGTATTAACAGCTAACAGCTTGAACATTATACATAATGGCTAGGATGGAATTGGGTTCCGAGTATGCATGTTTGTTTTTTTTTTCACATGCAGGGTTATTCAGAGAGAGGTGAAACTCAGGAGAATGACTGGAAAAGTGAAAATTCTAGGTCAAAATAGCCAAACCCGAACCATTCCCCCATTTATCTCACTTTTCAAATTGGCTATTTTGACCTAGAATTTACTTCTCCAGCCATTCTCCTGGTTTTCACCTCTCTGAATAACCCTGATAGTGTGCTGCATTTTGAGAATCAAAAAGGAGCAAAATTGGGAGGGAGGGGGGAATGTCCCTGGATTACTGTGATAATCCTTATTTCCACATTATGCACCAGAAAAACAATGAAGTGGCATAAAGAAATAAAAATGCAGTAAGTAGATCAGCTTTCAAATAGAAAGTGGTTTTCAGGCGACACAAGCTCTGACACATTCACAAGAAAACACATTTGTGCAGAAATAGCTAAACAAGGAAAATTCCCCCATTTATCTCACTTTCTAAATCGGCTACTTGTTCTCTTCTCCTGTCAATTCTCCTGAGTTTCGCTTTTTTTTTTTTGAAACAGGATTTTACCAGGAAGGGTACATTGAGATTTCTCTCATTTTCAAGTATGTCCTGGGTGGCGAGTATGTACCGTTAGGTGTCTTGCCCAAGGACACTTACTGGAGAGGTGCTCTTGCTAGGATCGAACCCATGACTCCACAGGCTCTCTCCATGCAGAGCAGTGATGTTACCTCTACTCCACCCAGCCGGTGAATAGACCTGATAGAAACAGGTTAAAGCCACTGATAACTAGGTGTCCTCCTCAAACTTGGATCTTTTGGGGTGTGGAGGCGGGTTAGAATTACCTTGCTGTGTTGAAGTTCTCATAATGTATTACATGATAACGCAGCAGTAAATACATTAATGCTGTGTGTGAAGCACCTTATATTCCCAAATTTTTTAATGTCAACTTTATTAAAATGAACTAGGGAAGGCCTGAAAAGTGCAGCTGGACAAGCGCCACGTGAAAGGTCCCTCAGCAGGAGTGTTGAAAGACAAGGCACCAGGCAAAAGGCCTTGTGGGATGAGTGCACGCGATCCGTTGATTAGTTTTCTTCATTTTTTTGGTATAAAATGATCTCTCGCCACTAATGGACAGAACAATAAAAAGCATTGTGGCATGTCCAGCATCAGAGTTTCAGAATGACTAGATAGATTTGGCAGGCTGACCTGTATTTCACACACGGTAATGAGAACATTTGTATTGCAGTACAGTTAATGGATTTATAGTACACAGGATAATCACCTTTCTGAGTGCCGAGAACAGTGAGAGCCTTTACAGCTGCTAAGTGCACCTGGCTGCTGGGATCAGTCACCGCAGAATACACCATGCTGCACAGTGCGGCTTTGAAAGCTCCAAGGCCATTTTCATCTGCAAAAATATAATGTGGTTTCAAAGAGACCAAATACAGGTTTTATCAGTCTGAATTTATCCTGAAAACTATGCTTTTCAGGACTGAATGCAAAAAAAATAAAACTATTGACTTTACATTATCTTTCAGTCTAAGAGGCTTCAAAAAAGACAAAACCGCTTTATACAGGTAGAATATATCCTTTATCCAAAATGCTACCGACCAGAGGTGGGACCAAGTCATTGTTTTGCAACTCACAAGTAAGCCCCGAGGCAAGGCAGCCAAGCCCCGAGGCAAGGCAGCCAAGCCCCGAGGCAAGGCAGCCAAGCCCCGAGGCAAGGCAGCCAAGCCCCGAGGCAAGGCAGCCAAGCCCCGAGGCAAGGCAGCCAAGCCCCGAGGCAAGGCAGCCAAGCCCCGAGGCAAGGCAGCCAAGCCCCGAGGCAAGGCAGCCAAGCCCCGAGGCAAGGCAGCCAAGCCCCGAGGCAAGGCAGCCAAGCCCCGAGGCAAGGCAGCCAAGCCCCGAGGCAAGGCAGCCAAGCCCCGAGGCAAGGCAGCCAAGCCCCGAGGCAAGGCAGCCAAGCCCCGAGTCAAGGCAGCCAAGCCCCGAGTCAAGGCAGCCAAGCCCCGAGTCAAGGCAGCCAAGCCCCGAGTCAAGGCAGCCAAGCCCTGTCCTCAACTTTAAGCTTCAAGTGTTCAACAAGTCAATAGCGCTCTTTGCATATTTTAGCTTCAGAGCATTAATTATTCAGGAAGGTTTTTAAAATATATGTTTAATTTGTGACTTGAGTCAAAGTCATGCGACTCAAGTCCACACCTCTGCTATGCACCAGAAGTGTTTTGGATTGTTTTCCAATGTTGGAATATTTGCATGCAATAATGGGTATCTTAGTGAGGAGACCATAGGCTGAACAAGAAATTAATTTAATGTTTCATACACACAGCCTGAATGTCATACTATAAAATATTTTTATATGCAAAAACACACAGAACCGAAAATAAAAGGTCTCACCTTCTTCATCACTCCACTTGCTTTGCAGCTTCAAAAACCCGACAGTCATCTCCAGAATGGTTCTCCGCTGATTGCTCTGAAAAGATATAAAAATACACAAGGTAAAAGCCTTCGAGGTGGTGAATAGGCACAAAAGACAAATTGAAAAAAGTTAAAATGTTACTGTAAAGACGACAAGTCCTTAAAAGACACCAGGAAAAAACAAAAATATAAGCTTGTCACAGGTGAATGACAATGCAGGACTATAAGCTCCTTCTAAAGCACAGGCTGGATTCCAGCTCTTGAAATACAAAGCTTGCACAGAACATAAGATTATCTGTACCAAAACTCAAACGTGGAAAAGCGATTACACAAGGTCTAATCAAAAACCATCAGGGGCAGAACGTCACATGTTATATCATTTGCATGCGTTATATTCCAAACTAGTCAAGATCACCTACTTGTGCTTGTTGGCTGTACTGCTCCAAAAGCAAAGGAAGGACGCTGGAGGTCACTTTCCGACAGGCCCTGGATGAGGCACCAGCAGCAGCCTGAAGAAGTTTGGCACTGGGCCAGACCAATTTCATATCTGGCTCGCACAAGTGGTGTTTACAATCTGGAACAAAAAGAACCAGTAAATGAACATTTAGTAGACATTAAGGGTTATGTGTGTCGGAATCAGATGGAATAATCTGCAGGTTGTGCAGTAAATTGAATGTTCATAGTGCCCTGAGCATCCTCACCCCTCTAGCCCTTCCTGGGAGCTCTCAAGAAGCTGATTCAGTCCGAGTGCAGGGGCTTAGCAAGAGCTGACCCATGTTTCGGTGAGGGCTGGGTGAGATCGTTGATTTAGCCTATTTTAAGTGATGCCAGCAGTCTTTTTAACTCTTGCAAAAATTGAGGACTTAGGGTTTGTTAGGACGCTCCGTCTGGACAGAGCAGAGCCAATAGGTTCCGCAGGCGCCGACGGAACCGTTCAGGTCTGCCAAAGATTGGGCAGAGAGTCCGTCAATTGCTCGATTTTCAAAAAAGAGTAAAATCACGATCGACCTAGACTAAATCAGGCTACTTTGAGGACACCGCCCAAGCCCTAGTTTCAGGCACTCACTCCCAGCTACTGATTGGCTGGGCACTTGCTGGAGGAGCCAGACCCCCCCATTCCCCACAGGTGGTGAAATGCCCCGGTTTCCTGCAAGCCGGCAGAGTGTTACATTCAGACTTTAGAGACCAACGCTGTGCCGGATACAAGGAACATTTTAAAAATTATTAAAAAGAGGTTAAAAACCAGAAGGTTGTGCTGCAGAGGAGGGGGGGGGGGTCAGGAGAGGTTAATGTTTAACCCCTCTGTTCCCATCCTCCAATTTTAACCTTAGGAAATACCTTTAAGCAGAAAATAGGCAATCCCTACTGCTTACCACTGGTATAATGTGAATGGAATAGATTTACCCTAGTGAATAACATTCATAGGTGAGCAGCCTTTGACCCTTTTTTTTTTTTTACTAGTTATGTCGCTGATTGGCAGAAGCTCAAATATTTACCTTGTAAAACATTGTTTAACACGGTGTCCAGGTAGTCTTCAGAGTCTGCAGTCAGAACTGACCGCGAGAGACAAGAGGACAGACTCTGCAGCGCAGACAGGCCCCCGGCTTCGATCTTTTCACTCGCAGTCTGGAACACCTGAGACACAGAAGGAAGGAAGGAGAAGAAGAAACGTGAAGGACCCGATTGCTGCTGGCGATCAAAGGAGAAGCAAATACCACAAATACCTCGCGGCGGATTGAGGACCAAAGACTAGTCAGGAACTCCTTCAGCTCTTTTTGTTCATATACAGCACAGGCCGCACTCTGCAAATCAACAGTGGGGGTCATTTTACACAAGAGTATTAAAGTAACATTAAAATAAAAATACAGATCATTTCCCCAAATAGTTTGATATTTGTTAATAACCCTTAGAAGATCTGACACAAATCCATTCCTCGGGTTAACAACGCAATACGAAGTAAATACAAAGCCACTGCACAGAATTAAGGAGTGTAAAGTGGCTGATTTGCAGGAAGTGCTGGGATTTCACGGGAGGAACCAAAGGTCTCCTGGAGCAGCAGAAACATACCCCAACGGCAGCAACACGAGGACAACGGATAGGTTGCTTTACCAGAAGTCAAAGCTGTTTAGGGATGTTTTTTCTTCCATAAAACTTGACTTTTTGAAGCAGTTTATTACCATTACCACACATAGATGGTAATAAACAGCTTTAAAAAAAGTCAAGTTTTGTTGAAGATAAAACATCCCTACTTGCTGGCGATGGGTTAAATGCATCTCTAAAGCCAGATGCCGAATAAACCTATCGACTCCGTTAAAGTCTATGGAAGGATTATGTTTAGCTGAGCTTCTAAAAGATGAACAAGTCACGTACAGAGACTGAATCGCTAGACTTCACCTAGTGAAAGCGGCGTGCGATTCACTCACCAGTGTCTGCAATGAATCCAGTTTGGCACTTTGTACGTCAGAGTCCATCTTCTCTATGAGCAGCGGGAGCAGGAACTGCAAGAAGCAGGCCACGTGTTAGCAGAGTACATCCAAGTGTAGGAGTCAAACTTTATTGAGTAAAAAAACGGTAACAGGAAATAAACTAAATCCTGAAAAGATATAGATTTTATTTTAATACAGCTTTAGAAGATATAAATAGGAAACCTCAGCAGCCTGAAATTTGACACAACTACACCTGCCATAAAACCCTGTGTGAAACACGTGGGGTGCCACTGACAACAACAATCCATGTCAGTCACATACCGTAAGTTACCATGTGTCATGGAACAAGATTCCTTATTTGTTTTCCCTCTATGCTTTTACTTGGAATGGATTATTCCACTCTCCCTGTGTAACTCATAGTTTGGTCCAGCCCCACTTCCTCCTTAGCAAAGCCTGCCTTCCTGTCAGTCTTCCACAGAAGCAGGCGAGGGAAGATCCCGGAAAGAACAAAGGATACGGATTGACTGAGATAGGAGTATATATATATATTTTACCCTATGTTTGTTTATTTTTATTAAAAGGGGTTTTACCCTATGTTTATTTATATTGAGATAGGAGCTTGTAAGTAGAATTTAACTTTTATTGGAAACAACAAAAACAGAACAACATAAAGACAAACTGAGGAAAGGATAAAAAAGTCTCTGACTCCAGTCAGTGTAATAAATGCCACATAGGGTACTAGGTGCACCTAGATAAGTCTCTCATATGGGATACGAACGGACAAAGCACCTAAATTCTGTCAACTCCTATCAAAGTAAAGAAACGGGCCTTCGTGCATCGGCACAATAGGACAGAGAGAAGCTGCTAGAGAGAGAATTCCCAATAGGATGAGTGGCAAGTGAAATTGCAATAGGTAGAGGAAGGGTTGAGGCCCAAAATCAAAGCTGGGAGCGCTACCAGCTTAGAGCCAACCCACCTCAAGATTAACACCAAGCCGCAGAGACTAAAAAAAATAATAAAATCAAAAACACAAACTGCATGGGAGTAAGCACTCCATCACTTGACGCGTTTCGCCTTTAACACTGGCGTCCTCAGGAGCATGCAGAAAGTAATGCTCAGTCTGGCAGCATAACAAGAAATAAGCAGCCTTGTTACACTGACCAATTTAATGTTACCAATAGCACAAAATACAGCCCAGATATCCCAAGAGAACAGTCTGCGTCTTAGGTAGCTTTTCGGAGTGCCCCCTTTTGCCAAAGTTGCAAACAAGGCAAAAAACAAAGGTTAGCGTTTCACAATAAGGGAAATCCAAAGGGCAGCAGAAGCTTCATAGTTCCCTTGTTGTCAAAGGCCAACAGTTGTCGCCATTGTTTCCAGCTTCTGCAAACACACTCTGTGAATAACCCGTTACGTTACACGTGCAAGGCATTAGTAACGATGGTGAGGGCTCTGTATTTTACGACCTTTCGTTAAACTCACACTTTACCTCTGCAAACCGAGGTGTAGCCGTCAAGACTGCTCGCAGACCAAGAATCAAGTCCTCTCTGGTTAAACCATGTGGATCATTTGGCGGCTGGAAAAGAATCAAAATGAAAGAAATGGCCATCAGAAGTGAAAAAGCCAAGCACCTGCTCTCCCACACATGTATATACGGCCAGAGATCTTAATGATTGAGTCTATCAGCCCAGCGTATCTTCATTAAGCACGTCTCTGCTAAAAGCAACATGGTTTCTCTCTTCAAGCTGCCTAGATGGTGGCATCTTTCAGATGATGCTCTATCACTTTCAGCACTTGCAAACTACAAATCATTGTTCCAATTCCTTTCAACACCAGAGAATGATTCAGGAACTCTGTGGGATCAACTGCAACATGTCAGAAGGAAAATAAAATAAAAAATAAAAAAAAGCACAAATCGTGAAGAATTAGGAAAAGAAAACGTGAAGTTTCTAAGAATAGTAAATATAAAAAGAACCCAACAGTAGTAGAGGGAGAAAGAAAAACAAGATTAAATAAAACAAAAGGGGAAGAACATAGGAGAAAGAAAACAATGTAAGGAAGCTAACCTACAAGAAAAGCAAGGGAAAAAGGATAAAAGTATGTGACATCAGGGTTGAAATTCACAATATAAAATAAAATAAAATGCAAAGTATATAAAAAGGTAGCAAAAGGGAAAATGAATTTAGAGGGACGTAGCTTGGAGAATAAAGGCATGAAAATGATACTGAATGGGAGAAGGCTTGACCGACTTAGCTCAAAAGAGGCAAAGGTGATACTAGAATGAATATAGGTGCCAGGAGAGGGAAAGATAAAGGGGACGAAGTGTATCAAGAATAAAAACAAACAGTGGAACAGAGTGAAATATGGTAAAAAGTTAAATTAAAAAAAAATGTATTTAATTTGGAGTTTACAACACTATCACCTTCCTCTTTGACCCCCAAAATTTCTAGTGGGTGCCTGTATTCGGTGAGAGTCAAAGAAATAACTTACAGGGTGGAAATCGATGGGGAAGTAGCAGGAGGTCACCTCGAACAATTCTTCTACAAATGGACCTAAACAGGAAAATGGACCATTGAAAATGTTTGCATTTGTTTCAGAGTAAGTTTATTTACGCAAACAAATTTTAATATGGTACATATTTTTCATAAGTGAGAATGTATGTATAGGTCCCAACGGGATAAAGCCCTCTCTGTACATATATTTCACTACATTCCACCTGCACTCCCATGAAACACTTGCCCAGTTCTCAGCTCCAGTGATTATATATATCTATATATATGCAGTAACTGAGAAGGTGGAAATTTTGGTTGCACACACATGCAAAAATGCTACACTTGGGTCCTTAAGTGTCAAACAAAGCAAAAATAAGGCTGTGCCGCTAAGGGGTTAAAAAAAGAACTGCTTTTAGCCTGTGAGTGAGTGACAGTCTCGTTTTGCTTGTAATAATTAAACACTAGCAGGCTGTATATGGTTTATCACAATGCATGTTTTTTTTTTATACATCATTGTTGCAAGTAACAGATCAATCCTCTTATTTATAGAGAGACTTTCAGAACTGATTAAAACATAAAATTGAATAAGAAACTAAAGAAACACTTACCCAGGTTGTAGTGCTTTGCGATGATATCATGAACGATATGGAAGGCGACAAGCAGGTTTCGAGGATCCTTTTCTCCATCCATGACTTGAATAAAACCAAATGTGAAATCTGCTCCGAGATTCTTTAGCTCTGATTAACAACAAACTGTGTATTGACATCCACATAAAGACAAAACGGACGCACAGAAAACGCACAGCACATATGGACTCTCAGAGTTGGTACCAGTGATGTTGTTCTGCACCACTCACCATAACGACCACCGCCTCTCAAATATGACGACAACGCAGCGGCTCTTTCTAAACCAAGCTGCTGAAAGTGAACCGCATATTATAAAAAAAATGGGCTAGCCCAGGATTATCCCATTTGCAAGCTGCATGTAACCGATTAACTGGAACAGGGGCCCCTTGGCAGCCGAGGTTGCTCATCCCAGCTCTTCGGCAACCAATCGGGTCTCAGCTGCTAGTGTTGGCAGAGAAGTTAAAAACTGGATCGGGGGTCAATTTCTACTCTACAAATCTATTGTACCGATGGTCAGCTGTCACATAGCATGGGTCATATACTATTGGAATCCCCTAAAGCACGGGTCAGCAACCTTGGCCCTCCAGATGTTTTGGAACTACAGTTCCCATGAGTCTCTGCCAATCTAATGAGTAGCTGAGCATGATGGGACATGTAGTTTCAAAATCTCCAGAGGGCCATGGTTGCTGAACCCTGCCCTAAGGAAATCGGTTGAAGAAGCACAAAAACAATGGGAATGGCAAATGAAGCAAACAGCAGACTGAAATGGTCTAAAAAGGTGTAGAAGCATTTCAGTTGGCTACAAAGGCTCTGGGGCGCTGGTGTGACAGCTCTGCCCTATAATAATAGTTATACCTTCTTCCCGTATCTTCATGAAGTTAGTGATGATCATGTAGACTGTATAGCGGTCCATCTGCATCAGAGACTGAAAGGGGAACACCGAGGAAAAACAGAAATAAGTATTTCTGTAAAACAAATACATACAATGCGATATAACATATGCCACCTTACCTGGACATGAACTTCCTGAAAAATCGACTTGAGAACGGACACTGCCAGACCTGGTGGAAGGACATCACACATGCTCTGTAAAAGGATGAGAAAATCATGGCCAAATCAGGCTATTAACCACGAAATTGCAGGACAAAATGGAATTTGCTATTTTAGGCTAGGGTCAGATGAACGCATTTTTCGCGTCTGTGAAAAAGTGCGTTCGAACGAATGGACGCATTTTTTCACGGAATACGCGATAGCGGTCATACGATGCGCATTATCGTCTGTGATTTTGTACGGATCATCAATAAAACCCTTTTTGTGTCTGGACGTTATGTTGGCCGGACATTAGCAGCGTCTGACATCTCCTAATCACGCACACACGCCGCTATGCCGACGCAGCGCACTCTGTACGTCAGTACTAGCGGCTTCACGTTCTTGAAAAAATGCATTGGTTTGCCGCTTGCGTTGCGTGGCCGAACTTTCGTGCAGCCGTACTTCGTATATTGCCCATCATTTGCTGCTCGTACGGCTGTGTAAAGTGCGGCTGCACGCGCGTTCGCACTGCGTTCATCTGACGACCCCCCCCCCAGCCTAAGAGATACAAAAAGGCAACAACATTTAGGCAATGTCCAAAGATATAAATCAGGGACCTCAAACTCCACCCACAGTTGTTGATGGCCTACAATTCCCCAGAATTCTTCCAATGTAATAGATTGGAAAAGGATCATGGGAGCTGTAGTTCTGCAATGTTTTTTGGGGGTCAGACTTTGCGATCTTTACTATAAATTGAAGACTGAAAACCTTAGAGTGACATTGTGAACCTGCTCCATTTGACATCCAGCATATACCCATGACATTAAGGAAAGGCTATGAAGTAAAGGTATAAGTGCTTACCAATGCTTTGAGTCCCTGCAGCACATGAGGAACTATAAGATGATGATCCTTCAATCGGTTTTCATAAAACACAACCAGGACCTCCACTGCAAACCAAGGGAAAATTGTTATCAAAAGAGTAACATATACAGTGCATTGAGCCATAGCATTGTATTCTCTATTTCGATAAGTGTGCAGTTAACCCTTGTGGGTGAAAAAAAATACACTTTCTAGGGGTTATTCAGAACGTGCCAAACATGCCACCCAATTGTACTGACCGGTGCAATTTCGTGGCAGTTCGTCTATTGACTGTCAACTCAACAAATACTGAGGAATTGGCGGCGAAATACAGTGCAGATCGCTGCAATTTGGCGATCTTCGGTGGCAGCGAAATTGCCCCATAGAGAAATAATGGTTAGTCTATTCACAGAACACCGAACTGTCAGTGAAATTACCGGATTTTCAGGGATTCGGTTCGACAGGTTTAAACAGGCGAATCCCATAGGTGTCAATGTAAAAAAATGTTTTATTGTTTTTATTTCATTTTTTGTTCAACAGTTTATTCTTTTCATTCTCAGTAAACTTTTTATTTATTTAACACCTTTTTGTATTTTAATGACAACATTTTTGATTCCCGATCTTTTTAGAAGGCATCTTTTTATTCTGTAACAGACCTATTTTTTTATAGGACTTTTTTTATTATTTAGACACATTTTAATGCATTTTTATTGTTTTAAACACACATTAGAAGAATAGCAGAGTTCTTTGGCAAAAAACATGCTTGAAGCAGATGACAGCAAATCAACATACCAGCACAGACTGATTAGCATCTACTGGTTCTCAGCCACCAGTGAAAAACCAACTACATCTCTGTGCTGTAATCATTTTTATCATAAATAATTGTATTTAGCAATCCTGCTGGATTTGCTTTATTGCACAGTTTAAACCAGGCATCCCAAATTCTGCACCCCGCCCGATGTTTCTGAACTACAACTCCCATGATTCTCTGGCCATTTATTGCATTCAAAAGAATTCTGGGAATCATGGAATTATGTGTAAATCAACATTTGGGGGTGCCCAGAGTTTGAGATCCCTGGTTTAAAGGGATACCATTACCATTTAATGAACTATATAAAAGATTTTCAAAGACTAATCCAGAAATTTAGGCACAAGGGATAAGTTTCTAGGAGCCAGGGGGTTACCTGACCCTTAACTTGTCCAGGCCTGCTTTTAACATTAATAAAAAAAATTATATATATATATATATACATACACACACACACATTTAAATACCCCTGCATATGTGGCAATCTACACTCAAGATCTGCAAGACAAAAACGTTGATCTGTGACTGTATTGCGAGTCATGATTTTATCGAAGAATTGCAGTGGGTTTTATCACCACTCCGGTAGACTGCGATTGGGGAGGGGTGGGGGGACATTTGAGAGACCACCATGACCAAAACTTCCTAGTCAACAATTATTTTTAACCAAACACTACCCGAGTACGTCTCACCCCCAAGGCTTGCGTGTTATTCAGACGATGAACTGTGCTGAATAAGCAATCTTCGAGAGGACAACATACACAGAACATCTGGAAAACGGGTTCCTTTAAGTCCTTCCAAACATCTGTTTTCTTCCCAAGAGGAGGACAGCACATCAAAACAACACTGTGCTTAAAACTTCAACCCAGACCGTACAGAAAACGCTTGGGCATAGAGTAATATAGCAGAAGCTTTAAAGTGTTCATAGTGTAAGGAGGGGGATCTCAAACTCTGCCCCCCCAGATGTTTATTGCCTACAAATCCCAGAATTCTTTGAATGCAATAAAATGGTCAGAGAATCATGGGAGGTGTAGTTCTGGGAGAGGCCAGAGTTTGAGATCCCTGGTGTAAGGTTTTCATACATCCAGTGGCCAGGTAGCCATGGGCTCCTAGACGTTGTAGCCTTGCCTCCAAATCTTCTGGCTCATTCTAGACGTAATTTGAATAATAAAAAATGTGGTTGGCTCCTTAGATTCCTTACTGACTCTTACGCTTGATGTAACCGTGTCAAACCCTAGCCGGAGCGGTTTCATAGTGTAGCTGGCGCCACGAGTCCATTGTACCTTCCTTCTCCGTTAATTTGGAGTAGCACTGCTGTAACACCTGCGAAAGGAGCTGCACCCCTCGACTTCGAGTTCTTGGCTCTGTGTTAGCAAGACATGACCTGGAATTAAAAAAATAAATAAATAGACACCCTATGACTGTGACGTCACCAGCTGCTTACAAAATAACGCCACATGCATTTTATTTTACAGAAAACGCAGCGACCATTGATTACCAAAAAGGCACATTCTCCTAGAAGGAAAATAAACTACAGGTCGCCTTCCTACACCCCTATTCCTGTAGGTTGTAAGCTCCTCTGAGCAGGGCCCTCTACACCTCGTGTTTCTGTTCGCTTTAATTTTGGCTCGTTCCCATTGGTTACTGTAAAGCGCTGCAGAAACTGTTGGCGCTATATAAATGATAACATCCCTTCTACAAAATCCTGGGGACCAGAAAGGTTTCAAATTTTGAAGCATTTGCATATAATGAGATATCTTGGCGATAGGTTTTCTTGTATATACACAAGTCCCATGTGTCGCACACCCACCTCATACGCAAGGCCTGCAGGTAATTTTATTAAATATTTAATAGTTTTGTCCCCTGCTGCATGAGGTCAAACGTGGAATTTTACATTTTTGGTGTCAATTTGATCCGAGAAAAAAAATAAGAAACAAAAATCGGCTTTCGGGAAGAATTCTGACTCTTGGTGCAAGTGTATTTAACCTGTAGTCTCATCAGTTTTAGGCGTCAGCTTTTTATTGCCCTAATAACACGGTATTATTCATTGCAGGGCAGACTGAGACCTGGACTCAAAATACAAAATAAACCATGTTTAGCGCTTTAAACCAGGGGTCAGCAACCTCACCCCTCCGGATGTTCTGGAACTACATTTCCCATGAGTCTCTTCAAGCCTAATGAGAGTGAGATGTAGTTGCTAAACATGGATTTAGACCCCTGCTTTAAACCCACGTAAGACCATTCTTGGGTAGGCAGCTGTTGTTGAATGGTCATTTACTGTAAATTTCACCAACTTATTGGAGCACATGAGAATCAGAGTACAACATTAAGCGGAACATCAATGGGCCCAACCAAAAGGAGGCCGAAAGACTCGACTTGTCCTACATCTTAGGAAACAATGGCCAAACTACTGAACATTATTCATTTAATAAATAACCATGTGATGTACCAATCATGATTTTATGCCACAATGATTAGCAAGTGCAAACGAAGGGATGGATTTTATTGTAAAGACACAACGTGAAGATGCCTTACCCGAGTGACTCCACCACTTGTAAAACTGTGAAATCGCCATCTTTTACACCTGGAATAAATAAAATACAGCTATTAGAGGAGCAGAAAGGCACAACTTGACCAATTATTCAAGCATAAAGAATACAAAAAAATGTAAAGAATTAGCACGAGACAAATTTGAGAGGTTGGTAAATTTAAGAATGTGATACCGGGTGTCTGCATGATCACGATGACCAACCAAAGCTCCAAAAGATTGTTAGGCTTTAAAAATATAAATTCACACGTAGTGTAAAACCACCAGCTCTGCAATGGCCGTCTTGATTGGGTCAGCTGCACCCTGGACACATTGTGTCCCGTACAGGAGCTGCACCCTGGACTTGTAATAAATAAAGCACTTTCCTGCATCGCAACTTATACCATTTTTACCTTAAGCAACTGCGACTTCATAATCCAGTGGGTTCCAACTTCCCACCATGAAATAGTAAAAAGCAGCATTTCTTTAATAGCAGAGAATACGGTCAATAAAATCCATGAGCACTTGCTCTCTGAGTGGTCCCAGAATGGCTATTAATCAGCTATTAGCACTGTTAATTGAGGTAATTAACATGCACGCGGCACCCCGTCACATGCTAGAATTTTACGAGTTTAAATAGACACTTTAAAAGGTTTTTTGCAGAATTACATGACCTAACATGAAAAGCCAACGTCCGCCACGTAACAGCAAACGTCTTCCAGGAAAGATTCCCCACGTTCAGGACTAAATGGATTATAAAGTGTTATTATTCACAGAGCACCTTCTATAGAAAATAAGGACTCACTTCCATGTCATATGGTGGAACAGATACAATGAATTCAGCATTTAGGAAAGTTCTCCTCTAGTTCTCCTCTGTAATTGTCAAGGTTCTTTCTACCAGTTTCAGTTAAAGCTGTCCAGTGTAGATTTTTATTTATTGGCGTTCAATGGAGATCGTCACTTTAAATGTCCAAAGTGTATTCACCGGTGATGCAAACAATGGTAGGACAACGCTGAATGCAGAATGGCCACAATTTACTAATATTAATAAAAAGGGGAGTATCGTTGTTCAGAAGGGATGTCCCGATCCAGGCATTAGCATCAGAACCCAAAGGCGGCAATTTCTTTCACCTGTCTGGCATTGACACCCCCACCCGCCCAGTTGGAGTCCTGCAGCCACCGCGCTGACTTGCAGCTTCTCTGCCTGCTCGCAAGTCAATAAGGCAGGGACGATGACGCAAGTCTCTCTGCTGGAGCCCAAGTGTCTCTGCGTTTACTTGCAAGGTCTTCCCTGCCTGCTCCGTCACCAGAAATGGAAGACACCGCAAACTAGTCTTGAGGCCCCGGGATTCGCTTTAGTGACCAAGCCGCTGATTCGGCTGTGGGTTGTGCTGTATCAGACGATCGCGAATAATGCACGACTCTGACCCAACAGGCACATCCATATTGTTCGGCATTTGCTGGTAGACGCAACTTCCCTGCCGCTGTTGAATTTTGCTTCTCTGAGTAGCCGCCTGAAGTTCACTTTATTTTTACCACTGCTTGCAACTACAGTGAAAAAAGACAGTGCACAGTGATTATCCCCTTATGGGTCACAACATCACGTTACTGTACAAAGTCACGCAGGGGCTCACGCATAGCATTTGCAGACAAGAACCTTAAATGGAGCACACGTAAGTGTCGCTAGCACTAAAAAAAAAAAAAAAAATACTAGTAGTAATTATTCAACACCAGTACAAAATAAATAATATTCTGCAACTAAAAGCCATCGTTATTAAAAAAAATAAAAAAATAATAATATATAAGAATTAAGGTTTAGTCACCAGTAAACCCCTGGTGAAAAGGAGAGGCCGTCTGCTGCCTTATTTCACACATGCACGAAGCCTTAGGTCATAATCATTGCTGTGTTGTTCTGTAGGGACAGTCCTACAGGCTTCAGAAGTAACATTTGACAGGTGCAAATCCCTTCAAAACAGTTATTTATGTTTCAAAATAAACGCTACATGATTTCTTCCCTGCGAAGGATACAATATATAAAACACTGTGTGCTGGAAGGTATAAACATGGAACAAGATATTTTCTTACAGCAAATTGCTCATAAAAAACCTGCAACATGTTTGCACCTTGTATGTGTCGCCTATCGAATAATAAACAGATACTGCACAGAGAGGTTCATATCTCTTTCCACCGGGATCTTTGTTTCCCCAAAAACAGTCACTATGATTTTTTACAATACTTTAGGTCTGGATTAGATTTCTAATTGTTTTGAAGTTAGCAGTTACAAGCATTTATAAAGCGCCAACAAGTTCCGTAGTGCTGTACAATGGGACAGAATAACAAATATACATAACACGTTACACATACGGAACAGTAGGAGACAGGACGCGGGCTCATGAGCTTACAATCTAAGAGGAGAGGGGTGAGACGCTAGGTGAGGGTGAACAGAGTGCAAGAGGTAGCGGGGTGCATGTGGGCTGGGTGGGAAGAAGGAGAGATGTCTTGAAGGACTGGAAGCTGCATTCCTTTGACAGACTCCGGACAGAGAATGCGTGTCACTTTGGATATTATTGAGGAGGGGGTGGAATCAACAAATAATGCAAATTAATAATGGATTCCTGTGATTCTCAAGTGAAAGCCCTTGTGGCTTCATAAAACTCGCTCCTTCTTAATCTCTTAACTTCCCAGTAGGGAGAACCTTTAGCTTTCAGTGAAGCCCTCTGGGATGCGGTGGGCAGTTCCCCCCCCCTTCCATTCATCCCTAAACGCTGTAGTTTAATTCTCCGCGGATTTGCATCGGCTTCTTCTTCAGCTTTTATTGGATCGGCTGATGCAACTAACCACGATGCCCTCACTGGTGGAAAAGCATTAAGTGCTGTATAAGGTCTTAAATTGCTTTTTTTATTATACATTTGAGCGATGCAGTGAATCCACTCCCTGAGAGGTCATATAGAGGCAAAACAAGCTTGATGGTTTGACTTGATGGCTGTGGACTGTTAAGAAGGGATAACGTACAATAAAAAGACACATAGCGGTGGGCTTTTTTTTACTTTTAAGTGGCAGGATATGAAACTCCTCTGCATTCGGCAGCTCAAGGGATGCAATGCATTTTAGAGGTGGTGCCACGCTCACAAAAACACTACATAATTATATTTCCTTAATGAAATACAGATACAAATGAATAAAAGCGCAAATAATGTCCCTGATCACTTGAGCAGCTCCGGGGGGGGGGGGGAACTGTACATGCGGACTGTGCTGCAGCCACGAATAGATCCAGACATGAAAAGACCGAGCGATTCAATGTCTATAACAAACCCTGCTCTGTTACAAAGATACGAATTGGTTCACATTCCTAATTCTGCAACTACACAGGTTTATTTCAGCACAGAGAACCTCGCTCTCCTCTGAACACGCATATCCAAAATGCAGCACTTACATGGATACTATAGGTTTGAAACAAAAAGGAGGGAAGGGGATGTTAAACATTAGCCCCTCCTGACCCCCTTCACACCCGCTGCACTTTTAGCCCTTTCGTTTCTTTTATAATTGACCAGAAACCAGCTCTGTCTCCCTCTGAGCCCTGACGGACAGACGTGCAGCCAGCTGCAGTACGTCACATGATCAGGGTGGTAACACACATCCAGGCCAATCCACTGGCTCTTAAAGCCAATCAAAGACCTCTGGCAATGGTGGGACCTAGTTTCTGAAGCCTCAGGGTAGAGCTCAGGTTCTTGGCGAGACGAAGCCAGTGCACTCTGAGGGCTGAAACAGCCCAACGAGGGCCTTCCCTGGCGAGGGAACTCAGGGCAGTGTGACCACTTATGAACGAAGAACCTGGATTTTTCTTCTGCAGGTGCCTCATTGCCAACATGGTCTTCCCTATTGTATATATGACTGCATCTCCTGGAAAGCACGACTGAGGGAATCTCAATTTAGCCATAATGTTACAGTTACAAGTTTTTATAGAGCGCTAACAAGTTCTGTAGCGCTGTACAAAGGGAGGCAGAATAACAAATATACATACAAGTTCAACACACAGACAGTAGGAGAGAGGACCCTGCCCAAGAGTTTACAATCCCATACACAAACACATTACACAACAAACAAGTCAAGAAAATTGTTTATGCACGGTGTTTAAACACTGTACGAGAACATAATAGTCCAGCTTGCATCTGCAATGTCTTTATAGATTTTTTAATGCTTTGTTTTTCATGTTTATTTCATAACGTTAGCTGCTTTTTTTTTTTTACACTAGGGGAACATAACATTTCTATGCTAAATTGTACTGTTGTAAAATAGGGAGACCGTTGTTAGTCCATACATATGGAACAATCTAAGCTTTCCAACAGCGTCCCTGAAGAACATGAAATAGTAAAACAGCTACACTTCCTGTCTCCGCAGAAATCACAGAAAGTCAACACACATTTGCGAATAGTAATACACATAAGATATTATACCGATGACTAGATAAGAACAAGGGAGGCGATTCAGGGAGTCGGGATAGATCAGTAGAAAAAAAGTGCACTGCTTTGACATAATGAAAAAACTTAGCAGGATTCTAGTTCACTGCTTATAATGGATATCATAAACGGATACCCACGCGCCCCGCCTCGGCGGATACCCACGCGCCCCGCGGCTAGCCTCGGCGGATACCCACGCGCCCCGCGGCTAGCCTCGGCGGATACCCACGCGCCCCGCGGCTAGCCTCGGCGGATACCCACGCGCCCCGCGGCTAGCCTCGGCGGATACCCACGCGCCCCGCGGCTAGCCTCGGCGGATACCCACGCGTTTCGCGGCTAGCATCGGCGGATACCTATACGTTCCGCGGCTAGCCTCGGCGGATACCCACGCGTTTCACGGCTAGCCTCGGCGGATACCCACACGTTCCGCGGCTAGCCTCGGCGGATACCCACACGTTCCGCGGCTAGCCTCGGCGGATACCCACACGTTCCGCGGCTAGCCTCGGCGGATACCCACGCGTTCCGCGGCTAGCCTCGGCGGATACCCACGCGTTTCGCGGCTAGCCTTGGCGGATACCCACGCGTTTCGCGGCTAGCCTTGGCGGATACCCACGCGTTTCGCGGCTAGCCTCGGCGGATACCTATACGTTCCACGGCTAGCCGGATACCTATTACATATTCAGATATAATATATAGGTATTCATTGAGGAGATATATATATATATATATATACACATACACACACACATTATATATCTAGCCTTTATGAATGGTTGTGTATCAGAAGGTTTTAGGGACAGGAGTCCATCTTGGGGATCCATGCACAGTCCCCATGCAGACAGAACACGGTCACACAGACACAATGTTGTTAATGTGTGCATTACACTGCTCTCACGTGTTGCACAGGGCTCTCATGGCTGCCCAGTTACTGGTCCCCATTGGCATGGCATGCCGTCAGCCCCCTCCCCAGCACACACGCAGAGCCAGGGCGGTGCACGACTGCTCCCCCTACGTGTACCTGATGCGACCTCTGCGGCTTTGCTGTCCTGTTGGCCCGTGACGAACTCCTCCACCAAACCCCATAGCGTCCCGCTGTCCTCAGCCATGATGCTGCTGGGATGCAGGGAGAGCAGGCAGCCCGCGTCTCGCTGCGCATGCGCAAAGTCCTCCGCAGCCTCCGTCCTGAGCCATGTGACGAAAGGTTAGCTGGTCACGTGATCCGTTGCCCTTCTAACTTTATTGATCATTGACAATTTCCCGACAGACAAAATAGTTTTTGCGACTCGATATTATCCAATTTGCCTGCTCAAAGACAGGATTAAATGTGTGTGGGTATCTGTCCACCCCCCCCCCCCCCCCGTCTATCCACAGCCTCTGGCTATTAGCTGTATATGGGTGTATGATGTATATATTATATATAACCCGTGAGAAGAAAGTAAAACAATGAATTCCTTTAAAATTAGAAATTATACCTCAAACATATCTACGGAATATGAATCTATACTTTATTATTATATCATATATAATCCCCTGTGGGAGAATCACCGTATTAAATGTAAAGCTGCTGTTAGGATTATTTTTAGAGTTTAACCCTGAGATTCTGCTTCATTTTTAGGCAGTGAATCCTACTTCTTCTGACACAAGTGTGTAAATAAAAAGGAGCAGAATCTGAGGCCTAAAAATTAAGTGAAATTGGAACAGAATCTAACCCTCAATGTAACCCTAAGGCCGGCGTCAGACGAACGCAGTGATGATCACGTCTGTGTTGCCGCACCGTTTAACATTCGTCGTAGCATAGAATCATGAGCAATAGAGACCCACACACTAAGTGCGTCCGCACCGAAGAACGTAAAACCGCTAACACGGACGCGCAGAGTGCGCCACGTCCACCACGTCCGCGTAGCGTTCTGTGTGCGTGATGAGGAGACGTCAGAAGCAGTGCATTTGCGACATCCAGCACCTTGACGCACAAAATGCCTTTTCATATCCTTTTTCATATTACTTTTGTTTCCCATATTTCCTATTTTTTCTATGTCCGTCATAAAAAACGGACCGTGTGGTGACAACAGTATCTTCCATCAGAACATCCGTCCGTTGTGCGTGCACGCACGCAGAGTGCGCTCCAACTGCGTTCGTCTGACATTAGCCTTAAGGCCAGGTGCACACGGGACATTTTCTTTAACGCACATTACGTGCGTTAAAGAAAACCGGCATCGCACTCGACGCCCACCCCCTCGCGCGATCCTCCGTAGGAGGATCGCGCAGCCCAGTCGACGCACAGCCTAGTGCATCGACAGTGATGATGCGCTAGGTTTCTCGTCGGCGGGACTCCGCGATCCTCCTATGGAGGATCATGCGGGGGGTGGGCGGGCGTCGAGTGCGACACCGGTTTTCTTTAACGCACGTAATGTGCGTTAAAACGTCCCGTGTGCACCCGGGCCTAAACGTACACGACCGAGGTTTATGCAACACCGGAAAAGGTTAACTTCATAGATTATAATACATATAGGTCCAAAGTAAAGGTATAGACCAACAAAATAACACTTGAATTGATACATATTGAAATACATAATACCACACAATAAGACACTGATATGGCATGTATGAGGAAACACTCAGAGCATAATAGCATAAGTAGAACTACAGCAATTAGCACTTACACAGAGAGCGATTCTCAAAAAGCCACATATTGCACAAAAATCATGAAATGCAAGCCTGACTGAAGGGGGCTGAGTTTCACAAAGTTCTCTTTAACAAGGTTTCGGTATTGCTTTGTTACCATTCTCAAGGTTAATAGTGCATTCCCGAAACATTGTGTAATACATAGTTATGTACTTAGAAACCTGTGCTTTTATTGACCTATGAATCTTTTCTTTGGAATTGGTCCTATATATATTATTTATTATTATTTATTAACGCCACAGGTATGTATGTTATTTACACCTAGTGGTTTCTAAAGGCATTTATTATAGTTTAGAGACTTATTACTGGGAGTTTTATTGCTGTACGGCTCTGTTATATACCTGCACACCTCAAATATATCGGCCCTCTAAAAGAAGGGTAAATAGTGAGATAGAACATGAGTGAAGGAGTCATTTTTAAAATTTCCTTTTCTCACTGCACTCTCTCTTACTGGGCAAGTATAAGAAAAATGCTGCCCCTACTCACTCACTCCAATCATCTGCCACCTTAGGCCCAAACTCAGCTTCTAAAAGGGTTATTCCCTAACCTCTGAATTGGCCCAAAAATAGCACCTAATGGTAAATTTACGTAGGACCTTTTTTATTATTTGGCCACAAGTTAAAACCAGTTTTGCTGACTTAAGCTCCTATTAGGAGAATAGGAGACTTCCTTTTTTCAGTTCAGTGAGCATTCGCTAAATAATGAATTCACTGTATTTTTTGAAAATGGCATCACCGGAATGCAGCAAGCAAAGCACCAAAATGGCCTGCAATTTCGGTGTTTTGTGAATAGACCCTTAACTGTTGGCCCATGCCGATGTAGTCCCTTAATGACTCCCTGTTACCGACTACACCGGAATAGGGGTCATGTACTTTCTGGTGACCTAAGACCAGCTTGGTGAAGTGCCCGACATCATTTTATGGTGAAGCTGATAACTGCAAAACATTTTTCGTAAGATTTATTATAATGTTACAGGCCAAGAATGAAACATAAATAGAGATAATGTTATTGTACCTTTACATTTGCCTACAGTTTGTATTGCTGTATGAATTATTATTATTATTATTCTTTATTTATAAAGCGCCAGCATATTCCGCAGCGCTGTACAATAAGCACAGTATAGACAGGGTTACAATACATTGAACAACATTTGACAAACAGTACAGGAGGAGATGAGGGCCCTATTCCCGTAGGAACTCACAATCTGGGAGGGTTGGGGTTGGAAACAGGAGGAGAGGACTGTAAGGTGAGAGTGATTGATGGTTGCGTCAGTGAGTTGGGTGGTAGGCTTCCCTAAATAGGAATGTTTTCAGGGAGCGTTTGAAGGAAGAGAAGTTAGGGGAAAGTCTGACAGTACGAGGGAGAGCGTTCCAGAGAGTGGGGGCTGCGCGTGAGAAATCCTGCAGTCTATCATGGGAAGAGGTGATGCGGGGAGAAGCTAGGCGCAGGTCACTGTTTGACCTTAGGGAGCGGGCTGGGGTGTATTTGGTGATTAGTGAGGACAGGTAGTGGGGCGCTGAGTTAGTGAGGGTTTTGTAGGTAAGGATAAGGATTTTGAACTTAATTCTGCAGTGGATGGGGAGCCAGTGAAGGGACTCGCAGAGGGGAGCGGCAGAGACAGAGCGGCGGGTGAGGTGAATTAGCCTGGCGGAGGAATCTTCAACTTCACTTTTTCCGATATTGTACCTTAATTTGTAAACAGCAATAAAGAGGTAAATCTGCTAGCTTTTGAAACATACACTGACTCTAAACAGAAAATATAAATATAATAATGGTAGGTTCAGGTTGATTGCAGTTTTCTTCTGTTCTATAAGGATTTAAAACCCATGGATCAGACAAGAGAAAAAAGAACAATAATTTGAAAAATTTGAAAAAACAACAACAATATAATCTAGAGGTTATTGGCTTGCAGTAATACCTATATTTGTAAACAATGAGAGAGTTACAGCCTTATCGTCTTTAATATTTTAATACATTATTGTCTGTTAGTGTATTTTATTCCATAACATTATTGCGAGGATGACAATGGTTGTATGTTTGATTCCCCCCAGAGACAAACTAAACAAGTTAAGATTTGCTGGAGCGTGTTTATCAAACTCCAAGAAAAGAAACTGTGATTGAATTAACTCTTGAAGATTCCTTGAAATCTTGTTATGCAACAAAAGGAAATCATTTTTATCTAAATGGGATGTATATTACAAATTACTAGTCTCAATTAGCAGTTTCCACCTCTACATCATATGTCTTGCACAATTAGAGGTCAGCCTGGCAAACTGGAATTGACTGCTGCGTAAACTCATTAAACTGATAATGCATTAAAAATACATCTAAAAAATAAGTGCAAAGTGAATATAAAAATAAATTTTTCTTACAATGGCAAACGTCACAATTATTTATAAAGTGCCAACATATTCTACAGTGCTGTACAATGGGTAGGACCAAAGAAACATATGGGGTTATTCACTAAGCAGCGAACCTGCCACCGAATTACACCGAACGGTGAATTTCACCGTACGGTGCAATTTCGTGGCAGTTCGTCTATGCGCTAAACTGTCAATTCACCAAATACTGGCAAAATTACAGCGAAATACAGTGCAGTTCGCCGCAGTTTGGCGATCTTCGGCAGCAGCTATATTGTCTCATAGAAAAGTAATGATTAATCTATTCACAGATGCCCAACTGCACCAAAGTGTCAGTGAAATGCCCTGATTTTCGGTGATTCAGTTCAAAAGGTTTAAACAGGCGAATCCCGGGCGTGGCCTAACCGCAGCACATGGAGGACGTGTGAGAGCAGAGCTCCTGCACCAGATCCTCTAAATCAGCGGATTACATAAGCGAATCAGCCCCCACTCGCTCGATTTCGGGGGGGGGGGGAACAAGCACTGCCCACCATGGCTACCTCCAAAGGGGGAAAAAAAGCAGGAAAATCCGAGTTTTTTACGCCGCGCGCCACAAAACTGAAGGAATCTGCGGCCTCCCAAGATGGCGGCAGCTCATCTCCAGCTTCCCCTAGCGCGATGGAGACAGGGAGCGCCGCAACACCAGCTAATCCAAATCTGGAAGCACTTATGTCCCGTATGGCTGACATGCTTGGAGACCTCTCCGCAACTCTAACAGCTAGGCTGGATGCAGTGGCGACAGCCACCGCAGCGACATTAAGGAAATTGGTGAGAGAACAGACAGACTGGAAACGAAGATGTCTGAGTTTGCAGATGCCCACAATACCATGGCTGAACAAGTTGAAACTCTGGAGGAAAAACTTAAGGTGACTTTGTTAAAATTGGCAGATATGGAAGACCGCTCGCGACGCCATAATTTAAAAATACGCGGCGTCCCGGATTCTGTCACCTCATCCCAACTTACTTCCTACGTGACAGATTTGTTTCAGAGCTTACTCCCAGATGCTACGCCAGATTCGTTGTTATTTGACCGCATACACCGTCTGCCGAAACCTCCATCAGCCCGGTGAAAGCCCCTCGTGACGTTCTCCTGCGCCTCCATTATTTTAAACCACGTGAGGATATACTGAGAGCTTTACGGGACCCAGGGGCGCTACAACCCGAATACGACCACATATCTGTATACCCTGACCTGTCCAAGGCTACTCTTCAGCAGCGGAGGGATTTTAAACACATCACGACGATACTTCGAAATAATAACACCGGCTATAGATGGGGTTTCCCGACTAAACTGCTGATCTCACGCAATGGCACTGTCCATGTGGCGGTTTCTGTGGAGGAAGGTGACAAGCTGCTTCGTGACTGGGGTTTTGGAGATCATCCTCCCCAGCCTAGGAGACAAACAGCGCCTCGTCGGTTGGATCCGGAGTGGCACAAACGCTGACTTGTCGACCCTGGGTCATGTTGCCCATTTCCAATTTCAATGTCTGGCTCCTCCAATAATCTTTTACCTGGTCTCTGCAAGATCTCCGAGCCTCCGTTGCTTTACCTGCCAGAGGACCATTCAACCCCCCTCCCCCCGGGTTGGTGAGTGGGCCAAAATGCCAAGGGGACCGCTTGGTGTGCAGTGTGCGGGTCTGGCCCTCCGTACCCAACTCTCCCTCCTCGGCTGAGGAGTCTGAGAAGTGTACCCGAATTCCGGACTTTTCACAGGAGATGTACCCTTCTGGGTTTGTATATAATGTTTTGTTTAATTGTTTTTTGTTTCTGAGCTACAATGGTACAACACGATGGTTGTTCTTTATTCTTGGAATGTTATTTATTTGTTTTTGCTCCCTTTTTCAATCTCAGGACTTCTGTTTTCAATGGGACTGGTTCTTCTATCCCGCCCACGGGTTGCAATGCCCCCTGAATATGAAGCCCCCTGGCCTCGTCAATCCCCGTTCCATGACGCACTTAATAGAAAATCTATGAAAGTATTAACCTTTAATGTTAAGGGCTTAAATATGCCCGTAAAAAGGCACTCTTTATATCGAGATCTCCGAGCTCATGATGCAGATATTGTATGTCTTCGAGAGACGCATTTTCGCCGTCTGGATCATCCCAAGCTATATACCCCCCAATACCTAACACAATATCACTCCACGTTCAAAACTAAAGCAAGAGGGGTCACCCTGTTGATTCACAATAGAGTGGCATTCCAAATGCACCGTATCCTTAAAGACCCGAAAGGTCGTTACATAATATTAGTCTGTACGATAAACTCGAGAATTTATACTTTGGTGTCCATTTATGCTCCCAACGCTGCCCAATCTCAGTTTCTGTCCCAGGTCTTGCAAAAGGTAACGGATATTCAATCGGGCACTTTGGTAATCTGTGGAGACCTAAACATGGGACTAGATCCCTTAAAAGACCGTTCGTCCACAGTTACTTGTAGACAGCATGGGACCTCCTCCCAGAGATTTCGCCAATTGTTAAATAGATACAATCTTTACGACGCGTGGCGTCTCCTTCACCCCACCGAACGGGATTATACATTTCGATCGAGAGTCCACAATAGCTATTCTAGAATAGATTATTTTCTGATAGCGGGTTCAGCCCTTCCATACACAATAGACTGCTCTATACTGCCCCTTACTTGGTCTGACCATTCTCCAGTGATATTGACGTTAGGCGACGCTTATCAGACTTCTGCCAGGCCCCCTTGGCGACTTCGAGACGACCTTTTACTTCATGAACCGGCGCGAATAGCTATACAAGCAGCCTTAGATAACTATTTTAAGGAAAACGTGACGCCTGATGTCAACCGCCTTACTATCTGGCAAGCCCATAAGGCTGTAATAAGAGGGGAATGTATAAAATGGGCGACTCATCTTAGGAAGCAATATGTATCTCGAAGACTGGACCTACTTACTAAATTACAAGATCTAGACACGTGCAATAAAAGCCCCGTCTCAAGAAATAATAGAAACTATAGACTCCACAATGGGTCTGTTGAGAGATTTGGAGGCGGAGAGCTATTTCAAGGCATTGACCAAGCGCAGTGCTATGTATTACGCTCTTCGAAACAAACCTGGTAGATTCTTAGCTCGCAAACTTCAACCAGTTAACACGCCCCGTAAACAAATTACACTTAAATCCCCCACTGGACTTATTTATGACCCCAAAATTATAGCGAATGAATTTGCCACCTATTATGAAAGTCTATATAATTTGGATGCGAAAAAGACAGTCCATTGCCCTACAGTGGCAGATATAGATACCTACCTGGAGCGGGTTCATCTTCCTTCGTTGTCCCAGACACATATTGCAAGTTTAACCACACCCATAATGACAGAAGACATTTTGAAGGCTATTAAAAACCTCCCAAAACGTAAGGCCCCGGGCCCTGATGGACTGACGGGATTGTATTACTCCACCTTCGCTTCCCAACTAGTACCACATTTAAGTGCGGGCTTTGACGAAGCGTGGGAGGGTGGCTCCTTCCCAGTAGACATGTTGAGAGCACACATTATTACCTTGCCCAAACCGGGTAAAATTCCTGACCGTTGCCCTAACCTACGCCCTATCTCTTTGCTTAATATAGACGTTAAAATATTCAGCAAAATACTGGCCAACCGACTTCAACATATTCTTCCCACTTTAATAGGTCTAGATCAGGTAGGGTTTATATCAAGGCGCCAGGGAGCTGACAGCACTAAAAAACTGGTTAATTTACTTGGCCTGATGGGACGAGGGGACTCTTCAAGCTTGATTCTGTCATTGGACGCAGAAAAAGCCTTTGACAGGGTTCACTGGAACTTTCTGTATCGAGTTTTACACAAGTTCGGATTTCCACCCTCCTTTATAACTGCGATACAGGCTCTGTATGATTCTCCCTCTGCTAAGGTACTCTGCAGCGGGTTTGTGTCGGAGGAATTTGTAATAACTAATGGGACAAGACAGGGATGCCCACTTTCCCCAATATTATATGCCCTGGTTTTGGAGCCTTTGGCGCAGGCCATACGACAAAATGATTCCATTTGTGGAATACAGGCAGGCCCGGTGACTTATAAACTCAACCTATACGCGGACGATATCCTTTTAACCTTGACTGACCCGGATTGTTCTCTCCCTTCCCTCCAACAAGAGTTAGACTTGTATAGTCAGGTTTCATATCATTTGGTGAACATATTAAAAACCCAAGCACTCCCGATTAATATATCCCATCACCACCTGGAAGCCCTTCGAGCCAGTTATAAGTTTGACTGGCGAACTGATTATATTGTGTACCTGGGTCTTAAAATAGCTAGAACTCCAGAAAAACTGTTTAATTATAATTATGATAGATTACTGTCAGAGGTGAAATCACAGTTATATCACTGGAGACTTCGGGAGATCTCATGGTTGGGCAGGATGGCGGCGGTGAAGATGATGGTGTTGCCAAAAATTTTATACGTTTTTCGTACCCTCCCCTTGCAGCTGCCCACGTCCTTCCTAGATACCTTACAATCTATCATAATGAGATATATTTGGAATCATAAAAGGCCCAGAATACCGAAAAAACTATTGTATTACCGCCATAGAGATGGAGGCCTTAACGTTACCCACATACATAACTATTATTGGGCCACATGTTTGGCATCACTAGCAGAACTGGTTCACACCCACCCTATGCCTCAATGGCTGGTAGTGGAATATACTTTTATTCCCGGACACACTTTGGCCGACCTATTATTCGTGCCTCGTACAAAGAGACCACGTCTGCCGGAGATCTTACCCTCCACGATTTTGTATGTTAAGGCGTGGGACCGTTATGCCCACTTATTTCAAAACTACAATCCATTATCCATGGCCACACCTCTCACATCTATGTCATACTTGCTGCCTCACTTTAGAGCGGGGCCCTGGATTCAATCTGGAGTCACGCACCTACACCATCTGTTTTCGCTGCCGGACATCTTGTCCTTCCAAACTTTACAAACGAAATTTAAGGTACCATCCTCAATGTTTTTGTCATACATGCAACTCTATTCTTATTTCAAATCCAATGCAGTAATATCTAATTTACGTACCACATTGCCGCTCCTCTCGGACACTGAACTATTTTGGCTAGACCCGCACACCACCACAAAACCCATCTCGTTGTTTTATCGATTGCTTAATACCCCGACTGGAATAACATCGTGGAAGTTTCACAACACTTGGGAAAAAGACCTTTCTATGCAATTTACCCCCTCGCAATGGGCCATGGCACATTTGTTTTCGTCTGGAGCCTCAAGGTGTGCAACGCTGATTGAAACACAACGAAAAGTTCTATACTGTTGGTACCTTACGCCCTCAAGGATTAGCCGTTTTGCCCCAAACACTTCGGACGTCTGCTGGAGATGTTTGTCTGCCCCGGGTACGATGGGTCCTATCTGGTGGCACTGTCCACTGATAACACCATTATGGAAAGATATATCTCTTCTTGGGTCGGAAGTCTTGGGAAGTCGGATACAGTGCGCACCGGAGATCTTATTGCTGGGAATGGTCCACCTTCCTCGATCACACCTCAGAATGTTATTTATAATTGTCTCTACAACAATGTTGCTTATTGCCCGGAACTGGAAATCGACCGCTGTCCCAACACAAAGACAGATAGCTACGTTACTAACACAATATCGTTCCTTCGACTCCAAAGCTACCTCGGCGTGGGGTTTTCGCCCCACTAAACATGACCCATGGGCTATCTGGGACATTCATAAGATTTATGAGGCGTGTGGTTTGTGATAACAGTGTTGATAGAATTATGGTTCTAGGTCACTTTTCTGCGAGGTTTAAGGAGAACTCCTGGTGCACTTTCTGCCTCAGAGAAATTGCCTTCTCCTGCTGATCCTGAGATCCCCTTCCCTTTCTTAGTTCATTTTTTATTTTTATGTATTTCCTTTATTTTTATGTTATTTTATTATAGTTTACATGCCCTTACAAAAATGTTTGAGAGATACCGCGGCAATCATACCAGATTCTTTCATACGATGGTTGAATGTTATTTACCGTGATTATGTTGTAAACACCTCTCAATAAAAATATTTTGAAAATAAAAAAAAAAATAAAAAAAAAAAAAACAGGCGAATCCCATAGGATTCAATGTAAAAAAATATATATTTTAATTTAAAACAAAAAGTTTATTCTTTTAATTTTCAGCAAAAAGTCTTTTCATTTATTTTTTAAAACACCTTTTTGTATGTTTTGTGTATTTTAGGCTAGGGTCAGAGTGGGGCAGTCGGAACGCGCGTGCAGGCGCACTAAAATCACGGCGGCAGTAGCAGCACATAACGGCCAATGACGGCCAATTACGCAGTACGTGCGTACGAAAGTGCGCCGACACCACGCAACAGCAAATGAACGCATTTTCTCAGAACGTTAAACCGCTGGTACTGACGTACAGAGTGCGCTGCGGCCGCATAGCAGCGTGTGTGCGTGATTAGGAGACGTCAGACGCTGCTAGTGTGCGGCCAACATAACGTTCAAACAGCCGGATTTCCCTAGACTTCTTTTCACCCCATCGTCATGAAATACGTCCAGAATTGCGCATCGTCTGACCACTTAAGCGTATTCCGTGAAAAAATGCGTGCGCACGCATCGACGTACATTTTGACGGTGGCTGCAGAAAATGCGCTCATCTGTCCCTAGCCTTAGATGAAATATTGGATTCCCATTTTTTTTTAAAAGGTGTTTTTATTATTCTGTAACAGATCTTTCTATTATTTTTTAAAGGACTTTTTTATTATTCAGACACATTTTAATGTATTTTAATTGGTTTAAATGCCTTTTAGGAGAATAGGAGAGTTCCCTATTTTTCTTTTTTCTTCTGCAGTTCGGCAGCCAGTTCGGCGTTGTTCATCGGTGTTCTGCGGCCTCTGGCGATGCCATCTTCGATGCACTATGGTGACCCTGCAGTGAATAGCAAATTCATGGAAGGGTCATCGAACTGGAATCGCCGAACCGCATCGAAGTGCAAAGCACCAAAATTTTGCTGTAATTTTGGTGCTTTGTGAATAACCCCTATAATATTAATAAGTTTACGGTTGGAGAACACTGGGAAAAGAGGATCCTGCTCAAGAGCTTACAATCTAAATGGAGTGAGGTGACACACAGAGGTGATGGTAAATAGCAGAGTATGAGAAGCAATGGAATGCCAGGGGGGTTGTGTGGGAGATAAATCAGGATGGGTGCCATAGGGGAATTATGCAGTGAGCAGATAGGCTTCTCTATTACAGAATCTCTAAGGCTGGTGTCAGACGAGTGCGCTATGTGCGCCCGTACCGACGTGCCTCCAAGCGTCCGTCATCGGCACTCTGAGGCACTGAAGAGCGTAGATTCAGGAATTCGGCGGCGCCAGAGGTGCGCTGCAGACTTCAATTAATCTATCTCTTGGCAGCTTGAGTTTACGTGATTAGCGTAGCGTTCAGCTGCGCAAATTGCATAGGCTTGGCAGAAAAATAGAAGCGGAGCAGAGGCGGATGGTGGGGGAGCGTGGAGCCGGTGAGTTTGTTCACTTTTTTATCACAACAGATTTTATTTTACACAATCTTTATTTTAGAATTTTTGCAAATTAATGGCAGGTGAGCCCACTTAGCCACTTAATGGCAGGTGAGGCCCTGCCTCACCTGCCGACCCATGACAGCACGTTCCTGCTTTATTTTCCTATATAATTTGTTGTGATGAGCCAAATGCAACTTGCAAAATTTAAAAATGAAAAAGAAAAAAAAATTGAGTTGAAAATCTGAAAAAAAAAATATGGACAACACTTGCTTCCAAACATAACCAAGTCTGCTTAATTTTATCTTTGGATACACACACACAAATAAAAGAAAGAAAATAGGATCCAAATGACAATAAACGTGATTAAAGAAACACAATGGTTGCCTTGGAAATGCCTCACACAACACCAACACACACACAGAATGCAGAACACATTAACCTTTGTTGTTACTGACCATTAAGATGCCACACCATGGTGCAGGATTGCAGAATATTTCACATGGGAACAGTCTTTTTTTGCCAGGGGGTGCCGCTCCCATATGGCCACAGGTAATAAAAGTTAAAAGACTTGTGTTAATTAAATGAAAACATTGACCCTCAATGGGATGAAGTGAGAGCTGCTTTGGATACAATAGGTGAGAGTTATACAAGTGTCACCAAGAAATGTGTGATTAACCCCTTCCCCACCAGACATTTTTTATTGAAAAGTTTTTTTATAGTAGCACTTATGTGAAACATTATATGCATAAAAATTAAATGTAGGGTAAAATAGTAATTTTGCATAGAGATTATTTTTATATATTAACTATTTTGGAATAACAATCTAAATTTGCTTGTTTTTTCATTTTTCATGTATTTATCCTTTACAGAAATATTTCTGGGATGAAATGTACTGAACTCTAGATGGAGTCTTGTACAAGTCACATGGGGTCTGCATTATCAGCATACAGACAGAAATGGCCATCGTGTCAAATACAGTAAGGCTAAGGTCAGACTAACGCAGTATTAACGTGCGTATAGCCGCACTAAATCACGGCCGCGCTAGCAGTAAATTACGTCCAATGCCGGGCAGCATACGATGAACGGCCGCACAAAAGTGCGACCGCGCAACACAAGTGGCAAACGAACGCATTTTTTTGAGAACGTCAAACCGCTAGTACTGACGTACAGAGTGCGCTGCGGCCGCATAGCGGCATGTGTGCGTGATTAGGAGACGTCAGACGCTGCTACTGTCCGGCCAGCATAACGTCCAGATGCAAAAAGTGTTTTATTGATAACCGTACAAAATCACGGACGAAAATGCGCATCGTATGACCGCTATCGCGTATTCCGTGAAAAAATGCATCCATTCGTTCGAACGCACCTTTTCACGGAAATTGCGTTAGTCTAACCCTAGCCTTAATGTGATAAAGATTGTTGATAAAAAATGTTCAGATCTCCTTATTATGGGCATTTGTAGTGATGATGATAATGAGATTATCAGCAACGCAGCTTCCAAAAATACCAACAGAATATTAAAAAAGTCTGTAAGTACTGCATAATGTCTGTGTATGAAAATTACAGTAACACCTTGTATCTGTACTGTACAGAGATTTTCAGTCATTATAACCACCTGAATCGTATCTCTGTACAGTGATAACCCTAGAGCTCTCCCTGTATTCTGCCCTTTCCCTGGCTGTTGCAATGCAGCAGTAAAGTTTGTTGAGATTTTTATTACAGTGAGGATGGGGGCTGCTCCTTGTAGCTTCTGTACAGTAATTCCATGTGACAGTAGTGAGGTCTCACTGAGAATTTTGTGCCACTTAATCTTGCATTAAAATAAAACAAGGGTTTATATATATCTTTTTTTGTGTAATTGTATATCAAATCAATATTAAGTTTACATGTTTTGGTAGTGAAAGGGTTAATATTCCTTAGTTAATATGTAAGGTCACTTACACCAAGTAGGTACGCTATAAAGTCATATTGATAGCACAACAAAAGATGGGTATACATGTGTGTTAATGGGGATGGGGGAGTTGAGGGGCCAGAAGCTAGAGAACCCATTAAACAGAGTAAGATCCTTCCTGATTGCCCAGTTTGGAAATTCCATTTTTTGACTCACAACCAAAGCTAAAGAAGCTGAAAAATATTTGAATGATAGCACTTCGCCCTAAAATTTGATTGAACTTTTAAGTTGTTGATCTTTGTTCTTTGAGTCTACGTCAAACCATTTTCAGGAAGAAGAAGTCTGAATGTTGGAGGGTCGGAGAAGCCTTTGGTGATTTTCATGCTGTTTCACAATGTATCGACATAAACTGGTGGGACATAAAGCATTTGGTACACGGATGTCCCTGTAGTACAAGTTTTTGATGTACTGAATGTTATACATATACATGAGTGTCGAAAGCTCAGAGCATCTGATATTGGACTAGTTTCAAGGTAACAAGCTGGCAGATATGATTAATTCAATGTCCCGGATGATCTTTCAAAGCCCAACAGACTGACCTAAAGTCTTAACACCAGTCTTGAAATATAATCCCTGAGACCATTCTTTCAATGAGTACCGTGAGCATATGGTTACCATATCAGTGCAGAGTTCAAGCACAAGGAATACTCATTGACTTAGCTACTAGAATGAAAATATGTTTAAAGAGAAAATACACAGGTATAATAATGAAAACCACAAGAGTATTTTAACTATGGACCTTACAGTAACAACTCTTAAAAAAAAGACACTGCGACCAATATCTATACTCGTGACGAGAGTCACTTTGAACTTGGAGTACATGGACCTAGAGATGCATTTGGCAGGTACTAGGGATGTGCGTTTCGGAATTTCAGAATTTTCACGAAATTTTCCGATTCGTGTCTTCGGATGCAGCCGAATTTCCGAAATATTTTAGATCCGAAAAGTTTTCCGAGCCGAATCGAAAAATTTTCGAATGGACTTGAAATGTGTCAAATCAAAATTTATTTTCCCTCTATTCATGATTTCGGTTCCATTCGTGATTTCGGTTCCATTTCGGTAATTCTGAACATCGTTTATTTAACTATTATCGGTTATATCGCTGATTCTGTAAATTTTGTATTTGTAAATGTGCTGGGGCAAATCAATGTGCTGGAGCAAATCCATGTGCTGGGGCAAATCCATGTGCTGGGGCAAATCCATGTGCTGGGGCAAATCCATGAGCTGGGGCAAATCCATGTGCTGGGGCAAATCCATGAGCTGGGGCAAATCCATGAGCTGGGGCAAATCCATGAGCTGGGGCAAATCCATGTGTGAGCTGGGGCAAATCCATGTGCTGGGGCAAATCAATGTGCTGGGGCAAATCCATGGGCTGGCTCAAATCCATGTGTGAGCTGGGGCAATATCCTATGAGCTGGGGCAAATCCATGGGCTGGCTCAAATCCATGTGTGAGCTGGGGCAATATCCTATGAGCTGGGGCAAATCCATGTGCTGGGGCAATATCCTATGAGCTGGGGCAAATCCATGTGCTGGGGCAAATCCATGTGCTAGGGCAAATCCATGAGCGAGCTGGGGCAATATCCTATGAGCTGGGGCAAATCCATGTGCTGGGGCAAATCCATGTGCTGGGGCAAATCCATGTGCTGGGGCAAATCCATGAGCTGGGGCAAATCCATGAGCTGGGGCAAATCCATGTGTGAGCTGGGGCAATATCCTATGAGCTGGGGCAATATCCTATGAGCTGGGGCAAATCCATGTGCTGGGGCAAATCAATGTGCTGGGGCAAATCCATGAGCTGGGGCAAATCCATGTGTGAGCTGGGGCAATATCCTATGAGCTGGGGAAAATCCATGTGCTGGGGCAAATCCATGTGCTGGGGCAAATCCATGAGCTGGGGCAAATCCATGAGCTGGGGCAAATCCATGTGTGGGCTGGGGCAATATCCTATGAGCTGGGGCAAATCCATGTGCTGGGGCAAATCAATGTGCTGGGGCAAATCAATGTGCTGGGGCAAATCCATGAGCTAGGGCAAATCCATGAGCGAGCTGGGGCAATATCCTATGAGCTGGGGCAAATCCATGTGCTGGGGCAAATCCATGTGCTGGGGCAAATCCATGTGCTGGGGCAAATCCATGAGCTGGGGCAAATCCATGTGTGAGCTGGGGCAATATCCTATGAGCTGGGGCAAATCCATGTGCTGGGGCAAATCAATGTGCTGGGGCAAATCCATGAGCTGGGGCAAATCCATGTGTGAGCTGGGGCAATATCCTATGAGCTGGGGAAAATCCATGTGCTGGGGCAAATCCATGAGCTGGGGCAAATCCATGAGCTGGGGCAAATCCATGTGTGGGCTGGGGCAATATCCTATGAGCTGGGGCAAATCCATGTGCTGGGGCAAATCAATGTGCTGGGGCAAATCCATGAGCTGGGGCAATATCCCATGTGCTGGGGCAATATCCCATGTGCTGGGGCAATATCAATGTGTGAGCTGGGGCAATATCCTATGAGCTGGGGCAATATCCTATGAGCTGGGGCAAATCCATGTGCTGGGGCAATATCCTATGAGCTGGGGCAAATCCATGTGCTGGGACAATATCCTATGAGCTGGGGCAAATCCATGAGCTGGGGCAAATCCATGAGCTGGGGCAAATCCATGTGCTGGGGCAAATCCATGTGCTGGGGCAAATCCATGTGCTGGACTGCTGGGGCAATAGAGTTAGACAGCTTTGAAACGAGTAGAACAGATGTTCCGAAAAAAACGAAAATTTCCGAAATAACGAAAAGCCGATACAAAAAATGAGCAAAGTGACACGAAAATACGAAAAATGGTCGATATTCCGAAAAATAAATGTACCCGAAAAACGAATCGAGCCGAACCGAATCGAAACAGAAAGCGGTCGAAACGAGCCGAATCGAAAAGTTTAAAAATTCAAAAATCGAACCGAATCGAACCGAAAAAAAAAAAAAAAAATCGGTGCACATCCCTAGCAGGTACAGGCCTGTTGTTCGATATTGTTTCCCTGTCCTCTCCTATGTTGAAGTCACCCTGTACCTACAATTCTAAGTGCATCGTGTTTGTGTTGTCTGTGCTTCGTATGAATACTGTTATTGTTATTATCGCTATTGTCTAAATTTATCTGTTACTATCTGCTAATAGGATTACTGTGTGAGTCACTGTAGCCTTTTCCAACTTCCCCATCTAGAATATTTGTACATCTGTTAAAGATTGGAGTGGTCTTCGTTTATCTGTTCTAATGGCAAACACTGCCCTATTATCAGATACTGTATAATCTAAATCCCCTGTTTATCCTCCAATCGACTTTTGATCTGTTTTGTTGGAATGTTGCACAATGCATCTTGGTGACCAGAGCTAAAACCATTATCTGTCACTGGTCTAAATAGGTCACAGACAGCAAGACACCAGGCAGTGATTGCTGAGCAGTCACAGCAATATGCCAGGCGAGGGATGCCTGATGATGTGCAGTAAGACGCATGGGTGTCATTTTCCATTGGACGCTAGGCCCCGCCTGGCCCTGTGATATTATTCATTAAAATCTGATTTTCAGCTGACTCTTCTAACCTCAAGATCTGCATGCTGACTCATTTCTGTGCAATGCTATCACTGCAATTTCAGTGTAGACGTCTCATTGTGGCTAAGGGCTGGAGAAAGGCACAAAAGACTGCTGGTGGGAGACTGGGGGACCCGCAAGGCAGCACTATTAACAGATGTGACACAAACCGAGATCTGTTACAATCCTCTGAAGTGGAGACATGTATGCTGCTGTGTCTTTTTTGTTTGGATATATTAAAAGACCGGATAAATCTATCCTGGTAGTGTTGTGGTTACAATTGTCTCTTGTGTCGTTCTCTATGAGGGGATTATCAAGCACTTAACCCCTTCACTACCATAATTGAGTATACGTTATCTTCAAAACCTACAGCAGGAGCCCAACATTGAGTAAACTCGATCTGGTCAATTCATGGAGGAATGCAAAGTAATATAGATTATTGTCAAAGAAACACATTTCTTTTCCCAACCTTTTCAAGTCGCTGCAACACCCTTCCAGGTGGATTACAGACTCCATTTGAAATTGAGCAAGATAAGGGACACCATCTAGAGTTTATAACCTTTCATCCCATCAATGTTTCTTTAAATGATAAATGAATATATGAAAAATTTTAAATGAGCTAATTTACATTATTTTAATATTTCTTTTACCTATTTTGAAATAACAAACTATATATACAAAAGTAATATAACAGTAATATAAAAAAAATTTAATAATAAATTATATATTATTATTTTCAACAGCAAAAACAAAACAAAAAACTTGGTAGGGAAGGAAACTCGTTTGAAAAAAAAATGATGTACAAAAGTTAAAGCCTCAGTATCCCTATAATCTAAATAAGTGTAATTTGCATGTAAAGAGTTAGGGAGAAATGTTGAGGTTACCAAAGGTAACCTGCAGGAGGAGTAGAAGCCTTTGAAGCTGGGTAGAAGGAGTGGCTAAAGGGATGTTTTTCAAATACCCTGGTTTATGACCTAAAACTCAGAAAGGAATGCGAAAAATGTAATAAAATGAGTCAGCCACTCAACAGGGACCAGACACAAAAGGTTTATTTGGGTCCTAGTGGCTTAATAGTTGCATTAGTACAAATCCAAAAGCAATAAGAAGCCAGCGAAAAGAACTCGCAATGCTTTGTTTTGTGCATGTCTAGAATCTTTCAAATGTAAACATTATACAGAAAAACAAAACAAGAAAGCGACAGATAAGTCATTTTTCATGCCATTTGCGCAAGAAAAAAACAAAACATTCGATAAAAGCAGAAACAAATATTAGACAAACGTTTCTTTGCATCATATATGTTAATTAAAAGTATTTTCTGTTGTGGCTAAGGCAACAAACAGTACTTTATATATAAAATAGGTAAAGATGTTATCAAAACATACATAGAAAAAGTAGGTTATTAGTTATAATAAAATGAGCAACAAAGTATTGTGAAAAACTGAGTACTGTATGTATTTGTTTTAGACTGTAACTAATAAAAATTACAGAACTCTCCAGATAACCGTAAAGAACTGTAATAACGATAATTAATTTACTGTATGTTTATGGGGACTGGACAGTGGCAGCGCTAACTATTGAGTTAAGAACAGCGCATGCATTTCAGGTGACAATTGCCCCAAAATCAAGGGCCCTATTACATTCTCTGCGCAATTGCGCATTTTTTCATTCGTCAAACATTTTCATGCGGAAAAAAATGTGCGCAAAGTACGTTGCGCGCAGAAATCTGTGTTCGGACTGTTTTTTTCACGGGATTCAGCCAATCAGAATTAAGAACCACCATTTTCTAACGTTAGGTTGTTGCGCCTGGCAAAGTCAAGTATATATGCTGCAGCAAAAAAAAAAAATAAAGCTATTTATTAATTTTAATGTTTGGGTATGTGTAGAATGTGTAACTGTACCGTGCTGTATTTTTTTTTCATGCTGGTGTTTTTAGTTTCGGCCAGGACGATCAAATTTACAGTTACCACCTGCTTTTCAAAGACGTTATGAAAATTCGCGCCAACTTTCGTTGCGCGAAGATTGGAATACCATCCGCATACCAGCGCACGAACGCATTTGCGCTCACAATGTTAAGTATAGGATGCGTGCACGAATTTGCATTCGCGTAGGGTCACTCGCGGTGGACGTAAACGCGCATCGTTTGTGCGAACGTCGTAATACGACGTTCTGCGCAAATAGTTTTGCACTCACGCAAATGCGCATTTGCGTGCACGCAAAAAATGCGCATTTGCGTGCACGCAAAACAAATGCGCATTTGCGTGCACGCAAAACAAATGCGCAAAGAATGTAATAGGGCCCCAAGTTTTTGGTCCCAGAAATGCCCCATTTTTAGAAATACCATATCCTTTATTTTGCACGACTACTGCACGTTATATTATTATTCTTCTTTATTTATATAGCGCCAGCATATTCCGCAGCGCTGAACAATGGGCACAATTAAGAACGTTAACATGGTAAATAGTAAATAAATTAATGAAAATTGACAGAGAGTAACACATTTTTTTTATAGAGTAAGTCAAGTATGATGTTGGGTGACACATCACATTTTTCTTTTCCAGTTTTGGTTATTTAACGTCGACATCCACCCTTTCGCAAACTTCGGTCTAGTCGACAAACCTATAAACGATTCTCAAATCGAACCAGGGAATAAAAACCACTGAAAAGATAAATAAAACAGATCTACAGAAACCACCACAAGACAATGTGTAATGTCCATGAAACAGAAGAACACACAGAAACCTTCCAGTAATGTCAATATAGCAGTGTCATTGTTCAGAAGTGACCACCATCCCTGGCACTTCATGTAATGAGGAGGGGAGGGTCTCTGACCCCCCCAGTTTAGCTGTGATGATCTCTCTCTGAGCTTGGAGATTAGAGGTAAAGGAACAGACACAGCAGGGAGGCTTTTTTTTGCAGGGCTGAGATAAAATTCCCTGGGAGGAGACTGACAGCATGAGATCTCATTAGACTGACATGAATAAAGGGGGGGGGGGCTTCAAAGGTTAGTTTTAATGTATATTAATTTACTATATGGAGGGGGAGGGGAGACATGGATCAGCAGGGTGACTCTGGGGCTGTATCACATGCTCTTACCTGGATAGGGAGGAGTGAGAGGTGGATCCTGTTTGCAAGGAAATAGATTTTATACAATGAGAGGAGCAATGCCTAGACCTTCTACAGGGACCCAGGAAGAGAGCAGTGTGTGTCTGCTGATCTGTGCAGGTCCCTGATGTCATGTAGGATTGCAGGACTTGGCTGGATCTCTATACACAGGATGTATGCATGATCAAAGGGAGGTTTTTTTGCATTTTTGTCTCTTTTTTTATGTCCATACTGGAGAACTGTGCAGAGATCCCCCCAGAGGTGTTGTCCCCCCTCCCTTCGTGCTCACACAGTGGAAGGCAGGAAATTGCAAACTGAGATGAAGCAAGGAAAAGTTGGAGAAGCTCCTGCAGACTGGCTGTAACGTCGGCTGGTCTCTATCTCCTCTTCTTCTCCCCCGACTGTGAGGATCGGAGCCCCTCTGCATGGGATTTACTGAGCCATGGGAGGCTGCATGGGACGAACTCATGGGGACACCAGGAGGTCCAGCTCCAGGGCTTCAGGGCACCTCAGCAAGAGAGCAGGTAATTGGGGGGAATTCAGCTCAAACACGTGGAAAGTAACCCTTGTGTGACTGTCTGGGGGGGGGGGGCGAGAAAGCCACAGGAAGGTGGATTAAACCTGTACAGATTCAGAACATTTTAGATGGGAATTGGGGACGATTACATCATGGTTTTATGTAATGTCATCTTTTGGAACCTGCAGAACCTCTTGGACAGCTGAGTAGTACACAGATTCCAGTTACTCTGCCCCTGCAGGAGATACAAACAAACAAAACAAAAAACACCCTTGACTACAGAATCCCGAATCCCCTGGGCGGTCAATGAGTGTGTAGAAATAGAGTATCTGATAGAACTCTGTGTATCCAGTTTCCCAGCAATGAGCTTCAGCAGGGTTCTTTCTCCTGTGATAACTTTTCATTCTCATCCTTCCCCTCTCTCCCTCCCCCCAGCAGCTTGGATTGCCTATGGATCCATAGCAAGACTCCTATGCTCTGTGGGTTATCTGACATAAGCATTTTCTAGATATTTTTTTTCCAAGCTCAGCATTACTGTCATGTTTTATTTCCTCATTAAGTTATCTGAGAGCACATTGTATAATCTGCCATCAGATAAACACAGCACACAGTGCAATTCTGTTTATCAAACACAGCAATGTGTGGGATGAGTCCAGCTGATTATATACATGCTATATTATATAATATAATAATATTAAATGTATATTATATGGATATTAAATATGGATTAAATAATGGATATTATGTATATTAAATGGATAAGCGGTGTCAGTCCAGATGCCAAAATCACCAGAGTATAGCAGTACATAAGTACATAGTGATACCTTTTTTATTAGACTAGCGATACGTTTAAAAGACAAGCTTTCGAGAGTATAACTTTCTTCTTCAGGTATGGAAGCTTTACCAAGCAATTCTATACATGCATACACATGTAAATTATGGTGAAGAGCAAAAATTGAGATTAAAAGCCTCCACATTGCAAATGATAACGTTAATTATTGTAGAAGACATTTACACATCCCAGCAATTCAGAGAACTGCTTAACGCACAGAACTCGTGCTACATTCCCCATATGTAGCAAGGAACTCTGGGTAGGACATGCAAATTAGGGCCCCAATTTCTCACTTTTTTTGCATCCTGTGTCTGTTTCAACACAGAACCCTCCTTGCCAGTGCCATGCCATACTAGATGTTTTTTTTTAGCAAAGGTCAGGTTATGCAACGAGTCACAGACACTCCTGGACAGCTTTTTCAGGCATATTATGCCCTCATCAGTGCCCTCTGGGTAAAGCATCAAATAGCAACGAGTCACAGACCATCTCCTGCTGATGAGGGCATAATAAGACCAAAACAGCCGTCCAGGAGTATCTGTGACTCGTTGCATAACCTGACCTTTGCTAAAAAGCCATCTAGTATGGCATGGCGCTGGCAAGGAGGGTTCGATGTTAAAGTAGAACTATAGGATGCAAAAAATTGAGGAATTGGGAACCTCAATGCATGCCCTACCCAGAGTTCTTTGCTGCATATGGGGAATGTAGCACATGAGCTCTGTGGGCAAAGCAATTCTCTGAATTGCTGGGATGTGTAAAGGTCTTATATATAATATATCTCTGCACTCAGGCCTAAGGTGTCAAACGGGGTTAAAGCCCAGGTACTTAGATCTCCAAAAATTATCCAAACAGCATCTTGGATGTACTCAGAGGGGTTTGAATAAAGCAACAAATCCTTTATTTGGCCTACATTAAAATCGAGCAACGTTTAGGCTTACACATCAAGGTCCTTGATAAAGGCTCTGAGTGAGTCAAAATGTTGGCAGTTTTAATGTAGCTCAAATAAAGATATATTGTCTTATTCAAGACCTTGAGTGCATTCATAGTGCCTGATACACACACACACACACGTTTATGCCTGTCATTCTGGACACGCAAATATCTCCAGGCTGATTGAGATAGTCTTCTAATCTAATCCCATGTGATAAGAATGTTATTTAGTGCAGGCTCAGATATATATATATATATCTACACACACAAAGCACCTTGGGGTGCAGGATCTTCTTAACCTTTTATGTCACTCTAACCTCTGTCAATCTATGTCTTATCTTATTTTAACCCTTGTGCTGCGCTGTGGAATATGTTGGCCTTATACACACAGATATATAAATATTATATAAATCACGAGTATAGCAGTCTGTAGTGATACCTTTTTTATTGGACTAACGTTACATTTAAAAGACAAGCTTTTGAGAGTGTGCCTCTCCTTCAGGTCTGGACGCTATGCTGATCAACATAGCATCGAGACCTGAAGAAGAGCGGATACATACTCTTGAAAGCTTGGTTTTTAAATGTAACGTTAGTCCAATAAAAAAGGTATCACTACATACTGCTATACTCGTGATTTTGGCATCTGGACTAACACGGCCTATCTAATACACACACACACGTTTATGCCTGTCATTCTGGATACGCAAATATCTCCAGGCTGATTGAGATAGTCTTCTAATATAATCCCATGTGATAAGAATGTTATTTAGTGCAGGCTCAGTAACCAAGGAACATTGGCCTTGGTGCGTAAACAGAGCCTACCTTCCCATATCTTCTTTTCTGATTAAGTCTGAGTTTTCTGAATTGCCTGCAAGTTCCATGCTGTCAGTAGAAAAGTAGCTGGAATTGCTTTTTGATGTAGAAGTTTATAAATAAAACAATATTTTATATATTTTGCTGCATAGGCGTGCGCAGGAGGTGTGCTCAGGCACACCCTAATGGCGGGTGAAGAAGTCCTCTTTCACCTCTACCACTGACATTCTAGATGTCCCTTATTTGCTTCATGATGAATAACATAAAAACTGTGTCTGATTACAGGCTTTTTACATCTAATGAAAAATGTGCATTTTGTGCAAAATCGTCTCAGCATAAGGTTTCACTTAATAAACGTTCCATGGGTGCACACCCTGATGCAACGGGCTGCGCACGCCAGTGTTTTGCAGCTTGACCACAATGTTAGTAATTGAGATATTCGTTCACGTTCTTTATTTTAACCTTAACATAAAAGCTGTTATTTTACAAAATGTACCATATTAATTATGCACTTAATGAACATTATTCGCTAAAACTATAAATTGGCGGAACCATTAAATAGCAATTTGTTCTACAAAATAGACGAGTTCGGGAACTTTCCCCTTTTTTTTTTTTTTTTGGAATCCTGGCAAAAACTAATTCCATTGTTATTTCTTTTTAAGATTTCTGGGCTTAGTGCCTCCACTTCTTTCCGTTGAATAAAAACCATTTTATCTAAAAGCTTTTTATATATTATTATCCCTTGAGCAGAGCTGCAAGCGTTCCCTGATTTGGAGGGACAGTCCTGATTTGAACTTTCTGTCCCATGGATTTTTATCTAATGTTCTGGGCTCAGGAGGACGCAGATTGCGTTATTAAAATGGGTTGCTCTAAGCAAGACTCTTTAATCTTTAAGAGATTTAAGAGATTTTCTGGGAAGCTACCACCCTACCTGAATAGGCTGCTTCCCCTAGCAGTTCCCTCATCCTATAACCTCAGATCCAGGACCAGCACCTTACTTGCAATACCACAATACAAAAAGAAAGTGGCTCGATCCTCATTTTCCTACAGAGCACCACAATTATGAAATAACCTCCCAGACGCCATCAAATCTTCCCCCAGTCTTAAGTCACTCGAGCTCCCTATTAACATACATCAATACGGAATGCACCTGTAAACATGAAACATAGTGACTATATACAGAATGCACCTGTAAACATGTAACACAGTGACTATATACAGAATTTACCTGTAAACAGGTAACATAGTGACTATATACAGAATGCACCTGTAAACAGGTAACATAGTGACTATATACAGAATGCACCTGTAAACATGAAACATAGTGACTATATACAGAATGCACCTGTAAACATGAAACATAGTGACTATATACCGAATGCACCTGTAAACATGTAACACAGTGACTATATACAGAATGCACCTGTAAACATGTAACATAGTGACTATATACAGAATGCACCTGTAAACATGTAACATAGTGACTATATTACTTACATATTTATTTTCTGTGTTAATCTGTATATTTGTGTTTAATATCTTGCATTTATTACTTTGTATTTCTGTAACGACTGTAAAATTTCAATGTTCTTGAACCCAGGACATACTTGAAAACGAGAGAAATCTCAATGTATCCTTCCTGGTAAAATCCTTTATAAATAAATAAATCTCAACCTATAGCATGGGCAACATTTACGTAGCGAACACGTGCAACAGAGTTAAACCTCCCTGATCAATTTCAAGGGAGCATGTCGGCCAGTTATGCTAACCCTGCCTTTACATCAGAGCTGTCAGACTTTGACCCCCCCCCCGATTTTCCTGATCTACAATTCCCTTGATTTTGTTGCCATTTATTGCATTCAAAGAATTTTGGGAATTGTAGGCAATAAACATCTGGGGGGCTGGAGTTTGACACTCCTGCTTTATATTGTCAGCTCTTTTGGGCAGAGCAATACTCAACTCTTAATTCTATGATATATTATTATTCTTTATTTATATAGCATATAGCGCCAACATATTCTGCAGCGCTGAACAATCAAACTTGTCTTGTTTCAACTACTTGCATATTTTGCTTTCCACTGTTCTACACTGTAGAATATGCAGCAGTAATAATAACAATAATAAGATGATGACAGGGACTTGACCCAGAGGTTTATTCTCGCCTAGGGTTGCAGATAGGGGAGGGATGGAATACATTTTTTATTCCCCCAATGTTTTTCTTTGTAGGAGATCCCATATACAGGTACAGTATATTCAAGGTGTGGGAGTGTATACCAGAGTTGTAAATGAATATCTCCCAGCATTGTGTCTCTAAAAACGTGTTCATGTTGGTAGAAATCACTTGGCGTAAAAGAGATCCTTTTGTTTTTGTCCTAAATTACGTACATTTTTATTGACATAAATACCCATCATAGATAATGAAAATTTGCCTTAATTCTTGTGTATGCTCATATCTATTTATTTTCTGTATATTGGTGTGTTTTTTATATATATCTTGCAGTGTATTACTTTGTATTTCTGTAATGACTGTAACAATTCAATGTTCTTGAACCCAGGACATACTTGAAAACGAGAGAAATCTCAATGTATCCTTCCTGGTAAAATATTTTATAAATAAATTAATAAATATCCGTTTGGGGTGGGGGGAAGTGAAATGCACTCATTTTTTTGCAAACACACAGGACGCAAAAAGATAAGAAATTGCAAACGTAATTTGCATGTCTTACCCAGAGTTCCTTGCTGCATATGGGGAATGTAGCACATGAGCTCTGTGAAGCGGTTCTCTGAATTGCTGGGATGTGTAAATTACTTCTGCAATAATAAACCTTTATTATTTGCAGTGGAGGCTTTTAATCAGATTTTTTGCTCTCCACCACACATTATATATATATATATATATATAATTAAAAGTGTGATTAATATTGCAGAAGCCACCCGCACATCATAGCAATTCAAAGAATTGCATCCCAGAGCTCCTGTGCCACATTCCCCATATGCAGCAAGGAATTCTGGGTAAGATATGCAAATGACCTCTGTCTCACTTTTACACATCCTGGATCTGTTATTACACAGAACCCTAAAATCAATGCTATGCCACACTGTGGCTTTGTAGCAAAGATAAGGTTATGCAACTGGTCAAATATATATTATATATAGTGGCAAGAAAAAGTATGTGAACCTTCTGGGATTACGTGGAGTTTTGCATGAATTGGTCATAAAATGTGCGCTGATCTTCATCTAAGTCACAACAATTTGAAAAACACAGTCTGCTTAAAATAATACAAAACAAACATATTCAGGGTTATTCAAAGAGCGTGAAAAGCAGGAGAATGACTGGAGAATCACTGGAGAACGAAAAATTCTAGGTCAAAATAGCCACACCAGAAAAATTCTCCCTTTCATCTCACTTTCCAAATCGGCTATTTTGACCTAGAATTTTTCATTCTCCAGTGATTCTCCAATCATTCTCCTGCTTTTCACGCTCTTTGAATAACCCTGTATATGTTTATGTGTTTATTGAACATAACATGTAAACATTCACAGTGCAGGGTGGAAAAAGTATGTGAACCCCTAGCCTAATGACTTCTCCAAGAGCTAATTGGAGCCAGGAGTGAGCCAACCTGGAGTCCAATCAGTGTGATATTATTGGATGTGTTGCTGAAGGCTGTCCTGCTCTTTAAAAACACACACCAGCTTTGGGTTTACTGGTTTCAAGAAGCACTGCCTGATGTGAACCATGCCTCGCAGAAAAGAGCTCTCAGAATAACTATGATCAAGAATTGTTCACTTGCATGAAGCTGGAAAGGGTTACAAAAGTATCTCCAAAAGCCTTGATGTTCATGTGTCCAGGGTAAGACAGACTGTCTACAAATGGAGAAAGTTCAGCACTGTTGCTACTCTCCCTAGGCGTGGTCGTCCTGTAAAGATGACTGCAAGAGCACAGCGCAGAATGCTTAATGAGGTAAAGAAGAATCCTAGAGTGTCAGCTAAAGACTTACAGAAATCTCTGGCACTTGCTAACATTTTTGTTGACACATCTACAATAAGGAAAACATTAAAATAGAATGGAGTACATGGGAGCACACCACGGAGGAAGCCATTGCTGTCCAAAAAGAATATTGCAGCACGTTTGAAGTTTGCAAAAGAGCACCTAAATGTTCCACAGCACTACTGGCAAAATATTCTGTGGACAGATGAAACCAAAATTGAGCTGTTTGGAAAAAACACACAACACTATGTGTGGAGAAAAAAAGGCACAGCACACCAACATCAAAACCTCATCCCCACTGTAAAACATGGCGGCGGGAGCATCATGGTTTGGGGTTGCTTTGCTGCCTCAGGGCCTGGATGGATTGTTGTCATTGAAAAAATGAATTCCAGAGTTTATCAAGACATTTTGCAGGAAAACGTAAGACCATCTGTCCGCCAACTGAAGCTCCGCAGAGGCTGGGTGATGCAACAGGACAATGACCCAAAACATACAAGTAATTAAACAAAAGAATGGCTTCAACAAAACAAAATACGCTTTCTGGAGTGGCCCAGTCAGAGTCCTGTCCTCAACCCGATTGAAATGCTGTGGCATGACCTTAAGAGAGCGATTCACACCAGACATCCCTAGAATATTGCTACACTGAAACAGTTTTGTGAAGAGGAGTGGTCCAAAATTACTCCAGATCGTTGTGCAGGTCTGATCTGCAACTACAGGAAACGTTTGGTTGAGGTTATTGCTGCCAAAGGAGGGTCAACCAGTTATTAAGTCCAAAGGTTCACATACTTTTTCCACCCTGCACTGTGAATGTTTACATGTTCTGTTCAATAAAAACATGAAAACATATAATGTTTGTGTTGTATTATTTTAAGCAGACTGTGTTTTTCAAATTGTTGTGACTTAGATGAAGATCAGAGCACATTTTATGACCAATTCATGCAAAACTCCACGTAATCCCAAAGGGTTCACATACTTTTTCTTGCCACTGTATATATATTAGTATATGTTTGTATGTATGTATCTGAATCTAGGTCAAAGTTCTAGAGATCAATCAATCGTAACCTTTGACACGTTCTACTACAATTGCTATTTATATACAACCCTCTTGCGTGTTTTCCAGAGCACAGATTTATTTTGTATGAGACAGAACAGGATGCACACAGTGTACTGACGTCTGACAACTCCCTAATAAAGATTACAGGGAGGAGCCGGGTTAATCGCAAAAGTGATTATGTGCACTCCTTCGCCACACACGTGGAACATTAACTGACGTGGAATATTAACTGATTCGTAACAGAGAGACACTCCACCCCTCTTTACTTGACGATGCACAATACGACCTTTCATAAAAACATCTCTCTTAAATAGTTATAGCCCTGCCGATGCGCTATATTTGCATCGCATTCTCCAGATCAGAGCTTTTTAATGTGTTTCTCTTCTTGCAGCCTTCTAGCGATACAACAGCAGGGGCTGTATTCCAACACTGGTGTAAACGTCAGAGCTGTTGTACCAGCAACTCCATAGACTATGGGCGCTATTCCATAGTTGTCGGTAAAATGCAGATGTTTCCTCCTCATCTCCATTTCACCATTCATATTCCTGGGTAGGCGCATTGTTGGCACCTGGCCCTGGAACGAAGTGCAAGGCTGCCTGATACGGTAGCAGTGCTCCACGCCGCTGTGAGTATCGGCTCGTGGAGTCCATAGGACTCTGTGGAGCCTTGCGCGCCCCGGTCGTGAGCTCACTCTCCGCGAGATTGCACAGTGAAGTAGTGGAATCACGGACTGTTGGTTCCTAGTCTCACGCTGTTGAGATGAGAGAAAGCGGTGAATCGCGTGGCCCTCTCCACCACAGGATGAGAGGTGAGTAAGGGATTTTTAGGTGAGGGGGTTTCAGAGAGTGTTATGTGATTTTGCAAATGCAGAATCACTTAACACCAGCTTCTAGGAGATTATGTTTCTCAGTGAAATAACGTCTCCTGAGTAGAAGCGCCAGCTACATCGGAATAGCCTGCGCTTCCATGCGGAGATGAAACTGACACCTCCTATACCAAGTATATACTTAGTATATGAGATGTTAATTTTCAGTAACCTTGCGCAGGGAAATGCTACATTTGAATTTAAAGCCCACTTTGCAGCAAGTGTGGAATAACGATTCCTGTCGATAAGATAACGACAGGAATCATTACCTGTAATGTTAAGATAACTGTAGGAGACGTTAAACATATCGACAACTATGGAATACTTAACATGGGGAGTGCAAAGAGTAAGCAAGGAGCAATTAGCTGCCACGTCTTCACTCCTTGGTGCTCCCCGGTGCCCGGCAGCGCCGTCCTCGCTGCTCACTGGATGGGTACCGTGTGATATGCTGGCCAGGATGCGGGGCGCGGTGTGATGACACGGACTCCCATATTTAAGATAGTTTGCCACGTTTGCTCATTGCCCTGACGTGGAGTTACTTCCCCAGCTCTTACTGTGTATTGAATGCCTGTTACTGACTCGGCTTTGTATATGAACCACGCTCCTGATACTGACTCGGCTTGTATGAGAACCACGCTCCTGTTACAGACTCGGCTTGTATGAGAACCACACTTCTGTTTCTGGCCCGGCTTTGTGTGAGACCGTCGATCCTGGTACTGACCCGGTTGTGTATGAGAACCACGCTCCTGTTTCTGGCCCGGCTTTATATGAGAACCACACTCCTGTTACTGACTCGGCTTGTATGAGAACACGCTCCTGTTACAGACTCGGCTTGTATGAGAACCACACTTCTGTTTCTGGCCGGCTTTGTGTGAGACCGTCGATCCTGGTACTGACCCGGTTGTGTATGAGAACCACGCTCCTGTTTCTGGCCCGGCTTTATATGAGAACCACACTCCTGTTACTGACTCGGCTTGTATGAGAACCACGCTCCTGTTACAGACTCGGCTTGTATGAGAACCACACTTCTGTTTCTGGCCCGGCTTTGTGTGAGACCGTCGATCCTGGTACTGACCCGGTTGTGTATGAGAACCACGCTCCTGTTTCTGGCCCGGCTTTATATGAGAACCACGCTCCTGTTACTGACTCGGCTTTGTGTGAGAACCACGCTCCTGTTACTGACTCGGCTTTGTGTGAGAACCACGCTCCTGTTACTGACTTGGCTTTGTGTGAGAACCACGCTCCTGTTACTGACTCGGCTTTGTGTGAGAACCACGCTCCTGTTACTGACTCGGCTTTGTGTGAGAACCACGCTCCTGTTACTGACTCGGCTTTGTGTGAGAACCACGCTCCTGTTACTGATTCGGCTTTGTGTGAGAACCACGCTCCTGTTACTGACTCGGCTTGTATGAGAACCACGCTCCTGTTTCTGGCCCGGCTTTGTGTGAGAGCGTCGATCCTGGTACTGACCCGGTTGTGTATGAGAACCACGCTCCTGTTACTGACTCGGCTTTGTGTGAGAACCACGCTCCTGTTACTGACTCGGCTTTGTGTGAGAACCACGCTCCTGTTACTGACTCGGCTTTGTGTGAGAACCACGCTCCTGTTACTGACTCGGCTTTGTGTGAGAACCACGCTCCTGTGTCTGTCCCAGCTTTGTAGGAGAGCCACGATCCTGGTACTGACCCGGTTGTGTATGAGAACCACTCTGTATGCTCTAGTAACCCTTGTTTTATATGTTAACATCGATTCCCTGAAGATAGTTAGAATTACTGACCATTCAAGGATTGGATGGATAGACAGGGCTCTGTGTACAGGAACCGACATCTGGTTGTCAGGGGGATCCGTGACATTAGCGTTAGGATCACAAAGTCCTAACACTAATTGTGCGCTGCTGCGGTTAACTGAAAAGTTAGCTACAGCTCCAAGCTGGTGCTAACTGATTCTGCTTCAGCTGGAACCCCCCCCCCCCTCCGAATCAGATACTCACCTCTCATCCTGTGGCGTAAACGGCGGCCCGATCCACCGCTTCTGGCCACCGGGAGCAGAGAGAGACTGGGGACAAACAGTCCCCAGACTCCCTCTGCGAATCACTCCGCGGCCCTGTACGATCTCGCAAGAGTGAGATCGTGCAGATAACAAGGCCCGGAAGCAGAACCCTCCATGGAGTCCTATGGACTCCAGGAGGTGATACTCACAGCTCTGCGTTAGTGCTGCTGCGAGTATACTGGAGGGCAGCGCTCGATACGGGGCAGGCTGCCGAATTCAGCACCTGCCTCGAAATCTGGCTGTAAAACGGAGATGGTAAGGGGAAATTTGCGAGAGCAAGTTTTTCCCCATACTGCCCCTGTTTTAGGTCAAGGCACATAATAGAGCCCTAAAAGGAAATATTTGAAATTTTTTAAAAAAAATGAGCATACCACAGGCAAGCACAGTTATTTAAACTCTGTTTACTGTACCATGAGCCAGTAAGAGAGCCTGGAAGTCAATGATATATTGTGTGCGGAAATGGATTTGCATAAATTTGTCTAGAATAATCCAAATCCAATTTATACATAGATCTGTGTAGAATAAACATTTGTTTGGAGTGTGTACACATATTTACATGCATTAAATTAAGTGTGTTTGTCAATCGTGGCTGGGCTGTTGCATAGACCTGTACAAAGTGATTGCCATCGTTGTCTGGGAAGTAATTATTTTGCAGCTAGAAAGCAATATGTTATGGGAGCCCAGTTTGTCATTGTTTTAAATCTGTCAGTACCAGACAGAAACCATTAGTGTTTCAGTGACTGATAGCTTCTTGGCCATAGAAAGGTCAGTAATGAATCGTATGGCAGCCTATGATACAGTCCAACTCGCATTTTGTGGCATTCTGTCTGCATTAGTGTCACTTTTATGTTTTTTTAACATAATTAAAGTATCATAAGTTTTATTTGTCCAGGAACTACGAAAGTGTAGAGGTCTTTGATGTCTCAAGGCCCATGCCAGTTTGCAAAGTGTTTTTTTTACTATGCATGGATAAGGTATTCTTATGGCCAAGATGGGTCTCCACCATGATTATATAGTTATAAGTAGGTATGTGCATGGCTGAAAAATTTGTTTAGTTTCGTTACGTTTTTAAAAAATTTCGTAACTAATTTTGTTTCGTATCGGATGGATTCGAAATTTCGAATCAATTTGAAATTTCGAATCGATTTTCAAATTCGATAGTTGATATCAATTATTCAAATATTTCTTTCCTGATGAGGACACATTGTAAAACGAAATAAATTTGTTATATACCGTTTCGAGTTCGTATCGTATCGATTCGTTATTCGGAAGTACTTCTGAAATATGAATTATCAAATTTCGTTCCGAATTTTTCCGAAACGAATGCACATCTCTAGTTCTAAGGATGATGGAAACAATTGATCATAAGTATGGTGCAGTCTACTTCAAGATCGAAGCTGTGCTTCAGATATCTGGCAAAACTGGCCTGTAAGGGGACCTCAGAACCAGGGCTGGGAACTACTGGGTTAGGGAGCAGTGCTCACTGGAACGTCCAAATGTCTCATGCGTGAGATATTATATAGGCCTATCTTTATTCATAGATGTGGCTGTATAGCGTTTTTGGGCGAAAAAGTTTTTTATTTAAATTATTTTCCGACAAACAATAGAAAATCTCAAAAATAGTTTTTTGTTTTTTTTCTCTCTCAGCATTATTGTAGTGTTTATTACACATTTTATTAGAGTTTCTCTTTCGCTCTTTTTTTTTTTTTTTTTTTTACCTACATAAACCTGCGTCCCTGAGCACAGACAATCCATGGCATTAGGAATGTTGCTGTTCCACCCGTTTGGTGCTGTTATTCTGGTTTTGCCTATGGGCCTGCCTCTGAAACTCTCACACAGGAAAGATCCTGTCAATATGTTTTAACTCCTTAAAATTTAAATTCTTCCCAGAACGAAATAGTGTGCCGTAGTTGGTGGTCTGCGGCATACCATTTTGTTCTGAGAATAATTTGAATTAAGTTTTGAAGTAATGTGCTAATCAACACCGTATTGAAATGGAGATCCACAAGAAGTAGGGCCCTATTACATTCTTCACGCAAAAACGCACGTAGAACGCGTGAATTTTTGCACTAAGCGGTAAACGTTAACACGCGTAAATCAACGCTGTATTACAATCCTCGCGCATTTTTTCATCCGTCAAAAAAATAACGTGCGTAAAACGGATGCGCACAAACGCGCGTGCAGCAACGTTGCACGCAGAAATCAGTGTGCGGACGGTTTTTTTCACGCAATTCAGCCAATCAGAATTAAGAACCACAATTGTCTCACGTTACGTTTTTGCGCCTGTCAAAGTCAATCTGCGCATATATGCTACAGCAATAAAAAAAGCACACACAACCTCTCAAGTTTATTGTTTGGGTATGTGTAGAATGTGTAACTATACTTCGCTGCGTATTTTTTTTGGGCTGGTGCATTTGGGTTCGGCCAGGTTGATAGAATTTGCCATTAACACCAGCTTTTAGGAGTTGCTAAAATTCTGCGCGCAAAGGCTGTGCGTTACAAACTGCGCATAGATAGTGATACCACCCGCATACAAGCGCACAAACGCATTTGCGCTCACAATGTTAAGTATAGGACGCGCGAAGTACAGAAAGCTCGCGCAGCGTTTGTGCAGGTTCACCCGCTGTAGACGTATACGCGTGTCTTTTGCGCTGACATTGTAATACGACGTTCAGCGCAAAGGGTTTTGCCCCTCGCATTAATGCGTTTTTGCGCACGCGCTGACGTTTGCGTGAGGAATGTAATAGGGCTCGTAGAGTTTACAGGAGGAAAAACGGTACAGACAGAATTTTTATCATAACAAATATGAGGGTCAGGGAGGAAGGGACAGGGGGATAAGACTTGGGGAATGGAACCACACACCTATTTGTATATAGTTCTGTGCAAATTAATCCAAAAATTTAGGAGACAGCGTTCATGTTTTATGAGCTCTTCGCTATTCCATTTTCAAGCTCATATGCCTGGCCAAAAAAGAGTCACGCTCTCTAGTATTTGGTTGTGCCAAAATTTTTCTGTGATTATGGCACACTTTCACCTTGGCATCGTTTCGATAAGCTCATGCAATGTCTCAGCATTTATTTCTTTCTAGAGTGGCATTAATTTGTGGCCAAAATCTTTTATTGATGTTGGGAAAGTCACAGTGCTGCAGCACATTATCCCAAAGATTCTCAATGGGGTTAAGGTCTGGGCTGTGCAGTGGCCAATCCATGTGTGAAAATGATGTCTCGTGCTCCCTCAACCACTCTTGCACAATTTGAGCTCGATGAATCCTGGCATTGCCATCTTGAATATGCCCGCTGTGCCATTAGGGTAGAAAAAATACATTGATGGAAAAACTTGCTCATTCAGTATATTCAAGGAGTCACATGACCTAATTTTTTTTCTGTTTAGTTGAAACATATTAATCACTGCAGCAATTATCCAATGAAAGACTCACACCTATCTGCTTAGTTAAATCCAGGTGGCAACTTGTTTTGGCCAGGCAGTGTATAAATATATTTATTATGAGCCATCATAAATATATCATAAATACAAAAAGTGTATTTTTTTGCATATTGTACCATTCTAATGAATCTCACCCCATACACCGTACATGTTGCAAATGGTTTGGTATATAGCCTATAGCAGTTGGTGCCTCGTATCAGGGTCTTCCTAAAGTCAAGATGCAAAGTGAATGTAGACCAGGGGTCAGCGAACTTGGCCTTCTAGTTTCGAGCTACATTTCCAAAGAGGATCAATCAATCTGGTGAGTGCCTGAGAATCATGGGAAATGTAGTTCCAAAACACCTGAAGGGCCAAGGTTGCAGACCGCTAGAGAGTAGACTCTCATTTAATACCACGTTACTGTAATCAGATAGACTGGAATCGTGTACATGTTCCTTCTCTCATTCACAATGATATTTGCATTTTGTTGGGGCTATTCAAAGCTCGTCCTTTGCATTTTCTTTGTTGAGCCAACCATGCAAATTCTTTTTTTAGGTAACCATTAAATGAAAATGCAAACTGTCGTCATACCCATATCCATTAACCAACATAAAACGATGGGATTTATTTCTCTATTCCTATTGCTGCGCTGGGTTTGGAAGTTTTATCTCTGTCATTAGTTTTGCATAGAGATAATAACCGGTAATACCAGTTTATGTTCACAACTGCCCCTTACAGGAACTTGTTTATTTTTTTTTACCAATATAAAAATCTTTATCGTATATCAGGGAGGCCGTAGCAAAACAAATAGTGCTGAGAAAGAATTGTTTTCTTCCAGAAGTATTTCTTACTGAAGAATCGTGAGTTAGAGGCTTTGTCAGTTTTAGACCTGGGGACCTCAGCCTTTGGCAGGGACGTATTTTTATGTCTTTTTCATTAATCCATAATTTATATATTTACAATATGAGTGGGATTTAAAGAGACATACACAGAGTATGTTAGTTCCTTGCTCGAGCTGGAGTGAGATGCCCAATTTGCAGCCACTTGTAATAGATGCTTGTGGTTGTCTCTGCCACCTTATTACTAATAAATGGCGGTCTCTTAAGTATTACTAGTATCTGTGCTTGTGGTTGCCTTCGGAACTTGTACAGCTTCTAGTGGTCTCCTCTAATATACCATTACTTATACAGTATGCTCAGTTTCCTGTGCCATTCTTGGTCCTCCCTGTCTTACTATGGTGTGTGTAGAGCGCACAGCTGGTTCCCTTTTCCATCCTGTTGTGTATAGCACTCTCTTTGATCCCCTATTATGTGTATAGCATGCTCTTGGTCCCCTTCTCCTCCACGATCCTGTTATGCGTATAGTTCACTCTTGGTTCTCTTCGCCATCCTATTATGTGTATAGTGTGTTCTTGGTTTCATTTGCCATCCTATTATGAGTATAGCACTCTCTTGGTTCCCCTTGCCATCCCATTATGTGTTGAGCGTGCTCTTTGATCCCTCTGCCATATTATGAGCATAGCATACTCATGGTTCCTTCTGCCATCCTGTTGTGTGTTTAGCACGCTCTTGGTTCCTTCTGCCATCCTGTTGTGTGTTTAGCACGCTCTTGGTTCCCTCTGCCATCCTGTTGTGTGCTTAGCACGCTCTTGGTTCCCTCTGCCATCCTGTTCTGTGTTTAGCACACTCTTGGTTCCCTCTGCCATTCTGTTGTGTGTTTAGCACGCTCTTGGTTCCCTCTGCCATTCTGTTGTGTGTTTAGCACGCTCTTGGTTCCCTCTGCCATCCTGTTGTGTGCTTAGCACGCTCTTGGTTCCCTCTGCCATCCTGTTGTGTGTTTAGCACACTCTTGGTTCCCTCTGCCAATGTGTTGTGTGTTTAGCACGCTCTTGGTTCCTTCTGCCATCCTGTTGTGTGTGTGTGTGTATAGTGCACTCTTGGTTCCCTCTTCCATCTTATTGAGTATAGCATGTTGAGTATAACAGGCCACCCTGTTGTGTGTACAGCGGATTCTTGGCTCCCTACGTCATCCTCTTATGTGTATAACACTCTTGGTTCCTCTGCCATCCTCTTGTTTGTATTGCCCATTCTTGGTTCCCTCTGCCACCGTTTCGTGCGTACAGCATGCTCTTGGCCCCTACTACCATCCCAGTGCCTGTATTCCTTTGAATTAGTGGATATTGGTCACCAAGCTGTGACACAGTACAGAGAACTGCCCCTCCTGCTACATGTCAAAGAGCTAATTGGTGGTAACTTTATTGCTGACTACTTTACACTAGAAAACATGACTAAATCATGGTACCGGAACTTAGGAACGTGTCTTCCGTGGACATAATTAAACTACAACAGTACATACTGGATGCACCAGTTCATAACTTTCACACCTGAAATGTCTCACAAACCACAGAGACCTGCTGGTTCATACAGAGTACAACCTCACAGAGCTCTCAGTTATGCAGGTGATCGCAGCAGGATTGTAAAGGTAATCCAATCAACACTGTGTGCACCGAGACATTCAGGTCTATTCACTAAAAGGTGAAACTCAGGAGAATTGGCAGAAGAGAGCAATCTAGACCAAATAACCGATTTGGACAGTGAGATAAATGGGAGAACTTTTCTGGTTTGGCTATTTTGATCTGCATTTTTCACTTCTCTTTCCAATTCTCCTGAGTTCCTCCTTTATTGAATAGACGTGATTGTATCAATATATCTATTTTAAAGGAATACTCTAATGAAAATAGAGTTTTCATTTTTTTTGCCTTTAAATAATTGGGCAGACGCGCAATAATTTGTTTATTTTTGGGTGATGTTGCTCACCTTTTGTCCCTCGGCGCGCAGGTCCTCCCCTTTTCTGTCTCAGGGACTCCCAAACCCAGAAGTCCCTGAAGCTTTCTAACGCAATTTATACTCCTACACAATTTACGTAGAGTAGCAAGTTAGCAACCATAAATTGTGGCAGGCATTGGGTGTCGCATACTTTAAGTACGCAAGTTCCGTAGCTCCTGCGCAGAGCAATGGATTGGAGGTGCGGACGCATGCACAGATCTGATCCATCGGCTGCCCCTCTGAGACCGCTAGCTGCCATGTATGGTCTCAGAGAAGGTGACAACAGCATGCTGTCTGCATGCTGATGTCACTAGTGATCAATCTGGTGGTTGGTAGCCGGGAAATTCAAAAATCCCGGTTGCTTCTGGCGCTGGGTGGGTGGAAGATATCTCCAGATGGGGGGCGGGCTGGGAGGGGGAAAGGAGAAGGGAGGGGCAAAATAAAACTATAAAGTGGTCAGAATGAGTGTTCTTTTATGCTTAGTTAGTGAAACGACAGGTAACAGGCAGCAGTAGAATACACGTGTCCATTAATCTACCTGTTATTTAGTAACAAAAAATATGCTGGTAAACTGCTAGAAGGTTATATCTATCTATAATCTCCAATACAATACCATATAATATAAATCAGATGATCAGTCCTCCAATAGTTACATATTTGAAGAACATATATTTGACATTTCTATAAGAAAAAAAGATCTACAAAAATAGTGCAATATGGCAATTATTAAATTTGCACTCCTATAAATCCAAAAAAAGTTCACTCGGTATAAGGATCTGAAAAAACTATCAGGGTAATTCAAAGAGATTCGAAAAGTCACCACACGTTCGGTGACTTTTCGTTCTCTTCAATTCGGTTCCTTTTGCCGATCCCATAGGGGTGACCCTGCGGTGTATTCAGCAAGCACCACAGGGCCCCCGAATCGCAGGGAAAAGCTGCCGCAATCCCAACGAAAATGAACTGCAAAACCCAGCGAATGCACGCCGAAAACCCTCAAAAACATCTGGATTAACCCATCGAAAAACCCGAGCAGGAGCCGATCACACGCAGCCGACACCGCAGCCGAGGCAGTGAATAAATTATCAACAGTTTGTGTGAATGTTTGAAAATGAAACTACTGAGCGAAAATGTCTGAAATTTACATATGATCCAATGAATGATAATAAGGAGGGCTGTTACAGAAAAAATAAGTAAACTTAAAAAAAAAAAAATCAGAGTTAAAAAACAAAATTCAGAAAAATGCTTAAAATATCCTAACAAAAATCTATAAATAACGAGACTCTTTACTGCAGAATTTTATAACGAACGGTTTATTAGATATTGAATTAAAACCAGATTATTTTTAACATTGAAGCCTATGGTATTCGCCTGAATAAACCTGTCGAATTAAAACACCGAATGGCGGGGCATTTCAGGAACCTTTCACTGCTGGTTTGTGTTCTCTGAATAGCCGAAGCAGCGCTTTTTCATGGGGAGTCACTGCCCTCGAACAGGCACCGAACAGGCACCGTATGTGCAGGCAATTCGCCAGGATTTGGTGAATTGCCTGCTCTCTGGATAGCCGAATGGCCAAGAAAGATAACCGAACGCTGATTTGCAACGTTCGGTTACCTTTCTCAAGCAATTCAGATCTCTTTGAATTACCCTGTATGACTCTTACTTTTAAAGGCAACAGAGATCTATTAGGGGTCAACCTCAACCTCCTTTACCATTAATGAGTTGATGCTGTCTTTTCTTCAATATAAAAGCACAAAAGAAAAAAAACTATTAGTGTTTTGAGTTATTCGTCATACTTCAAATATACTAAACTCTGTCTGGCTCCTAAAATAATGATATTGGCTACCGGTATTCCTATTTATTCCAGCCCACAAAATTTTGTTGTAGATTTTGCATTCTAGTGGACCCAAGAAGGCCATCTTCTTCATCACCAGTAACTCCGTCTCTCTCATCTACACCAGGGTTGTCAAACTCACCCCCACCCCCAGATGTTGATGCAGATAATTCCCAGAATTCCTTCAATGCAATAAATGGCCAGGGAATCACAGAGATGTAGTGCAGAAACATCTGGGTGGCCGGAGTTTGACAGCCCTGATCTAGACCCTTGAAACCTTATTGAAGGATACCGTTTGCCATTTTTACCCTGTATGATCATATCTTCTCCGAGGAGGAATCTCAATTATCCAGGTTTTATCTGTGATTTATATTGTCGATTTGTGGAATCTCAAGAGCCAGACAATGCTGTGTCTATAAATTATTGTCACAATCAGTCACAGGGAGGGCACCTTGCATACGCCAAGGTGAGGTACTGGTACAAAGGAAAGCCCCAATATGCAGAGGATACAGAGTAGACAGCCTAGGCCAGAGACCCTGCACGGTATACAGCAGCCCTATTCTGAAAGACCGGGTCTTTGGAATAGCCGGATCTGCTCTAAAGGAAATATAATACAACGTCGCTGTGCAGAGTCTAAGGACCTACAGACGAGACAGGAAATATATAAACGGTACAGACAAGGAGTATCCAGATAGAAGTCAGAGAGAAAGCCAGAAGTCATAAACCAAAACATATACCTTATACAGATGCCGGGGATCCAGAACCAGAAGATTAGTTAGCCAGGCAAGAGGGTCAGAACCAGGGAATCAGTCAGACATAGAACAACCAGACAAACTATGCAACTGCAGACAGACTAGACCAAAGAAATAAGGTAAACTAAACATGAAAACACTTTTGCTTTGAGAAAGGATTTTACCAGGAAGGATACATTGAGATTTCTCTCTTTTCAAGTATGTCCTGGGTGGCGAGTATGTACCGTTAGGTGTCTTGCCCAAGGAAACTTACTGGAGAGGTTGCTCGCTGGGATGGAACGTATGACTCCATAGGCTCTCTCCATGCAGAGCAGTGATGTTACCTCTACTCCACCCAGCAGGTAACCAGAATGAACAGCAGGGAGCTCTCTGGAGCATACACTCAGCAGGAAACAGGAACTGAAATGAACCAAAATGCCAGAGTAATGGGATATGGGCCCATTGCTTTATATAGGGAGGTGATCAACCCACATCACCAACAGGAGCTTAACGAGCAAACCACACTTAACCCCTGAGCTGCAACCAGGGTAAGCAACACACAGAAACACATGGGAACCACAGACATAAAGAATACAGAGGGCAGGGGGACAGGGCTGGAACGGGGAAACGTGACAATTATCTGCCCACAGATTTAGGAGCCAGAGGTAAAATTCTAGGAGCCAGTGGCTACCAGAAGTCATACCCTGCCATAGATACAAATATCTGTAACATAAAGTAATGGGACCAAACCCTTGCACAAAATTACACCGCATAACGTTTACATGCTCAGTGCTAATCATTTAGTACTCTGTAACATTAATTAAAACACAATGACCATAGGCATGCGCAGGGGGTGTGCCTGGTGTGCCCAGGCACACCCTAATGTTGGGTAAAGAAGTCATTTTTCACACCTTACATTGACATTCTAGATGTCCCTTATCCGATTCATGATGAATAACTTGAAAGCGGATTGTATCTCTGATTACAAAGACAAATGTGTATTTTGTGAAAAATCTTCTTAACATAATTTTTCAATGAATAAATCCACTGTTGGTGCACACCTGAATGCACCGGGTTGCGCACGCCTGTGACGATGACCTAATATGTTTAACCTTTACGTGACGCACTCATCATATGACTGACCGAATCACACACAATCTATTTACTTAGGTGAATCCGTTTTGCTATTTGTTTATTTTTCTAAAAATATTTTAAAGGTGACCTTGGTACAGCAATAATCAAACAATCCCTCTTGTGATTTGCATTTAAATTGGCAGACTGTCCATCGCTATGGAACTATACCTGTATTGTGCATTACGCCTCACATGACTGTTCCAGGCGGCATGGCAGGTTTGACAAGTTGACTCGCCCGTGCGGCCCGGACTTCCTTTTACAAACTACCTATAGTCAAACTGGATTATTTTCTAATGTTCAAAAGGGGTGCATTTAATTAACAGCCATGTCCTTAACTAAGTGTGGGAACACAGATTTCTGCCCAGCCGGCCCCCCCCAATATAATACAAGTGTCCTGATGAACGTTTGTATTAACATATACGTTGACCGTAAACTACAGTGACATTGACAGAAGACCTAGGAGTGCCTCAGACCTTAGATACCTGGATTGTATGGAAAAAGCTGGTTAGGCACTGGACATTGCGAGCTATAGAGTCCTCAAATGCAGAATCTACTATATTGTATTCATTCTACCCAGGACATACTTGAAAACGAGAGAAATCTCAATGTATCCTTCCTGGTAAAATCCTTTATCAATAAATAAATAAATAAATTCTCATTTATATATACATATATATACTGTATCACATATATAATACATATACACACTGCATGGCCAAAAAAAGTCACCAGCTGGATTTACCTAAGGTGGATATAGGTGTTTGCCTTCCATTGGATAGTTACTGCAGTGATTAATATGTTTCAGCATACAATGAGGTCATGTGACTCCCTGAATATACTGAATGAGCAGGTTTTTCCATCAATGGGTTTTTTCTCCTCTGATGGCACAGCGGGCATATTCCAAGATGGCAATGCCAGGATTCATCGGGCTCAAATTGTGCAAGAGTGGTTGAGGGAGCATGAGACATCATTTTCACACATGGATTGGCCACCACACAGTCCAGACCTTAACCCCATTGAGAATCTTTGGGATAATGTGCTGGAGAAGACTTTACGCAGCGCCGCGACTCTCCCATCATCAATACAAGATCTTGGCCACAAATTAATGCCACTCTGGATGTAAATAAATGCTGTGACACTGCATGAGCTTATCGAGACGATGCCGCAACGAGTACGTGCCGCAATCACAGCAAAAGAAGACACAACCAAATATTGGAATGTGTAATTTGTTTATTTTTTTGGCCATGCTGGGTATATATATATACAGTTGTGTTCAAAATTATTCAACCCCCACTGAAATTGAGTGTTTTGGCCAGTTTGACATTTATTTTGATCATTCAGTCATCTTGCTTACAATTAAATCAAAGAGGCACGTGTAGGTCAGACAAATATAACATAACATTTATAATGAAATAACCACAAATGTCTTTTCTGTGCTCACATCATTATCAGTTTTATTCAACCCCCAAGTGACATTCAATCTTAGTACTTAGTACAACATCCTTTTACAGTTATAACAGCTTTTAAACGTGAAGCATAGCTTGACACAAGTGTCTTGCAGCGATCTACGGGTATCTTCGCCCATTCGTCATGGGCAAAAGCCTCCAGTTCAGTCACATTCTTAGGCTTGCGCACTGCAACTGCTTTCTTTAAGTCCCACCAGAGGTTCTCAATCGGATTTAAGTCAGGTGACTGCGATGACCACTCCAAAATGTTCCAGCCTTTAATCTGCAACCATGCTCTAGTGGACTTGGAGGCATGCTTGGGATCATTGTCCTGTTGAAAGGTCCAACGTCTCCCAAGCCTCAGGTTTGTGACGGACTGAATCACATTGTCATCCAATATCTCCTGGTACTGAAGAGAATTCATGGTACCTTGCACACGCTGAAGCTTCCCTGTACCTGCAGAAGCAAAACAGCCCCAAAGCATGATTGACCCCCCGCCATGCTTCACAGTAGGCAAGGTGTTCTTTTCTTCATAGGCCTTGTTCTTCCTCCTCCAAACATAGCGTTGATCCATGGGCCCAAACAGTTCTAATTTTGTTTCATCAGTCCACAGAACACTATCCCAAAACTTCTGTGGTTTGTCCACATGACTTTTGGCATACTGCAGTCGATTCTTCTTATTCTTTGGAGACAGCAAGGGGGTGCGCCTGGGAGTTCTGGCATGGAGTCCTTCATTACGCAGTGTGCGCCGTATTGTCTGAGCTGAAACTTCAGTACCCACATCTGACAAATCTTTTCTCAGTTCCTCAGCAGTCACACGGGGACTTTTCTCCACTCTACGCTTCAGGTAGCGCACAGCAGTCGAAGTCAGCATCTTCTTTCTGCCACGACCAGGTAGCGTTTCAACAGTGCCCTTTGCCTTGAATTTGCGAATGATGTTTCCTATGGTCTCTCTTGGTATGTTTAACATCTTTGCAATCTTCTTATAGCCATTGCCCTTCCTGTGAAGAGTAATCACCTCTTCTCTTGTCTTCCTGGACCATTCTCTTGACTTCACCATGTTTGTAACCACACCAGTAAATGTCTAGAAGGAGCTGAGTATCACAGTCATTTTAAAGCTGCCTAATTGCTGCTTATTATGCTTTATTGCTGCTCCGTGACATCCACAGGTGTTTTCAATACCTGATTGAAAACACTTGAATGAACCTCTGTTCTTCAGAGTGGTAGTCTTTAAGGGGTTGAATAATTGTGTCAATGAAGAATTCACAAAAGAAACATTTACTACTGTATTACAAAACCAATTGATGTCATTTTAGTTGCATATGGTTCTTTAAAAAGTCCTTGTAGGATTTCATTCTGAATACAATTACAAATGTACACTAAATTCCCTAAAACCCTTTACAGCATTGGGGGTTGAATAATTTTGAACACAACTGTATATATATATATGTACAGTTACACACTTTTGTTTAAATTGCGCTAGAAAATGTTTGTTGTCTGTTCACATTCTGTGACGTATGCAGTGCGCTCAGGTGTCGGCCTTCAGCATACAGGTACACACACGGGCACATGCGGGTAGCGCTCAGACGCTCGGTACAAACAAGAGCAGAGTTCACTTCTGGTGATCTATATATTGACCTGTTTCCTGCTCGTCATCCACTGCAGTATTGATGTACAGTTATTAAAATGGCTTATAACCAAACCCTCAGGCGAAGTCCCGTCTTACAATTATATTTATAATTTGTATTATAAAGCGCTAACATATCCTGTAGCGCGGTAGAATGGGTGGTACAAAACAAAAATCTAATTAGCAAACAAGTTTGATAAGGGGAGAAAGAGAGGACCCTGCTCAAGAGAGTGGGGTGACACCCAGAGGTAGGGTAAATATCCATATGAGAAGTAATGGGGGATCAGGAAAGGTAAAATGGAGTGAGCTGATGCATTTTTGAGAGGCTGAAGGTGCGTGGAGGGTCGACTGGTGCGAAGAAGGGAGTTCCATAGATTGGAGGCAGCTTGGGGGCACTGTGTTGCCACAGCATCATAAAATGAGGAGAAACCTGTGGAAAAGGAGTTTTTCGACTTTACCCATGCCTATAATCTGTAACCTTCACATGCCCTGTGCTATTGTACCTCTCTGTGGTTTTCTAGTAGAATTGGGGTGGTTTGTTTTTGGTCATTTTGTGTTCTTGTAATAATGTCCTCAGCCTGCCTGGAGCTGTGTGACATATTCATGTGGTATGTATTTATTAGTATAGGCGTTTGTTCATCTTGTTTTACTAGTTAAGAGATTATATATGTGACACCGTGCCCTGCCCGCTCCTGTGCATGCCAGGGGAAATGGCTGTATATGCCAACTGTGCCACGGTGGGAAAATAGTTTTATATTACGTTTTCTATGGGGTTTCTTTTTTCTCAGGATCTATTTATTGGGTAATAAGCGTCTACCTGTGGCATAAAAAACTTTTAAAGTGTCTATCCAGCACCATAAACACATATTAGATGACTGATTTTTTGTTTTTAAATTTAAAATAAATAAAATCTAAATAACCTATACTGTGTTAAATAGCATGGTGCTCGCTACAAAACGTCACTTAAGGTCGGGGTCAGACAAGCGTTTTTAAGAGCGGAAGGAACGTCCGTGAGAGTGGACGTTCCTTCCACTCTGTCGCCCGTCTGGCCACCTCGCTGAGCGCAGCGTTGCAAGGCTCGATCCTCCTATGGAACACGTTTAGCGATTTGGCGGGGAGGCTTTGTGCAGGACGCTTGTAGCGTGCACATTTAGTGCACGCTCTACAGCGTGTGACAAGCCCCGTTGCAGTATCACAACGTTGCAACAGACGCCAGTGGGCACGTCAGTACAAGTGCACCTACTCGGCCTTAGTCGACTTATGTTGGACTTGATACACTTCTCCATGATCTATGGCAAAGTTCCAAAAGTAGGGGTAAGACTATCAATGCTAACTTAAAGTTTGATTATTCAGCACTTCGTAACATAACCGCCACCAATACCCCTCCTTCACACGGTGCACCCACTTCTCAAAGCACCTCTGAAAATCATCTTTTGTCAACGTAGCCAAATTGTCTTGGACAGCTTGACGTCTCCCGTAGATCTTTACTCCTATGTGCTTCTTGGTTTTGGGGAATAACCAAAACTCACAAGGGGGCAGGTCTGGAGAATGAATGAAGGGGCATCTGCCAAAGTGATTCCAATGAAATCCATCGTCTTCTAGGCCCAATGCGCTGACTCATTGTCATTGGTGCAAGAACCAGGATGACATTTCTCTCTGGGAGCAACCACTAGCAATGTCATGGTGCATGAACATGAACCAAGATGATAGTTTCCTCCAGGAGTGATATCTAGTAAGTTTTTCTAAAACTTTTGATAGGCACGGCCTTTTGGTTCAGCACAGACATCAAAATGTCCAGACATGAATCTTTTAAACCACTCGTGGACCTTCTTGTCACGCCTCCATTGTGCCGGATTGCGGATTCGAGCCCAATGTGTGGTTACAGATTGGAGTAAGCAGGTATATCAGGATTAACTAATAAAAAAGGTTTATTAAATGAGGAAACAGAAGTAAGCCAGGAAGGGGACACTGGATAAGTAATAACACGTGTAGGAGCTGGCTGGGTGAGACACTATATACAGGACAGGGTACACTGAGCAGCAGATAGGATAGGAAGGGGTGGACAGGACAGGACACTGAATATAGCACAATAGGGCTAACAAGACAGATAGTGGACTGGACACTGAATAAACGCAAAGAGCACTGACAATACAGGCACTGGACTGAATACTGAATAAGGAATAACACCATAAGGGTTGACTAAACAGAAATGGAGGCACAGATAAACTAAAGAACACACTTACTGGATAAACAGAGGGCTGAGGACCAGGAGACACAGAGGGCAAAAGGAATAACGAGAATATCAGGCATGGTATCAAAAGCAATAACAGGAGAGTGGTCAGATCAAGCATAGGTCGGTGGCAGGCAGCTGGCAGAGGGTGGTCAAAGTCCAGAGCAGAGGTCATACACGGGAGGTCAATCGATATTAGGATCTGGAGCAGTGATAGGAGTTGCATATAAGAGTCCAGGAAGGAGGGTTGCTGTAGGAGTCCAGGAAGGAGGGATGCAGAAGGTATTCCAGAGACGAAGGATCACAAAAGGGTACTGTAGAAATGAAGGGTCACGATGGAATGCAGTAATGAAGGGTCACAATGGGTAATCCAGATAGGAGACAATGGAGGGTATTGCAGATAGGATATGTGTTTAGCACGCAGGTCAGGTAACAATGAGGACTTCAGAGAGATGCAGAAGTGCTGAACTGAGGGTTTGACCTGGTTGTAAGGCAGTCCAGGTCCAGGCCAAACCTGAAGCTTGAGAGGTGAGGGGAAACCTCATATGGAATCCTGAATACCTGGGCACCAGACCAGAATCTGGTCTGGAATTGGAATAGCAGAGGGGAACGGCACCTTGCTTGGTTTTCTTCCGGTGTCTACGGCGAGTGCCTTGACACTTCTAGAGCTTTGGGGCTTCATTACCAAGATGAGTTTTGAGGTATTCAAAAGTAGTGTTTGGTTCTACGTTCAACAGATGCAAAACCCAGTGCGCACACTTCTTCGTGAAGTCCAATTCATCGTGAAGAATCTTCAACATGCTTTTTTTTCCACACGTTTTTTTGAGAATGGTTTGCGGTTCCTTATACGGAAATTCGTTCACTGTGGTCACCATGATCTTATCCATGGACGTACGGGGTTCCCTCCCTTGATTCCTCACAAACCTCAACATATCCAGACTTGAATCTGGTAAACCACTTGTGGGCGTTCTGTAGACTAGAGCCTTCGTAACCAAGATGGTTTTTGAGGTCTTTAATGCACGGTTTCCCAGAGAAACCGTAATGAATTTGGTATATCACGATAGTGTAACGTTTCCACATTCTAGCCAGGCCTCCTGGTGATGAGAGTAATCTGGGCCAGCTCTTGTTTTGTCTGGGCTAGCCAGTCCAGGCTCTCCGCTCCTGGACTTCCTTGTGACTGATCTGGCCTGTGGTCATATGGTCTGCCCTGTTCCCATAAATATTGCAAATAGTGCAATAGCTCCTGGCTCTTGCATGTAATTCTGCTTCCTGAGAGCCTGGTTCCTGTTCCTGAGTCATTGCTGTAATTGTATCTTGAATATCCTGTGTATGATTTCTGCATTCCTGACTACCCAATCTGTGTATGATCTTGGCCTGTTATTGATGTTTCTTCTTGTATTTCTCCGTGTTCTGTATTTAGTGATATTCTGGTTCCTGATTCCTGGCTGTTCTGACTTCCCTCTATGGTATTTGATCTTGGCTTGTATTCCTGACTACGCTCTTGTTTATTCCCTGTATGATATCCTGGTTCCTGATTCCTGGCCTGTCTGACATACTCTCCTGGCTCTTGATCCTTTTGCTCCGGTTCTGACCATTCTACTGTATGTTCCTTGCGTCCTGTATTTCTGTTTCTGTGTATTACCCAGCAACATTATATATATCCTTAGTAGAGGCCATTGCAAGGACCTCATCCCAGTTCAGGGTTCCCTGTGTTGCTGCTGGGTATTTCGTCTTGCTGTATCTTGTTTATCACCCTTCCTGTTTTCCTGTTTATGTGTATTCTGGTTGAGGTTCCCTTTCCTAGACAGAATGCCATACAAGGACCTTATCCTAGTGTTAGGGATCCCTTTAGCGTCCTGTGTTCTCCTGCCATTCATGTTCAAGTTCTGCTATCCTTGTCTTGTATTTATCTAGTATCTGTGTGCTGTGGTCTGTCTATGCAGCCAGCAGCTAACCTGCCGCAAGGGCTGTATATCCTGGACAATGGGCCCACCTTGGGTCACGCTGTGTGCCCCCGTGACAAATGGTCTATTTTTGCTCCTTTGAGAATTTCAATTCTGTTCGCTGTCCAATGCCACTTTTTGAGTCACCTCGTGTCTCCATCGTCATATATGGAGACATTCATTTTTTATTTTATTTTTACAAGTAATTGAAGGATTAGGCTTTCTTTGAAAAAATATTTTTGACTGGGCATCATTATATCATTGATTCTATTACTTTTGGACCTCCCCAGGTACTTGTCATGGCCAGGGCAAACGTTAGCAGCCAGGAAACAACAATTCCAAGATGCAGAGAGGATGGGAGCGAGATCCGGTATACATCAGCACTTTCCCTGGAATCTACTGGGATTCAGGCAAAGGTTTATTATTCAGGCTTGTGTAGAATAATACTGAAAGTTAGGAGCCAAGGGTGAAATTCAATAAGACACTGTCTTCCTGGCTCCTGGATTTTACATCTTTCGCGATTTTTATTTTTGCTGTCTGTCTGTTGGCAGTCGCAATATAAATGCCTTTTGTTTTGAAATACAGGCTTTATCAAGCTATCCTGTAATAAAGTCAAAGGAATGTAATTTAATGAACATTTACACAATGTTTGCTCAGCCACTGCCCAGGTTTAACTCCCATTATAATTCATACTAAGGCCAGACAAAATGTTATGTAAATGGATTGTACCTGGCAGGAATGTGGCACAATTCCCCTCTTTCGTAACGCAGTAGCTTTTATAACGTTTCCCTGTTTGTCTGACCCAGAAAGGTTTATAATGTTTTATTATTGTTTATTATTATTATTATTATCATCATCATTTACATACAGCCAGGTTTCCGCAGCACTTTACAAGAAGAACCGGTGGATCAGCCCCCTTCTGGTTTCCATTTAATTCATTCATCATATTCCGTTTTCTTTGCTTATTTTTTTGGCCTGCCATTTGCGGTTTATTCAATGACTCCTGGGTGATTCTCACATTTTTATGTAATTTTTATTTGTTTTTTTGCTCCATCATATTTTTATATACCCTTAGTGACCCAGCATCAGTTTGTGTGTTTGGTACTTAACCCCTTCACTACCAAGCGATTTTTGTTGAAAAAAAATGTTATCACATTTATTTGAAACATGGGATGTGAAGTCAACAATTAAATCTACGGTAAAATAGAACTTTCACAGATACATTGTTTTTCTGAGATAGTTAAATTGAAATAATGTTAATTTGCACATTTTTAATTTCTCCTTTACAGAAATATTGTTGAAACGTAAATTTCTGAGCTCTAGATGGTGTCCTTTTTTTTTTTTTTGATAAAGTATTTTACCAGGAAGGATACATTGAGATTTCTCTCATTTTCAAGTATGTCCTGGGTAGCAAGTATGTACCGTTAGGTGTCTTGCCCAAGGACACTTACTGGAGAGGTGCTCTTTCCGGGATTTGAACCTGTGTCTCCACAGTCACAGAGCAGTGATGTTACCTCTACTCCATCCAGCTGGATTTATCTTACATAGTTTCAAGGGGGGTCTGCATTATTATCATACAGGCAAAAATGGCCTTTACGTTAGATACAGTAACTGTGATAAAGATAAATAATAAAATTGGTCCGATCTCCTGCTTTATGGGGATTTGTAGTGATCATAATGAGATTATTAGCAATGCAGCTTCCAAAAAAATACCAATAGAATATAAAATCAATACCTGTATGTGGTATAATGCCTGTGTATGGAAAACACAGTAACACTTTTTATCTGTACTATTAAGGGATTTTCATACATTATAACCCCGTGAATCTTGTCCCTGTACAGCAGTGAGTGACCTCAGAGCTCTCCCTGTATTCCTAACCTCTCCCTGGCAGCTGTAATGCAGCAGTAATCTATTTGAACTTTTTGTCACAGTGAGGCTTAGGGCTGCTATTTGCAAGTGGTTTTATTTGTCTCCAGGGTGCTTGGAGAGACATAAAAAAAGGATTTTTTTTTTACACACTATTCTTGCTTTAAAAAGGTGTGAAAATGGTCTTTTTATATGCTAATGTGTGCTTTTCAATGCATTATAATGCAAAATTGAGATAATCCCTTCACATCCAAAATCGAATTAAGGACCCCAGCAACTATGGTATTTTTGCTATGTGTGTGTGTGTTGAACCAGAATTTCCATCTTTTCTATTTTGGCAGCTACAGATATTATGTACTTTTTTCTCTCTCTTTCTCTCTCCCAGACAGTCTGCAGTTAAAGAACATTGTGTTTGTTTCATTCCAACTCCATTGTGGTGGTGTATAGAGCCAAAGATGTTACAATTGTGTCCATGTCCCAATATTTCTGGACCTGACTGTAGTTCCTACTCTTAGATTGTAAACTGTCGAGCAGCGCCCCTTTCCTACTGTTCTGTGTATTTAACTTGTATGTGTATTTGTTATTCTGTCTCGCCCATTGTACAGCGCTGCAGAACTTCTTAGCTCTTTATAAATATTTGTAACCGTAGTCTCCCTCTGCGATCACTCCGCGGTGTTGCGTGATCTCGTGCTCTGGAAGGGCAAGGCTCAATGGAGTCCTACGGACTCCAGGAACTGATACTCGCAGTGACGTGGAAGGTTAGCGGCTGAATGTGAGGAGTGAAGGAGAGCTCTGAGTCTAAGAATGAGCCTGAGAGGTAGAAGTAATGGCGGCACCATTCACCTGCAGGGAAATGGGTGCAGGAATGTTGGTTTTAGAGGGAGGGAAGACAAGAAGTTCAGTTTTGGAGAGGTTGAGCTTTAGGAAACGGGAGGTCATCATATCGTAGACAGCCAACAGGCAAGCAGTGACACGTTCCAACACAGGAGGAGACAGATCGGAGAGGAAAGGTAGATTTGGGTGTTGTCGGCATAAAGACGATATTGGAATACATAAGCAGAAATGAGGTTGCCCAGAGAGGCAGTATAGATTGCGAAGAGTAGGGGATCCAGAACAGAGCCTTTAGGTACCCCAGATATACACAGTATTCATATTTTCCTTTAAACTAGGGATGGGCATGGCTGAAAAATTTGTTTCGTTTAGTTTTGTTTCGTTACGTTTTTAAATAATTTCGTTTTCGGAATTTCGTAACTAATTTCGTATTTCGTTTCGGATTGATTTAAAATTTCGAATCGATTCGATAGTTGTTGATATCCATTTGATATTTCATTCCAAATTCGATAGTTGATATCAATTATTCAACTTCATCTTTTATGATGATGAGACGTTGTAAAACAAAATAAATTTGTTATATACCGTTTCATTTCGTTTCAAATTCGTATCGTATCGATTCGTTATTCAGAAGTACTTCCGAAATACGAATTATCAAATTTCGTTCCAAATTTTTCCGAAGCGAATGCGCATCTCTACTTTAAACTAAGCCTCCTCTTTGTGTCTGAGCATTACCGTCCTATTAACAACTTCTCTTTCTAAACGAAAAACTAGAAGTAAATGCTTGGTATTGTTGTACTATTGGCTTTCCCACCCGAACAAGGATTAATGCTCCCTTTCTCGCGGTCAGCTCCATGTAATTTAAACCCTTAGAGCCTTGTCTAACCTCCTGGTTTCATCCTCTGTTCCTTCCTATCAGACATATTTTACGGCCAGACCAATACGGTAGCCTGTCTTCCATTCCGCTTGCTCCTTTTTAAATTAGAGCAGCATCATTTTCCCTTTCCGAGGGATTGAAAGGTTTCCACTTTTATCTGTAAAAGTCAATATTCCCTGCCACTCTGCCGCTCTTTGAATACCACATCAGTGGCTGTCTGCGAAACCTTTTGCCCCTGGTATAAATAATAGATCTCAGCCTGGTGTAATTAGATACCCTCTATTGGGATAGAAAGGCTCTGATCAGATTAGGTTTCTTGTCTTCTTCAGGACTCACTCTGTAAGCGTTCTTATCTCCCAGCTGCTAATTATTTTCTGCAGGGGAGTCTTATATTATAACTCTAGTTCTATAATGGAGGTGAAGCCTTTCACCTTGCGGCCACCTTCTCTTGGTACACCTAAGGAAAAAATAATAATAATTCCGTCTGAGATGAAAATCCATTTAATTGCCTTTAATCCTGACCTTTCACTTCCTTTTCACAGGTTTTAGAATATTAAAGGTTTCTAATGCTTTCTCGATGGAGGTACGACGTGGCTGTGATTGCCGGTTCCGCCATTTTTTTCTTGGACGTGTATCAAGAAAAGTTATAATGCCACAGCGCAATGCATTTAAAACAAATTCTACAGGGGGTGGTAGGGCTTTCCCCATTTGAATATCACCTAGATTCATGATTCAATCATTGCATGGGAAAAAAAAAATTGTACTAGCTACCGGCATGGTGGGTTGACGTCTGCATGGTAGAACATAGGGCCGACCTTGCTTAAGTGAGTGAATCCTCGTTCTACCACAAAATATGCTGTAGTTCCCATAGATTTAAGACGGGAACAGATTATTTTTTTTTTTACCCATACCTCATTGTAAATTGGGACCTATTGCCATATTACACTGTCTGGCTGAAAGAAAAGGCACACACCCTAATATTTCATTGGCCCGCCTTTTTCTGTGATTACTGCACACATGCGCCGTGGCATCGTATCGATAAGCTCATGCAGTGTCACAGCTTTTATTTGCGTCCAGAGTGGCATTAATTTGTGGCCAAGATCTTGTATTGATGATGGGAGAGTCGCAGCGCTGCGTAAAGTCTTCTCCAGCACATTATACCAAAGATTCTCAATGGGGTTAAGGTCTGGACTGTGCGGTGGCCAATCCATGTGTGAAAATGATGTCTCAGGCTCCCTGAACCACTCTTGCACAATTTGATCCCGATGAATCCTGGCATTGCCATCTTGGAATAGAATGATTTATTTCTATGTATAGAGCCAGCATCAGGTTTGGTGCCCAACTGGGGACTCAAAGCCTCTACTGAGAGTTTCCCTTCTGGCTGCCCTTAGCTGACATGAACTGTTGGGTGTATGTTATTCCAGTCACCCGGCAGTTGGGCCCAAACTTACTTGTGTGCCCTAAACAGGAGTTTCAGCACCAGAGTCAATCTCTGAACCCATGCTGGCATGAATTTATTAACTGAGAGACACTCAGGGCTCTATTACATTCTCCGCGCAAAAACTTGCGCACAGCTTTCAGCGTTAACGCGCCAAAATTAACGGTGGTATTACAATCCTCGCGCATTTTTTCATCCGTCAAAAAATAACGCAAGTAAAACGAACGTGCAAAACGCAGATAAATCCGTGCGCAGTAATGTAGAGAGCAGAAATCAGTGTGCGGACTGTTTTTTTCACGGGATTCAGCCAATCAGAATTAAGAACCTTAATTGACATTAATTGACCTTAATTGACTCACTCAATTTTTTGCGCCTGTAAGGCTAGGGTCAGACGAAAGCATTTTTCCCCGCGAACGTGAAAAAGTGCGTCCGAACACATTGACGTATTTTTTCACGGAATGCGCAAAAACGGGCAGACGACGCGCATTTTCAGGCGTGATTTTGTACGGATCTTCAATAAAACTCTTTTTGCGTCTGGACGTTATGTAGGCTGGACATTAGCAGCGTCTGACATCTCCTAATCACGCACACACGCCGCTATGCCGCAGCTGCGCACTCTGTACGTCAGTACTAGCGGTTCAGCGTTCTCAGAAAAATGCGTTCAAATTCCACTTGCGTTGCACGGCCGGACTTTTGTACGGCCGTACATCGTATATTGGCCGTCATTGCCCGTCATCTGCTGCTAGTGCGGCCGTAATTAAGTGCGCCAGAATGCACGTTAAAAGTGCGCTGGTCTGACCCCAGCCTTAAAGTAATTCTGAGTATACATGGTGCAGCAATAATAAAAACACACACAAATTCTCAATTTTATTGTTTGGGTATGTGTAGAATGTGTAACTATACTGTGCTGTATTTTTTTTTTTTTTTGCTGGTGTATTTGGTTTCGGCCAGGACAATCGGATTTGACATTAACACCAGCCTTTCAAAAACGTTAAAATTATGCGTACAAACGTTGTCCGTCAAAATTTGCGCATAGATTGTAATACCATCCGTGTACCAGCGCACAAACGCATTTGCGCTCACAATGTTAAGTATAGGATGCGCGAAGTACAGTAAGCTCGCGCAGGTTCACCAGCGGTAGACGTTAACGCGCATTCATTGCGCGGACATTGTAATACGACGTTGTGCGCAAATGGTTTTTCCCCTTGCGTTAATGCGTTTTTGCGCACGCGTTAACGTTTGCGCGTAGAATGTAATAGAGCCCTCAATGTATAGCGGAACCCGTTTAGAAGCTCATATGTTACTTTGACTGACGGTTCAGTCCTAGTCACACATTTAAAATTAAACGTAGCATTGACAACCTGTCCCCAACTCTGTTACTGAATTCCAAAAAAATCTTAAAATGTGATATTTGGGTATAAAACGGTGCCTTTTAGTATAAGAAAAATACCTTAAAAGAATTCAAACACGTCAGTTTTATGAAGAATACATTAACACAGCATATTCAATTGTGGGCTTCCTCTGTGTGTCACACACACACACACACAAATAAAATATTAATTCATAGAAAGATTTTTAAAAAAAAGTACGGTGAAGACACAAGTCGACTGCCGTGTCCAAAGCTATTTCCCATGATGATTGGAAGTTGTCATTCCAGGGTGTATTTTAGTCAAGTGACACTTAAATTGAGAACTTGTCATTGATAAATTCCAGCCGGTGTGGATGAATCGAATGTCACATTGAATCAAATGCTCAGCTCATTTTAATTGCATGTTCTTGGCTCCTATTATTCAGATGTCACCCATGTCATCGTGCAGATTTCAAGATCTGGAGAGGTTTCAATTTCTCCAAGAATTATTGCTTATGTAAGACTGTTACTTTTCTCAAAGACTGTTACTTTTCTCAAGGCGGGTTAATTCTTCCCCCCTTGGCCTCGGGTACAGAATTTTTAGTAGGGCTATTGTGATCCTGCGCTCACCAAGGGTACCAAGTCCTTGCAAAGTATCCAGGTCTTCTAGGTTATTGATTCACCACAGCCTCGTAGCATCACAAAAATACAGTTTATTTTCTTTGTGCAATCTTCATGATTCATTCAGCAATTTAAACATAACGTTTCTCTACAAAGAATAACCCAGCTCGTTAAGGCACTCGCAAATATAACATTCCTCGCTACTAGGGGTAAAACAAAGACAGGTTTCACCAACCATCAGAATATTCCTCTTTTCATCTCTTACAGACAATGGTCAGTATTACAAAGCTGGTGCTACCTTAGGCTAGTGTCAGACGAGCGTCTTTGGAGAGCGGAAGGAACGTCCGTGAGAGTGGACCTTCCTTCAACTCGACGCCCGTCTAGCCACCCCATCTAGTCAGTGCGCTCAGCGCTTCAAAGCGCAATCCTCCTATGGAGAATCACGCTTTGCAGCTCCGTCAACGCGCGCGCGTCCTAGCGCTTTGCCGGAGAGGCTTGGATAACGGACTCTTGTTGTGCGCGTATCTCGCGCGCGCGCGCACAAGCGTGTGACCGGCCCCGTTGCAGCGTCACAACGCTGCAACGGACGCCGGTAAGCACGTCAGTACAGGCGCACATAGTGCACTCTTCTGACGCCAGCCTGTCGTAAACATAACATCTCCATAGACTATGGGCCATAATACATTCTTAACGTTAGCGCTAAGATACTTGAGTGTAAGTGCTAGGTTATTGGACTGTAACGCATGTGCCACATATTACATTCCAAAACGCTAACCAGTTAAAAGAATCCATTAGCACATTGGTGATTGCACTCGCTTCCACGAGCTTACTGCACTTTGCAAACCCCATGTTAAGTATGGTGCCAACTGATTGCGCTTCTGCAGAATCATTTAGCACCAGCTGAAACCCCCCACCCACAAAAAAAAGATCAGGTTCTAACTTCTTATTCCGTAACGAGAACGGCAGCCCGATCCGCCACTTCTGGCTGCTGGGAGCAGAGTGAGTCTGGGCAGGGCCGGATTAACATAGGGGCAGATTTAACATAGGGGCAGATGGAGCAGCAGCTCCAGGCCCATGCCTCAGAATAGGCCCTGAGAAAGGACAACTATGTCTGCATTTTGACCCATGTATCTCCAACTCCATAGCAGCTATAGGGTCAAGTGAGGTATCACTGGAAAGGCCAGAGCATGCTTTCAGTAAAACAAATAAAATAATAAATATTTACTTTTTCTTTTTCTTTCCAACACTAATATTTTTCACTTTGCAATTATAAGGTAAACAATGATGCTGCACTAACTAACCATCACATTTTTCATGTCACCAACAAGCGTGGAGGTGTTGGGTGATGGTACAATCCATTGTTACGAATTGTTACATCAAAAACCTAAACTGCCACACTGCAGTTAAGAGCACATCGTGGAAATTTGGACCCCTGCTCACTAATCTTTACACCTCACAAGGTCAAGTGAGGTGTCATTGGACAGGGCAGAGTCTGGCCTTTGCATTAATACCAAACCTGACCCTTTTTTCATTGTTTGGTTAAAATTGTATATTTTCTCATAAAAATGCAGTAACAGGTTCCCATTTCACACTTTTTTTAACAAGAATGCCCTATAGAATATATAACCACAAAGGTTTGGATGATAAAATGGGGGAAAACATTTTTTACACTCTTTAAATGATTGAAATCTGAATGAAAAATTAACCACACAGTATCTGCCTGGTTAGGTATACCTGTATACCCATATCCGCACCATTAAATAACCAAAAATATGTTTTCATTTCACTAAATTCCAAAAAAGCCACCAAAATATTCAGCTCCAGGCCCATAGAGATCTTAATCCGGGCCTGAGTCTGGGGAAAAAAGTCTCCAGTCTCCCTCCGTGAATCACTTCGCGACCCTGCACGATCTCGCGAGAGCGAGCAGCCCGGCAGCACAACACTTGATGGTATCCTATGGACTCCCGGAGGTGATACTTGCGGCGTCATGTTAGCTGTGCCTCGAGTATCCAGAAGGGTAGCGTAGTGCTGAATCAGCGCCTGCTCTGTAATATGTAACTAAAACAGAGACGCGAAGGAGAAACCTGCAGGTGTAGGTTTTCCCCATTAGCGCCCCCGTTTTAGCTCAGGACACGGAATAGTGCCCTGTAATGGCTCTGGTAAGTTTACAACAGCTCTGGTTAAGTTAGTAACAACTTTGGAATAGGGTCCAGTGTCTTTCTCAGGGCCTGTCTCCCTACTCTACCATGCAGGAATCCATTTAAGGTGCCGCTCATTAATCCCTCGCAGCTGGCGAATCCTGGAGGCAATTTCAAATCCTGATCTGGATTCTCCTGGGGTTAGAGATCATCTTCCTCAAGAATAAAGAGGAAACACACCTGGATTTAACTAAGCAAAGAGGTGTGAGCCTTCCAATGGATAACTACTGCAGTGATTTATATGTTACAGCTGCAAAAAATGAGGTTATGTTACTCCCTGAATATACTGAATGAGCATGTTTTCCCATCAAACGTCAAGCACTATAACACCTCGTTGCTCCTGGCACAGGTTATTGAAACTTGGGGATAGTACAATCATGGATATATATATATATATATAGTATACAAACATATCAACCCTCTTGACATTATTTGGGTTATTCACAGAGCACTGAAATGTCGCCGACATTTTTTCGGTGCTCTCTCGTTCCCTGCACTTCGGCAATCAAATTTCCTGAATCAAATTTGGTGACTCAAATCCACCGCAAAACTGTGAAAATTCCGCTGAATAAAGCCGAAAAAAGCAGCCGATACAATCCGAAGAATTGTATCACTTGGAATCGCCACAAAAGGTCTGGAAACAGCCGACAATCCGCCAAACACAGCCCCGTCCAGCCAAAGTAAAAAGCAGACAAGCTGACGAACGGGGTAAAAAAATATGATTGACTGTATCAAAATTGAAACACTGTTTGCAAAAAACTACTGAATGAAAATGTCTGGAATTAACATATAAAGTCCTATGAATGATAATAAAAAGGTCTGTTACAGAAAAAAGAAAAATGCTATTTAAAAGAAACAAAAAAAAATTCCCGAAAAGTGCCTAAGGCTAGGGTCAGACGAACGCATTTTTCACGTCGTCCGTGAAAAAGTTCGGTCGAACGAACGTACGTATTTTCCCCCGGAATACGCGATAGCGGTCATACGATGCGCCTTTTCGTCCGTGATTTTGTACGGATCATCAATAAAACACTTTTTGAGTCTGGACGTTATGTTAGCCGGACATGAGCAGCGTCTGACGTCTCCTAATCACACACACACGCCGCTATGCGGCCGCAGCGCACTCTGTACGTCAGTAGTAGCGGTTTGACGTTCTCGAAAAAATGCGTTCGTTGGCCACTTGCGTTGCGCGGACGAACTTTCGTGCGGCCGTTCGTCGTATGTTCCCCGGCATTGGACGTCATTTGCTGCTAGTACGGACGTGATTTCGTGCGGCTAAACGCACGTTAAAACTGCGCTAGTCTGACCCTAGCCAAAATGATCCTAAAAAATCCATGAATAAAGAGACTTTTTGCTGCAGATTAAAATAATAAACCGTTTATTAGATATTGAATAAAAACGGGAATATTTTTAACATTGAAACCTATGGGATTCGCCTGAATAAACCTGCCGAATGAAAGCACCGAACATCAGGGCATTTCTCTGACATTTCTCTGCTGTTCGGTGTTCTGTGAATAGATTAACCATTGCTTCTCTATGGGGGATTTCACTGACGTCAAACCGACACCGTATTATCTGGCAATTCGCCAAAATTTGGCGAACTGCCTGTTTCGTGAATAACTGAATGGCCCCAAAAATGCACCGTACGGGCGAATTCTCTGTTCGGTGCATTTTCGGGGCAAGTTCGGATTTCTGTGAATAACCCTATATATATATAAATATATATAATCGTGTGTGTGTTTGTTGGTGTATTCCCTCCAGAGCTTCTCTGTTGCTCAATGCTTTTCAGATGCAAAACCAAAACACAAATTACCGGTTTCTATAGATGGTGCTAATTATTAGCAGACAGCAGGGACTAAATCAGCTTTGTTTTTTCTTTACACGAGTCTCCAGTGAGCGTCTCACTCGAGCTCGGTCCCTTCGATGTACCTGTGGTAGACCTCCATACCACTCGTCTTCTGTTCCATAAACACGGTCTCTAAGAGGTGGTGGGACTTCGTCCCGCTGGGGACATTTAATATCTAAGTCCTCGCAGTGCTCAATTAAAAGTGTTGTAACCTCTGCTGTTTCCAGCACGTGCTAATCCTATTTAAAGGGAATCCGTATGTGTCCTAATCCCCAGAATTTCAACACGTCTGCTTGTTAAACCTATTTATCTGGAGGGCATTTGCTAAAAGTAAATTCCTACTCTTTTATATTTTATATTTCGGTTTTAAATTTAGAAACTCGCTCCTCTGGCAGGTGTTATGTTTATAGAGATGGATCACACAGACGCAACCTGAGCGTCGACACTTTTTCCTTGCTCGTTGAACATGTTGGGATTTTTTTTTATTTTATTTGTCAGCGATGGAAGGAGGAGGCCAAGCTATAAAACAAGCCTACGTAGCGAGGTTTTAATGGGTTCAGCCACATACATTAAAAGGTATGCATGTTTTGATGGCCTTCAGCTATGTGTTAATATTTAATATTGTTACTGTATCCTCAAAATAGCTCCCTTTTTAAAGTTTGATCCGCTCCAGTGCCTGCAACGTCTCATTGCCTGGTGAGATGGTGCTTGCTTTGGAATGAAGAGTTCCTTTCCAGCTAACAAGCCTCGTGCCGATGGGCCTTCTTCTAATCGGTTTGTGTACCTCTATGCACTCTGATTGCTGGATCGGGTTAATTTTAGCAAAGTTTGATTGACTGGTTCAAAAATCAAGCTTGAGTCAAGTTATTACAGGTTCTATCTGTCTTTATACATATCCTAGAGTGCTGAAAGCTGCAACATTGCACTCTCACACCTATTTGTCCCTGGGTAAGATATTTATGTGACTATTTGGAGAATTGGCTGGCTGTCCACTGGGTCGGTCATCCGACTACGAACAACTTTTTTGTATGATCTGTCCCCTGGAAGCGACTATTGATGACCCAGGTGACAGTGACTATGGACGACCGATGGACAGACCGCCAAACGGTGCCGGACTGCTGGAGAAAAAAAAAGAAATACAACGCTAACATGGAGACAGTAGGGAAAAATCTGGAGGTGCACATTATCCCGCGTACCGTCTCCATGTTGGCATCAAGAATGGAATAAGGCTCACCATGTTAACGTCAGGGGGCTTGCACATTGGGCTGGCTCTATGCACGGGGTGAGGTTTTGGATGTTGCCTTCGCGTGCAAAGATGGACCATTTTAAGTGAGCCCTGCTCATCATCAATACAAGATCTTGGCCACACGTTATATATGCTGTGACATTGCATGACATAAATGCTGTGACATTGCATGAGCTTATCGAAACGATGCCACAGCGAATGCGTGCTGGATTCCCAGCAAAAGGCGCTCCAATGAAAAATTACAGTGTGTTACTTTTTATTGGCCAGGGACTTTGCAAATACCATCACAGACCATGGCACACACGAAGAGACGCAGGTAACATCCAAAACCTCAATGCGGTTAGTCAATAACGGTGTCTGAACACAATGGGATTCCTTTTATGTTTTTCTTTGCAATTGCTGTGGAGTTGGTTACCCAGAACCAGTGGAGCAATTCTGATGGTACAACTACATACCTCTGGATTTGGGGAGCCATGTGCAGGTGAGGGGCTTTTTGACTGAGTTGCTGTCTGAAAAGAGCTTTTTATTGATGTATTAAATACCTGATACCCCAAAACCAATGTGTACAGTAAACCGTAAGCCAACCATCACTGAGATAGGTGGAGTAGATGGCTTTGCTTTAGACTTGTAGCGGAGCAATTCAACTTGTAGATGTGTGATTAGAGATCAAGGAATGGTTATCTTTCCATTTTGATAAATGATAGGGCCTTAGTTGTGCCTGAAATTGAGTTGAATGGTTTGTATCACTCCTGCACACATGGGTTGGGTTGACAGGGTGAAGCTGTATGGAATATTGTATAGATTTACACAGAGCATCATCGTTTATTAGTCTCACACTGGATACATTATGATATATAGTTGAACAGTTTTAATGTATATTTGTATTGGTTTGCAACCAGTGAACTCTATGGGCTTTATTGGTCTTGTTTATGGCCAAAGTTTAATATCAGACACTTTCACGGCTGAGTGATTTTTCCATGAAACCACTGGCAGGACCTGGTGGTTTCATGAAAGTCACCATCCATTACCGACACAGTAAAGCTATACAGAAGCGCCTCTACTGTTAAATTTCACTGTAAGTAAGCCCTATTTGACAGACCGAGGGCTCCCTCTACCGGTCAAAAAGTGTTACTACGTGTACAATCCAGCTTAGGTTCCATGTTTCCTTGAAGGAAGAATAGATCTCAAAGCGTTTCAATCTATTTCATCATGTCGGCTGTCATGTCCGATGAATTAAACCTCTAGGGGCTTATTCTGCAGTCTATTTGCAAATGGATTTTGTTTTCAGTAAAGATCCAGAAAAAGCCCTCATCGTGTATTGGCGATATGTGCTTTAGAAGAAAGTCGATCATGGAAGTGAAGGGGTTAATACCAAGTAATACAGATGTACATGGTTAGCAATTACTAAACGTCTTCAATATTTATTTTCAGCAGATAGACACATCGCATATAGTGACGCTGGTAAAGTATGTTCCTGCCTAACATTACTGACCAAGTGTGCTAAGGTTGACTTACTAAGGGTCAGTGATCCATCACAACACACATAATTGGCTGTGGGATTCAGGGACGCCTCGATGACTAGCTAGCTTTTTGTTCAGGGTCATGACTAGCCACCTCCATGATATTGCTTTTGATAAGCATAACTTGTAATCATCGGGGTCTGACTTACATTTAAAAACTCTGCTAGGGTCTATCCACAAAGGTTTTGTGTTTCTGCTCATTTTGGCGATTCCTTTACGCCAAAAATACAATGAATTCACTACTTAGTGTATGGTCACTGTATTTTGCTGAAATTGGAGTCACCAAAGCAGTTGTCGGGAGTCGGTGAAAAACGCTGAATTGCACCTATAACCGCCGAATTGGCATCAACGACTTCCTCCGAACTGGAAAAAAAAAAGTGTCCTATTCTCCTAATAGGAGTTTCAATCAATAAAAATATGTCTAAATAATAAAAAGAGGTCTGTTACAAAATAAAGGGCACCATTACAGTCATTGCGCTAAAACGGGGATGCTAGGGAGAAAAACCTGCGCCTGCATGTTTCTCTTTTGCGTCCCCGTTTTAGTGGAGTATTACGATGCAGGTGGTAAAAAATCTGACTGCATCGTTATCGGGCGCTAAGCCCCAGTGCTAAGCGCCGCCGCAAGCATCTCCTCCATGACGTGCTGGATCTCACCTCGCAAGATCCAGCAGGTCACCGTAGTGATCCGAGAGGGAGACTGGGGGACTTTTTCCCCCAGTCTCTCCCTGCTCCCGGCAGATAGAGGAGGCGGTTGGAGCCGCGGTCCTCGTCGTGGGATAGGAGGTGAGTATCTGATTTTTTTTTTGGCGGGGGGGGGGGGGTTGGCTGGTGCTGACAGATTCTGCAGCGGTGGAATCCGTTAGCACCAGGTCCAGGCTGTGGTTCATTTTCGGGTTAACCGCAGCCGGACGTTAATTAGCATTAGTATATTGTAATCCTAACGCTAGATTAACTCTTTGCGCTCCCCATGTTAAGCATAGGGAGCGCAAAGTACAGTAACCACGTGCTGAAAAGCGCAAGATACCAATCGCTAACAGGTTTTTTAACCCGTTAGCGTTTGGATTTTAATATGGTGCGCCCGCGCTAGGTGACCGCTAACTTTAGCACCAAAAATGTGGCCAATCGGAAGTTAGTGAATAACCTCTTGCTGTTTCTGTTCTGTTGAACGTAGAATGTCATGCTAAGTGGAGAATCACCCTCATCATTGATAATACTCTGATGCCTGTGTCCTGGGCTATATATATATCAAGATAAATGTTAAATCTCATGTCGCCTAACAGAGTCTTTACCTTTATAAAGAGCCGAGGAGAAATGAAGGCGCACAAGTTTCCCGAATACAGACCCTGGCAGTGCAAAGACTGGGAGATTTGGAGTGCACAGTGTCAGTCATAGTTGATGGGACACTCCATTAAAAACAGAGTTCCCTTTTTCATCCTTAAATAATTTGGCAGATGTTGCTGACAGCATTTGGGCCCTAATATTTTTTTTTATATATATATATATATATATATCTTATTTTCGGTTTTAGGTGATTCTACTCACCTTTTTCTCACTCACTGCACGCAGCTTCTCCTCTTTGGCTCAGGGGCTTCCGAATCCATAAGTCAAGCATCAAGAATGGAATAGGGCCCTTCATGTTAACATCGGGGGCATGCACATGGGGCTGGCTCTACACACGGGCGTTAGGTTTTGGATGTTGCCTGCGCGTCCATTTAGTTTTGCTACAAAATTTGCCAAGCTACACGTATTGTATGGCATAGGATCCGTACATTGTGCATTGATTGGGACTTGTGCGCTCTACACACGCAATTTCCGCAGCGCCTATGCAGTACGATGGATCGGAGCTGCACGTGCATGCACAGAACAGATCCAGCAGCTGCTTCTCTAAATTCGTACGCCATCGCCAGCGGTCTCCGAGAGTGTGATATCAGCACACTCTGACATCACTATCAGCACGCGCGCGGTGACATCGTTTTAAGGCACCACCCCCCCCCCAGCGTGCTGGGAGAGTGCCTGAAGATGAGGGGTCCTTTGGACCCCTCTATCTCCCCAATGGTAGGGGCTATAGAAATAAGACAGACATCGCTGGAAAGGTCAGAGTCTGACCTTTCCATCGATGCCTCTCTTATCCCCTTACCTGCCAGTACCAATTGGCGCCAGATCGCAGTATTTTTCTGGTGGGGCTGATGGATCTTGGATGTCAGTACCGCCTCCAGGGCCTCCACTCATCCACTGACGTCGTTGTTCATGGGTGCGCAATGACGTCAGAAAGGGAATACCGGGATTCCCTTTGTTAGAGATATGGGGGTCCTTTGTACCTCCGTATCTTGTGACCAGTTAAAGGTAGAAGGTCCAGAGCGTGGCCTTTCCAATGATACCAAACAAGACCAGGTTATTTGTAAAAATAAAAGTGTCATTTTTTCTGTGTTTTTAATTTTTTTTATAATACAGCAATATTGTTCACTTCAATTATAAAGTGAACAGTAATGCTGCAAGAACTCACCTTCTCATTTCCCACGATGAAAAGGTTGTTTTTCTGTTTTAGTTTTTAGTTTAGTTTTTCTCAGAAAAATACAGTAAAAGGTTCCATTTCTATTTTTTTTTAACAAGAGTACCCCATAGAATATACAACCACAAAGGCTCTGACAAAATGTGCAAAAAAAAATCATAATTTTACACGCTGTAATGATTGAAATCTGAATGGAAATTCACTTTATTTATTTATTTTACATTTTTTTTGTTACAGCTTTCTGGTAGGACGTGACGTATACATATAATAATGATTTATTATGAATCTGCCGAGTTATCATTATAATTTGTCTGGGTCGTATAATGAAACGTGACTTCAAATCGCGTTTAAACATGATGAGCACAAAACGGTCAAAGTGAGCTCAGCACACAGAGGTGAATTGGCTCAGCAGCGGCGGGGTTAAACATGGTCATCCTAGTTTTACTGCTGATTCTCCCGTTTTCGAGGGCTATTCTGGTACGTGTCCTCAGATTGACATTCATTCATCCATATATCGCAGCAGAGCACGTTAAAACGGCATTTCACCCTTTCCGCCGTATGCTGAACAGATAAATTCGAGATTTGTAAAATAATTCCGAGCGCAGGGATTCCCCTCTGGGTGGACATTTGTTTTTTGGTAAGAAATAACAATAACACTAATTGTTCTTCAGTTTCGCCGTGACTATAAAGCATGTGCTGTGTTTAAATTCGGCAGTAAAATCGAGGTCTGTCATATTGCTGAGTCGAAGCCGTTCTTGCCCCAGGTAACAGAAGCTTGTAAAATGAAACGTCCTTGAAATAAATCTGATTTTCTTAACGTCAGCTTTAAATTTATTGCTCGCACAGCTTGATATGGAAATCCATTTCTCTAGAACTCCCTCCCCAAACACCCCTCATTTCCCTTTGGAGTGGGGTAGTTTTTCTTTTTCGTCACGCCAGCCCCTCTCTGCATAAATTAATCTAGAAATTGATTTATTTGCAGTAAATTGCAATTATTATTATTTATTATTTTTTTAGAAAGTATTTTACCAGGAAGGATACGTTGAGATTTCACCCGTTTTCAAGTATGTCCTGCTTTATATGATAAAGATTATACAAGAGCTCATTATATAATATGTTACATTTATATTATGGTGTATATACATAGACATTTTTCTGTAACACGATATGGAGTTAGTCTTTGAGTAAATCCCTGTCAAAGATTCACTTCCATTGACGTCCGGTGGCATGCCAATGGAGTGAGTGACAGCTGTGAGTGGAGGAGCCATTGTTACATCCTCAGCCCCTGCTGTGCTTCCTGGGGGGTCTAGGCATGGTTCGGTGCCAAGGGCTGGTCGAGTGCCAGCACCATGTAATGGCAGAGCGGCGTCTGAGGGGCGGGGCCTGGCGTGGTCACGAGGAGCCGCCGGGTTTAAAGCAGGGCGCGAGGAGTTGCCTCGTCGGCCTGACGTGGAGTTCTGTTCACGCATCGCTACGCTTATACTCATTGCTGTTTAGTGACTGTCAAGCAAATCATTGTGTTTCTTAAAGTGCTCTAAGTTGTCCGTTGGTCTTGAAACCTCTGGAACTTAGTGGCAAATCAGTTGTTCTTTTGTGCTCCTTGGCTTTGAAGTACAAGTCTGTGAATACCGAGAATTTGGTACAAATCAAGAAGGTATTTCTGTCCAAAAAGATATCAACCTCGCTACTCCTGTGTGAGCGCTATGGCACCCGTTACAGGCCATCCTACAAGACAGTCCACGTCTCATTCCAGGCATGAGTTGACTCCCGACAAGTCAGTACACCAACGATTCAAAGCTGTGCAACACCAACAAATGAACATTCGTGTCGGGTCACCATGCACACCTGCATCTTTGAGAAAGTGGACTCCATAGCTAATGTATCCTGAGACCCAGTTCACCCCGAAGGACACCCGACACACATGTGCCTGCTGCAGCAAGGATGCCTCTCCACCATTGGGATGCTCGCAGTGGACCGCGCGTTCCTATGTTCAGTCCATTGATTTAAAGGGCCAGCATAGGTATGTCCTGGTGATCTCAGCACTAACCAGGAGGCAGGTGGGGCTTGTGTCACCCGCCCTATTTAAATCTCTTTAGTCTCATTAATCTCTGATGTAGAGTGTGTTCTGTATTCCTCAAAATCTCACCCTTAGCTTAGTTGATTTTGTCATTTGGCTTGTACACTGGCTCCTGAATCTGTCATGACCCTTCCTCCTGTTCCTTGATTATGCTCCCGTGCCACCTGCCCTGACGTTTCGGCTACATCTACTGGACTCCGATTTTACCTATTTTCCTCCTGTACCTACCTGGTAAGCGCTGCATAGTAAGATCCTCTGCACATCTGACAATCAGGGCATCTGGCACTGTGGGATGATATCACTTTGACCTTCATTGTGTGATCTATCCATTGAGACATTGCAGAGAACATTAACCTGGCAATGACAGGACCTCCGAGTGTCTCTACGTTCCCTTATAGCTGCTTCCCTTCCAGGTCCATGACCTACGACCAGTCATGAGAGATGCTGCGAGTCAATGATGAGGCCTCCTGTTAAGCCACGGGTCTTGCAGTATCCGATAGGGACTCAATATTGGCCGATCCCAAATACCGAACGACTCGGATCGGCGGCCCTAAGATAGTGATCCAATCGTCCCTAGTTTACATTCTTACTGATTCAACAACCTCATACTTCTTTGTTTTTTTTTTTTAGTGAATCTCCGTTGTGATGATCGTTTTATATCGAATGCTTTATATTTCATTTAAAGAATAATGTTAACGTTAAGAATCTCCTACCTAACTGGAGCATCTTCCTTGATTTTGCCAAGGCCTTTGACACAGTAGACCATGGCATCTTGTTAAAAAAACTTAAAAACTCTGGTATTGGTGATCGCACGCTAACCTGGTTCCAATCATATGTGTCTGATCAGTCGCAATATGTGACCATTTCTGACAGCACTCCCCTTCCCCTCCCAGTCACGTGCGGTGTACCCCAAGGCTCGATACTCGGCCCCCTTCTATTCACGATATTCATAAATGATCTGCCCAATGTCTGCAAAGCCTCAACTGTACACATGTACGCAGACGACTCCGTAATCTATACCAGCCAACCAAATCTCCCGCAGCTGGAGGCCGTGCTGCAAGAACAATTCAAGAGGGGTAGAAAAGTGGATCAAAGATAACAAACTTTTTCTAAATACTGACAAAACTGTTACAATGCTCTTTGGAACAGCACCTAAACTACACAAATTGCAAAATCCCCATCTATGTATCAGGACAAGATCAAATGACACGCTGACCACAGTCACTTCTCTCAAATATCTAGGTATGTGGTTGGACCCTAATCTATCCTTTGGCCCACATCGAAAAACTCATCTAAACTCTACCCCAAACTAGGTGCCCTGTACAGAAACAAATCCTGCCTGAGCCCCGCGGTAAAAAAGCAGATTGTGCAACAAATGCTTATGCCGGCTATTGATTACGGAGATGTAGTGTATGCAGCCACCCCGCAAACACACCTCCAGAAACTTACTACATTGTATAACTCATTCTGCCGCTTTGTGCTACAATGTAACTACATGACCCACCATTGTGACATGTTAAAAGAGCTAAACTGGCCGTCGCTGGAATCTAGATGCACCCTTCACCTTTCCAACCTGGTGTTTAAGAGCTTTTCGGGGAAGCTACTACCCTACCTGAATAGGCTGATTGCCCCAGCAGTTCCCTCATCCTATAACCTCCGATCCAGGACCTGCACCTTACTTGCAATACCACAATACAAAAAGAAAGTGGCTCGATCCTCATTTTCCTACAGAGCACCACAATTATGGAATAACCTCCCAGACGCCATCAAATCTTCCCCCAGTCTAAAGTCACTTAAGAGCTCCCTATAGTATTAACATACCTCAATACAGAATGCACCTGTAAACATGTAACATAGTGACTAAATACAGAATGCACCTGTAAACATGTAACATAATGACTTTATTTCCTACATATTTATTTTTCTGTTAATCTGTATATTTGGTTTTATGTTAATATCTTGCATTTTATTACTTTGTATTTCTGTAACAACTCAATGTTCTTGAACCCAGGACATACTTGAAAACGAGAGAAATCTCAATGTATCCTTCCTGGTAAAATCCTTTATAAATAAATAAATAAATGCGTCCGTTGATGTTGAAGACATTTGCCATAGCCATTAAAACCTGGGAAACCTTTTTTGCATCCTCCCGATTCAATGTGTATAGAAGCGAGTGGCAAACCCGCCATGCAGTATCCCTACTCGCATATAATGTTACAGGTAATTTCATTTTTATGAGCATTCTTCCCAAGCCTGCCTTGCTTTAAACACACAGACCAAACGGCTTGTGAAATCCTGACGGTAATCCGCCACCCTTATTAGACTCTGTAGATTATGTGACAGTTAATTCTCCAAGCTATAAATACTTTTGTTATACGAGACTGACCTTTTACAGAACTGGCCGCTCGTCAGATGCTCGGGATAATGGCCGACATCAGAAACACGTTTCTAGGGTTATTACAAGTGGACGAGGGACATAAGGAAGGGGGAAAGATTTAAAAATGATATAAATATATAATTTTTTTGTATCCCTGGAAAAACAAAGGAACAATTCAGCACAAGACACATTATTTTAAATAGAGGGCGATTTTAAACACTTATAAAAGCTTCTGGTTTGATGTTTAGCAGTAAGAATCCTATACGCTCATCATGGGGGTCTCTGGCCCTCGTCATTTTACCCATTACGTCCTTTAGACGTTTGTAACTATTTGCATTACATGAATCGCTGCCAGTGAAGATACTTCTTTCACAGGAAATATAAATACAGTGGGCCCTATTACATACTTAACGCAAAAATGCACGCTAAACGCGTGTTTTTTTGCGCGAAGCTTTTAACGTTAACGCACAAAAATCGCCGCTGGAATTACATTCCTCGCCCATTTTTTCATCCGTCGGCAAATTGCTCTCGTAAAACCGACGAGCAATGCGCGTAGAAACCAGTGGGCGCAATGTAATGTTTAACCCCTTCACTGCTGAGGCATTTCACCACTGTGTGCTGAGCTCATTTTTACCGCTTTCGCTCATGTTTAAACGCGATTTAAAGCCACATTTTAATAAATGACCCAGACATATTATATATCGTTCTTTCCGCAGACTCCGCAGATTCATAATATAGAATTTTTATATGTATACGTCATGTCCTGCCTGTATATTATAACAAAAGATACAATAAAAATTTAATTTTTAATCATCTGCAGTGTGTAAAGTGTTTTTTTTCACATTTTATCACATGAGCGTTTGCGGTTATGTTTTCTATGGGGTGCGCTTGTACAAAAATTTGAAATGGGGACTTGTTACATTTTGTGGGGGGAATTACGTGATTTTTAGCAAACGCACCCCACAGAAAAAAATCATTAGTGCAGCATCATTGTTCACATTATAATTGAAATGTGAACAATATTGCTGCATTAATAAAAGCAACACACAAAAAAGAAAACATGTTTTTTTTTTTTTTTTTTATTTATTTATTATTTTTATTATTATTTTTTTATTATTTACTTTACTTTGTACCTAGTCATGTTGGGTATCATTCGAAAGGCCATGCTCAGGCCTTTCAAATGACACCCTCCATGACCGCCTAGCTGCCATGGGTCTGGAGATATCGGGGTTCACAAGATTTCCTTGGGAAATCCCCCGGCAGCTAGGGGTTCCCTGGCTATCTGACGTCATCACGCTATGCGTGATGATGTCAGGCAGCGAGGGGAGACCCATGGGGGGCCGCCATCCAAAATGGCGGCCCCCACCAGTGATAGGCTGCACTTCGGCGCCGCAAGGCGCTGAAGTGCAACCCTGCACTTGAGGGGTTAAAGCCAGGCACCTCTTAAAAGGGGAGACTCTCCCCTTTTAAGTGGTGCCTGGCTTTTAGCGCTGCTCCTTCCCGATCGGGAGGGAGAGGGATCCGAACGGATCCCCCCCTCCCTTCCAGGCTATCTCCCGGCATTGCCGGGGGTCGCCTGGAAATGACGTCATCGCGCATGGCGCGATGACGTCATTTACACCGGGAGGAGCTTGACTTCAGCATCTGAGGATGCTGAAGTCAGAACGCCGCGGGACCCCGGACAGAGAGGTGAGTATCTCCGCCGGGGGTCCCGCACAGCTGATGACGTGTGGGGCACGTCCTCAGCATGTAACGTGCATTAATGAGGACGTGTCCCACCGTCGTCAGCAGTGAAAGGGTTAATGCTGAGAGGGTGGTGGATACATGGAACAGCCTTCCAGTAGAAGTGGTAGAGGCCAAAACACTAATTGAATTTAAGCAGACATGGGATAGGCATAAGGCTATCCTAAACAAAAGATAAATCCAGGTAAAGTATCCATGTAATTGGGCAGACTAGATGGGCCGAAAGGTTCTTATCTGCCGACATTTTTCTATGTTTCCATGTTAATGTGAGTCCGTCATTTTGTGCGGACTGCGCACAACAGACGTACGTTCTGACGGAAGACAAGGTAGTGGTTGTCATTTTTGACGGATCTAGTTAAAAAAACGTGCGCATCGACGTTCTCCGTTGTGAATTCGCAGTTTGGTACGGTCAGGTTGTTACAATTTGCCGTTACCACCAGCTTTTCAAAGACGTTAACCACTTGGCTGCTTCCAGCCAAGTGGTTCTCCTGTGCTATGGACGCGCTGAGCGAGTCCATGCACAGGAGGCAGCAATCCGCCGGATTCCGGCGGATTGCTGCGCCCCCCCGGTGCGGGCTGACATCTTGGATGTCAGCCCAGCACTCGGGACCCCGGCGGAGCAATTAGATGTCATCGCGGCGGCGCAATGACATCTAATTCAGGCGCCCCCCCATGTGCGGAGGAGGCGCCTGAAAGGGAGGGGGGGAGGTCCTTCGGACCTCTCTCCCTCCCGATCGCCGGGGAGCAGGAGGTTAATCCAGGCACCGTTTGGAAGGGCACAGCCTGCCCTTCCAAACGGTGGCTGTCATTAACCCCTGGGAGCCGGATCACGAATCGGCACTGAAAAGCGCCGGTTCGTGATCCTTTCCCGGAGCTGGCCGACATCTTGGATGTCAGCCAAGCCTCCGGGAACTCCCCCTGAGGACTGGCGTCATCGTGCATAGCACGATGACGCCAGTCCTGGAGTTAACCCCTAGCTGCCACCAATGGTGGAGATACGGGGTTCATTGGAACCTCCTATCTCCCGATCCGTGGCAGCTAGGGGTTAATGTTTGATGTCGTTGGATCAGCCAGAGCATGGCCTTTCCAACGATATCAAACATGATAATGAAAAAAGTTTTAAAAAAAAATAAAAAATTAAAAATAAAAAAATATATATATTTAAAAAAAAATTCTAAAAAAAAAAATAAACAAGTTTTTTTTTTGTTTTTGTTTTGTTAATGCAGCAATATTGTTCCCATTTCAATTATAATGTGAACAATAATGCTGCACTAACGATTTTTGTATGCGGTGCGTTTGTTAAAAATAGCAACATTTTCCCCCAAAAAAAATGTAACTGGTCCCCATTTCTAATTTTTTTAACAAGCGCACCCCATACAAAATATAACGCAAATGATCGCATGTTAAAATGTGAAAAAAACCACTTTACACATAATAAATTATTGAAAATTCAAATTTTATTGCATTTTTTGTTATAATATACAGACAGGACATGACGTATACATATAATAATGACATATTATGAATCTGTGGAGTCTGCCGGAAAGAACGATATATAATATGTCTGGGTCATATATCAAAATATGGCTACAAAATGCGGTTAAACAAGAGGAGCGAAAGCGGTAAAAATGACCTCAGCACAGAGGTGTGAAAAGCCTCAGCAGTGAAAGGGTTAAAATTATGTGCGCAAACGTTGTCCGTTAAATTATGCGCTAAGATTGTAATACCATGCGCGCATCAGCGTACAAACGCATTTGCGCTCACAATGTTAAGTATAGGATGCGCGCACTAAATTGCGCTCGCAAAGGGTTCACGCAGGGTTACTCGCGTTAGACGTTAACGCGCATTTTGTGCGCGAACGTCGTAATACGACGTTCAGCGCAAAGGGTTTTGCCCCTCGCGTTTATGCGTTTTTGCGCGCGCCCACAATTGTGCGTGAAGAATGTAATGGGGCCCAGTGTGCGGTGATTATTAAGGATTGGGTATTAATATATTGCTGTCTGGATTTGTTACATTGTAACAGGTTCTTGTCCAAATTCTTTGTTACGATTCCAGTAGAGCATGTGACTTGATTGTCCAGGTTTACAAATTCTTTCCAAATACATTTTGTTGAACAAAATCTACTCAAAAATAACGTCTCAGGAACCTCGCATTGTGTACATGTCGCAAATTGCGCATCGCTCGTGACTTGCATAATGTTGTACGTCAGTTCCTTAGTGCCTGCGTAGAATGATGAAGTGGTGCATTCCCAAGCATACGCAGAAGATGACTGACAGGTTATGTTAAAGTATTTGTAGAATACACGTCATTATTTCTTGTTCCTGAATGTCTCATAAGTTTTGACATGTTTGTGAGTAAAGTTTCATTTCGCATCTTGCAAGGCTCGGAAAACGTCAACACATGTCAACGTTCAGTAATCGTTTCCTTAGGACAGGGGTCTCAAACGCTGGCCCCCCTGATGTTTCTGAACTACAACTCCCATGATTCCCCGGCCATCTATTGCATTCAAAGCATTCTGGGACTTGTAGGCAAAAACATCTGGAGGGCCTTGAGTTCGGAGACCCCTGTATTAGGGTGTTCTCGGCTACTTGGTCAAAGTGAATTGTTGGGTAAATGGCTTTGTTCTATTTAGGACAGTGATTCTCAACTTCAGTCTTCAGGTCCCCCTAACAGGCCAGACTTTACGGATTCCCTTGGGGAAATGCCGACTGAATCCTGCAATCACTGAGCAGCAAATCGTATCACCTGTGCTTCAGATATCTGGCAAACCTGGCCTGTTAGTGGGTCTTCAGGACCGAAGTTGAGAAACACTGATTTAGCATGTCGCCAAAAAAAATGGCTACTGAAACCACTTCTGTTTTACAATCCTGATAGGTCGAAACGAACCATTAAAGAAAGAGAGGCCGAGGTGGAAAAGCGACTACCCCATGACAGACGGACAGTTACGAAGCAAGCGGGATGAGTTCTGGGACACGGCTCCGGCGTTCGAGGGGCGGAAGGAGATCTGGGACGCTCTGAAAGCCGCAGCCTACGCGGTGGAAGCCAATGACCATGAGCTGGCACAGGCGATTGTAGACGGAGCAAGTATTACTTTACCTCATGGTACGTGCAACACCCAGTCATCCTGTTTTGTGTTCAATGTTGATTATGGGCCAAGCTTCTCAGATGAGGTTTGGCTGCTCTTGTTGAAATCGCTTGAGCTGGATGTAAAATATTTGCAGAATTGCAAGCAACACTTCAGTCAAGCCTTGTTGACTTAATCCCAGAGTTTTGGCATCTTCTCCTCTCTTAGGTTTGGCTGCTCAGTACATTGTGCCTGTCGTGATTTGCGGATAAATTACTCAACTGGCAAGGCACATGGTGTATATATGGAGTTTAAACATTAAGGGGACACACTAGCCACCCTGATCACTAAAAGCAAATTCACTGGAGCACTAATCCCCCCATTCTGGGGGTTGTGCGTGCTACCAACTGAAAGCCTCCCTGTCGAAAGGCTATGGCGGATGTAGACGGGGCTACAAAGCTTTATCCTCCTTTGTAGCACTGAGAGCACAAACTGTGCTCAGCGAGGTGGCCACACGGGCGTCAGTGTAGAAGGAACGTCCACTCTCACAGACGTTCCTTCCGTTCTGAAGAACGCTTGTCTGACACTGGTCAGGGTAGAGCTTCAGAGGTTACTGTGAGGACCCAGCAGAACGTCTGTAGGCAGCAGAAGTAAAGCGTTTGGGTAAAACTGCCAGTATAAATCACATAATACCGTTTTCATGGAACTGCTCCTATTTTAGGTTTATCCCTAAAATTTCTCTTCCTAGAAATCCAGATAAGGAAAGTCAAGCAATGGTAGGATGAGTTTGACAAATGAGACTTGAATTTCACTCCCTGGTTGACCAACGTTACCATAGTTGCAACAACCTTAAACAAAAGGGATTAATGCATAACAGCCACAAGGCTCGATTTAATTCGGCCCGATGGCCAAAATTGACACCTTGTCGTCCATTATTCAGTTCGTTTGCTTCAAATGTGGCTTCACAGGCATTTCAATTCACGATAAAAACTTGGATCGAATATCGGCTCAATGGAAATATCAGTTTTAGTGATTCAATTTGAGTTTACTGGTATGCCGATTTCTGAAAGGTGTCTATAAATGGATTTTCAGGCAGGGAAATAGAATAATACTGAATAAAACATATTTTTTGCATGCAATTTCAGTGCTTTGCGTTTTGGCCCATTTCGGCCATTCCATTTCACAGAAAATACGATGGATTCATTATTAAGCGAATGGTCACCGTATTATGCCAAATTTGGAGTTCCCAAAACAGTTATCGGACGTCGGCGAAAACCACCGAATTGCACCGATAACCACCAAATTGGCGTCAGCAAATTCCACCGAACTGAAAAAAAATACGTCTCCTATTCTCCTAATAGGAGTATAAATCAATAAAAATTTAGTAAAAAGGTGTCCAAATAATAAAAAACTCCTTATAAAGAAATAATAAAAAGGTTTGTTACAAAATAAAAAAGTCTTAAAAAAAAAAAAAATCTTGTCTAAAAAAAATACAAAAAGGTCTTTAAAAAAATAAAAAAAAAGGTTTTTACAAAAAATAACAAGAATAAATGATCTTTTAAAAAGTTAAAAAATATATAACTTTTATACATTGAAACCTATGGGATTCGCCTGTTTAAACCTGTTGAACTGAAATCAGGACATTTCACTGGTATTTCAGTGCAATTCGTTTTCTGTGAATAGAAAACACAATAATCTTCTATGGGACAATTTTGGTGCTGCCGAATTGTGGCGAATTGCACCGTATTTTGCTGTCAATTCCCCTGTATTTAGTGAATTGACAGCTTAGTGAATAAACAAATTGGTGCCGGCTGGGTGGAGTAGAGGTAACATCACTGCTCTATAACCGTGGAGACTGGTTCAATCCCAGCAAGAGCACTTCCCCAGTAAGTGTCCTTGGGCGAGACACCTAACGGTACATACTCGCCACCCAGGACATACTTGAAAACGAGAGAAATCTCAATGTGTCCTTCCTTGTAAAATACTTTCTAAAAAAAAAAACAACAACAAATTGATAAAAAAAAATTTCCAAACTGTGAAATTCACCATTTGGTGCAATTCGGGGCAAACTGGAAGTTCGTGGAGAACCCCTTTATTGTCATAGGCACAGGTCAACTTTTATCTATTCGGCTATATATATATATTTATATCTGGCATGTAACCTATACTCTACGATAGCCTCTGGTTCAGGCATTCCATATTTACCTTCGATTTACATATGGAATGCAGAACTCTTATTACAAAAATAAACGCCTGTGCAAAATACTTGGTGTCGTTTTGTTTTTAGATGTTAATCATGAAATATTATTATCAGTCACTGGATATTTACGCAAATAAAACAGATGTTTGCATGTTCCTTCAGGAATAGGTGTGCTTTTGACTACAAGGCAAATATGACTTATAATAATGGTATGTGATCTCCGAGCCTTGTAACCATTCCACACCCAGTCACGTGCCTGCTAGACTCGATAGAGGTATTCATTTAAAAAGCTTACAGGTACACTCCCTACGAGAATAACAGTATGCCATGCCAATGGGATTGTATATACTATATACACATCAGGGCTCAAGGAAAGGTCAGACATTACCAAATGTCAAAACTCAGCTTCTGGCAGACTACATTATGATAGGCTATATTTAATCATTAAATATATACACATTTTTATTAGGTTTCAATCACATGTTTCCTTTATAAGTCGCCAGAAATATATGATACATATTACAATTAACATAACGAATTCAATATAAACCTAGCCTATTGTTATATATTTAAAGGGACACTAACACTTACATAAGCTGTAACTAGATTACTAGTGTGTTTACAAATAAAACCACCTTATAAAACACATTATAAAACACGTGCTGCTATTTGTTTTCTTTGTTTGAAGTAATTGCATGAAAAACGGTAAAGTAAAGATTTTATCTCTCTTTTTTTCATTTTGTGCATTTTTCCAATGATGCACCATTTACCAAAAGCTTTGCTTTGTGGCTCTTGTTTATTCAATCTACAATATATATATACACACTGTCTGGCCATAAAAGTCACCAGCTGGATTTAAATAAGCAAAGACGTGCTCACCTTCCATTGTATAGTTACTGCAGTGATTAATATGTTTCAGCATAAAATGAGGTCATGTGACTCCCTGAATATACAGAATGAGCAGGTTTTTCCATCAATGGGTTTTTTCTCCCCTGATGGCACAGCGGGCATATTCCAAGATGGCAATGCCAGGATTCATCGGGCTCAAATTGTGCAAGAGTGGTTCAGGGAGCACGAGACATCATTTTCACACATGGATTGGCCACCGCACAGCCATGGAGGCTTCTGCTGCCGGGTCACAAGACTAGCAGGATCTCGCCTCTAGCGAGATCCTGCAGGTCAGCTGAGTGATCGCAGAGGGAGACTGGGGACTCTTTGTCTTCGGTCCCACTCTGCTCCCGGCAGCCAGAAGCGGAGGATCGGGCTGTCGTTCTCGCCGTGGGATGAGAGGTGAGTATTTGATATTTTGGGGGTTCCAGCTGCTGCTAACCGATTCTGCAGAAGCTCTAAGTTGTAGCAAACCTTTTTTCATTAGTGACAGCTGTTAGTCCTAACGCTAATTACTAACACTAATTACTCATTGCTTACACTTTGCGCTACCCAAGTTAAGCATAGGGAGAGCAAAGTACAGTAACCTCGCGCTAAAAAGCCCTAATACCGATTCGCTAACGGATCTTTTAACCTGTTAGCGATTGGGAGGTGATAAAGGCTGGCGGCACACTAGCAAACATTTTGCGTCCGTCTGACCGTACGGTTTGATGTCCGTCGTAGCTTTATAAAGGAATCAGTTAAACACACCACACGAAGCACCTGCGCACTTTTTTACGGACGGGCAACGCATATCGCCACTGACGCAAAAATAACATTGACGTGAAAAAGCTAAACGGACGCAGAAACAACGCCGCCATGTATTTTCCTAGGGTGTGGAGACATCAGACGTTACGGACGCACTTTACGCAGTACTCACAATATCTCCCGTTATAAAGTGCGTCCGTAACGGACGCAGTACAGTATGCTCGTGTGCCGCCTCTCTTATGCGTCACGATATCGCCTCAATCAACCTAGCAATAATGCTCATTTATGTGAGCGAGAGCGTTAAGGAGGTGATAGTGCCCAAAAAATTTAGATATAGACCCAGAAGCAGTGGCTACCTGGGTCCTGGACATGTGAAGCCCTGATATCTGCTTATGTCTGCTTGTGATCCATCTCCTATGGACACTTAGAGAGGGCTGGGAAAGTCAGGGTAGCTGCTAGAGTTTTTATGGACTTGTTTTTAAATTCATAAAATATTACTATATTTAATATTACATTCAGGTGTCAAGTCGAGCAGGAACGCTTGGGAACACAGTTCCGCCACAATTTTGTCAGGGATAACATGTTTACCTTTTGGCCAACACTGAGAAGTTTTTATTAGGTTTCAATCACATGTTTCCTTTATAAATCGCCATAAATATATGATACATATTACAATTAACATAATGAATTCAATAAAACCCAGCCTATTGTTATATATTTAAAGGGACACTAACACTTACATGAGCTGTAACTAGATTACTAGTGTGTTACAAATAAAGCCACCTTATAAAACACATTATAAAACACGTGCTGCTATTTGTTTTCTTTGTATGAAGTAATTGCATGAAAAACAGTAAAGTAAAGTTTTTATCTCTCTTTTTTTCATTTTATGCATTTTTCCAATGATGCACCATTTACCAAAAGCTTTGCTTTGTGGCTCTTGTTTATTTAATCTACAGTATTTAACAGTTAATGATGTAGATAAAGTGGCAGGAGGGAATTGTTCTCCAGGTTAACTGAGATAAGAGTTGGCACTGAATGAGATAAAACAAGGAGTTTAAAGGACTTCTAATCTACCCCCTGGTGATGTCCTTTGAATACAACCCACACAATTCAATGATATGTGTCAGTGACTCCATTCTATGGCCAAAGCCACCCAGTGAGGAGCAAGTGGTGTAAAGATACTGTGGTGGGGGAAGTTTACAATAAAAAATATCACACAGTGGATGCACCCAGTGACACATATAGAGTAAAACATTTCCTTAACTAAACAAACAAGAGAAAAACAAAGCACATGTAAGAGATCAGCAACATCAAATAAACTCAATGAGGACATTTCATTTTTGGTGGTACTGGCCCTTTAAGCTTTACTATCAAATCTGAGCGTGGGGCAGCGGGTTAAGTGCGACATATCAACAGTTAATTGAGGAGCTGAAATCTTGGCGTGTTCCCATGCTTACTTTTTTAGGACTAGACACATTCTTACATTATAATAATATACTGTATATTTAATATTAAGTATGGGCAGTCATTGTGCTGCCGTGTGTAGGAGTGCTCTGAGGAGCGCTTTGAGGAGCGATGTGCATCGTTATCCTTTAACTAGAGATGTTTTTCCTTTCTTCCCTGACCTTTTACTTGGCCTGTCGGCATTCACGATCTGTAAAAGAAACCACCTACCTTCAGCGTCACAACAATAGCATGTTGTGTTTTTATTATCTGTCACTTTAGAGCGGCATGAGGAAGCTCCGGCTGGTACGTGTTGCACCCTCTATAACATAACGTTGTTTTTACCATTCCGTCTTGTTAAAGTGTAACGATACGCAACAACACAGCGACACAAAATGACATTTATGTAACTGCAAGAAAGTGGACTTTAAAACTGAGGAGAATTATGATTCCTTACACTCTAATATAAAACTAAGCTTGACAAACTCAGTGGCCAATTAGTAAGTGTGCAATGGAATTCCACCCCCGGAGGCTAAATGTTTGGATTATTTTACATCTATATATGCAGGAAACCTTGGCTCCCAAAAACTGGCTTTTTGGCTCCTAAGAATGGCACCTATCTGCACCTCGCTATGGCACCTATCGGCACCTCGCTATGGCACCTATCTGCGCCTCGCTATGGCACCTATCTGCGCCTCGCTATGGCACCTATCTGTGCCTCGCTATGGCACCTATCTGCTCCTCGCTATGGCACCTATCTGCACCTCGCCATGGAAACTATCTGCGCCTCGCTATGTCAACTATCTGCGCCTCGCTATGGCACCTACAGTATCTGCACCTCGCTATGGCACCTATCTGCGCCTCGCTATGGCACCTATCTGCGCCTCGCTATGGCACCTCTCTGCGCCTTGCTATGGCACCTCTCTGCGCCTCGCTATGGCACCTATCTGCGTTTCGCTATGGCAACTATCTGCGCCTCGCTATGGCACCTATCTGCTCCTCGCTATGGCAACTATCTGCACCTCGCTATGGCAACTATCTGCGCCTCGCTATGGCAACTATCTGCGCCTCGCTATGGCACCTACAATATCTGCACCTCGCTATGGCACCTATCTGCGCCTCGCTATGGCACCTATCTGCGCCTCGCTATGGCACCTATCTGCGCCTCGCTATGGCACCTATCTGCGCCTCGCTATGGCACCTATCTGCGCCTCACTATGGCACCTATCTGCGCCTCGCTATGGCACCTATCTGCGCCTCGCTATGGCACCTATCTGCGTCTCGCTATGGCAACTATCTGCGCCTCGCTATTTTCCAAAGCTTATACAGTGGTGCGAGACATGTGCACAGATAAACAAATTTGGTTCAGTTCGGAGTATTTTGGATTCCAAAACATTCAGAACCAGACAATTTGGAATATTGGAAGGATATTTTGCACCAGGCCATTTCGGAATATTGTATAAGATAATAAGGGGGACCCTTTGTCAGCGCCCCTTTCACGAGTGTTATTCTGCGTGACGCTGCCTATCAAGGACTTTTGTGGTGTTTTGTTCCCACCTTGGAATATAGTACAAAGTTGAGGTTAGTCCTTGATTGGACACTGCCCGCAGGTCAAGATCGGGTATTGGGGTGTAGCCCTTCCGTTATTTGGAGGCGAAATAGATGAAATAGTGTACCCTGTTCTGGGGTGTACTTTAAACTTGTGGAGATACTAATTTATGGTGTTGCGGGTGCAGGTCTTCCCATAAATCAATAATAGATAGTGCAGGCTTCTATATAAATACTTATAGAAACAATTCCATGAGACTTGGATAAATCACAACGTCATATAATTCATATAATTTGATCAAATACAGTGAATTAATTGATAAAAATGATAGAATTAGATAAAGGTACACAACAATTATAATAGATCCATAAAGGTTGTTAATGTAAAAATTTCTAAAAAATTCGTAAAATCATAAACTCATAAAACAATTTTTAACAATTTTTTTATGATTTTTTTTACGAATTTTTACATTAACAACCTTTATGGATCTATTATAATTGTTGTGTACCTTTATCTAATTCTATCATATTTATCAATTAATTCATTGTATTTGATCAAATTATATGACGTTGTGATTTATCCAAGTCTCATGGAATTGTTTCTATCTATTAATCTCCAAATAACGGAAGGGCTACACCCCAATACCCCATCTTGACCTGCAGGCAGTGCTCAATCAAGGACTAACCTCAACTTTGTACCATTTCGGAATATTGGAAGCGTCTGATATTTTGCTCCAGGCCATTTCGGAATATTGGAAGCGTCTGATATTTTGCTCCAGGTCATTTCGGAATATTGGAAGCGTCTGATATTTTGCTCCAGGCCATTTTGGAATATTGAGAGCGTCTGATATTTTGCTCCAGGCCATTTCGGAATATTGGAAGCGTCTGATATATTTGGCCATTTTTGATATTCGGAACCTCATTGTATTAAAATATAAAAACCTACAGAATGATGCATGAAAGGCTATGGAATGACACTAAAGCACTGAAATAACACACAGAATGAGGCATATACTCCAAAAATGCTGCCCAAAATGAAGCACATTGCTCCAAATATGACACGAAGTATGAAACATATGCTCCAAAATTGACGCACCAGATGGAGCATATGCTCCAACAAGTGACACATATAATGACACATAGGCTGCAATAATGTTGTGGAGCATTTTGAATTTTAATGCCAATATACCCGGTTATGTTTGGATCTGGTCAATTTATAATCTGATTGGTTTGGCTCATTTCAGGATATTTTAATATAGAGAGCGATTTGGTTCAGATATGGATAATTCGAATTGAACCAAATAGCAGAATTGCCATATATTTTCTGAAATCTGAATCGGTCCAGACCGATTTGCCCATGTCTAGTGGCTGTTTTGGAAAAGGTGTGGTAAAAGGGAGCCATTGTCTTTTGGAAAATGAATTACTTCACAAAAGGAGCAAAAAACCGATTTGGTTTTCCATTTCTAGCTCGACAGGTGACCTCTTTCTGGAGCCATTTAAAAAGAAATACATTTCTTGCGCTACCTTATATATTTTATAATCTACGATGCATTGATGACGTACTTTTTTACTTGTATTTCAGGATCTCTAACAGAGTGCTATGATGAGTTGGGAACACGCTATCAACTTCCCGTTTATTGCCTCGCTCCTCCGGTCAACCTCATAACGGAAAGAAGTGATGAAGATGGTACGGATGCTCCTGAGCCGGCAGTCAACAACAGACGGGAGTTCCAGCTCAGGATCCGGCTTTCCACCGGAAAGGATGTGAAGCTCAACGCTAGCATGGTGGACACCATTGGCCAACTGAAGAAGCAGTTGTACTCGGTGGAAGGCATTGAACCTTGCTGGCAACGTTGGTTCTTCTCTGGGAAAATTCTAACGGACCGAATGAAGTTGCAAGAGACCAAGATACAAAAGGATTTTGTGATCCAAGTTATTGTCAACCAGCCACTGGAGACAAAGAACTGAACAGGCAACCGGTCCAACGGATCGTGAATGTCTGCTGAATTGATGTACGTGGGGTGGTGGAAAGGCTGGCTGCTAGATTTCTGTATCCTTTCTTGATGTCCACCTTCACAAGTGCCGTTGTCTCGATGAGATTGTTCTATGACCTGGAGGCGGACACGTGAATGTATATGAAATCGAAATGCTGCACTGAGTTTCCTGATGTCTTGAAAGCACAGGAAGTTCACCTCAAAAGCACGGATCGTTTTGGATATGCCTGAGCCTGTTGTGCTAATCGACGAACTCTGCCATTTCTTTTTTTTTTGCCAAGGCCAGACTTACTCAGGTGCCCCTAGGCACAATTACTGCAGCGTCTCTATTTCAACATCACACCAAAAATAATAGACATCAGGATTTGGCCAGTGGGTCGAGGCATCTCTGTTTGTTTCCCTCAAAACCTTGGCCTCTTCAATCTTTTGATTCTTGTAAGGGAATACCCAATGAACCAAACGTACCATCAGGGAAATTTTTGCATTGCATGCCGCGGGGATATTATTCGGTGCTCTACCATGCTGTGGAATGTTTTGTTTTTGTTGTTGTTTTTTTTTCATTACAAATAATGAAATTAAAAGGAAAATAAAGGAAAGGCGATATTGTTCTGTTTTTATATTTATACAAAAAAAAAACAGACATTTTTTCTTTTTAATATTTCTTGAATGACATTAGAGACATTTATGTCAGACAGAGCCGCCACGTTTCGGTATCTGTTGGGCAAATGCTAAAGGGGTTTTGCAGGTCTTAATAAATCTGGGGCCACTGGCTCCTCGAATTTTACCTCTGGCTTCAACAGCTTTTTTTTTATTTTTATTTTTTATTACACTGATCTATAAATGAAATTTTCCTGTATTGTTTTGTCCTAAATTTTCTTTCTTTTCTAGAAATTTAATATAAATTATTTGTCATGCCCGGGTTGGAGGGAAAAGATTGCAGCTGATATTACTGTAACTTTTTCAGAGTTGTCTATTGTATTTTCTTGGCACTCCGTTCCATTACAACAAAGCATAAATTTTAATCACACTTCTCCTTTCTCTACCATGTTATGAATGCGTTATTGAATAGGCAGGATAACCTTAAATAATGCATTAAATCGGAAAAAATATAGTGTACAATGGACGTTTTGTTAATTAGATTAGATGGGTGGGATATACATTTTTTTTAATCTATTTTTTTCTTAATATTTTTTACATGTGCCTACTGGAAAAAGGCATTTAATTTAAAAAGTGCCAGAATAATGATGTAGCTCCCTCGCTGGCACACGTAAAAGTGTAATAATATTGTTTTTTATTATTGTTTTTTGTTTTGTTTAAGATTTAAACCATGTTTTGCCTTTAGAACAAACAAAATGTAGAGTGTAAAAAAAAAAAAAAGCAATAAAATGCAATGTTTCCTGAAAAAAAATCAAGTTATGCAAATATGAACAAATATGATCATTATAGTCTGAACAGCCATCTATAAGAAAAAAAAAAAAGTGAACTGTCTTGTTGGAAATCATTAAGTAGTCCTTAATTTTATTTTGTATGTCTGGTACTTAGAAATAAATAAATATATGTGTATGTATATAATTCTACATAGATACATACAATGTATATATAATATATGTATTTATAAAAATTCTATATTACTTCCTGGGCGTCTTGACTGCATTCTGAAATGGAACCAGCAGGGCATTTGCAAATATTTTACTCTGTTACTCCTTGGGGTAATTTTAGAATGTTTTGAGACCTTAGTCTATCAGGGTTATTCAAAGAGAATCGAAAAGTCACTGCACGTTCGGTGACTTTTCGTTCTCTTCAATTCGGTGCGATTTGGTGATCCCATTTCGGCGACCGTCGGTGTATTCAGCAAGCAGCACAGGGCTGTTGCAGTGCAGGGAATACCCGCCGCAATCCCGCCGAACACTCACCACAAAACCCGGCAACGCAAACGCACAGGATTAACCCCGCCGAACATGCCGGAGAAACCCGAGCCGGAGCCGATCACAGCGCAGAGCAGCCGCCGGAAAAAGCCGACACCGCAGACGAATGGAGTGAACAAAAAAAAAACAGTACGCTTGAATGTTTGAAAAGTGAAACGCTGTTTGCAAAGGAACTGCTGAGCGAAAATGTCTGAAATTTACATATAAGATCCAATGAATGATAATAAAAAGGGCTGTTACAGAAAAAAGAAAAAACGTTTTAAAATAACGGAAAAAAATATTTGCAAAAAAAATCCTGAAAAATGCCTAAAAGATCCTAAAAAAAAATATAAATAAAGAGACTTTTTACTGCAGAATATTATAATCAATGGTTTATTAGATATTGAAGCGGAATCCGTTAACACCAAGTCCTGGCTCTGGTTAGTTAATCAGCGCTGGGACTTTGTAATTCCAGCGCTGATTAACACTTTGCGCTCCCTATACTTAACCTCCCTGGCGGTATTCCCGAGTGTGACTCGGGGTTAAATTTCACTACCATGAACGGTAACCCCGAGTCACACTCGGGCTGGATGCATACTCACCTCCTCCTGGCTCCCTCGCTGTCCCCCGCAGGGTGATCGCGGCGAGCTGCTTCCTGGAAGGCTCCCTGTGAGTCACATGATGCATGGGGGGTGGGACCAGCAGAACACTTAGAAAAATATAATTTTACACTGTAGAAAACAAAGTGCAAAGTTTATGAACAGCCACTAGGTGGCACTACAGGATAAGAAATAGACCATGCATCCTCTTACCCTTGTTTTCAGACAGATTTCAGTGTTTTTTGTTGTATTTTATTGAATATCATTTATTTGCATTATTTTGGATAATTATTTTTGGGATAATAAACTATTATGTCGTGTTTCAAACTTCATCGGACTCAGTGTATTTACTATTTATTTTATTTTTATTTATTTATAAAGCATTTTACCAGTAAGGACTCCTGATTGCACGGATTTCAGTGCGTGATTCCTAATATTACAGGCTAACTATGTACAAAAACACGTTTCCTTTTAAAAAAAAATTGAGGCGCTTTTAGACACGAAATTTTGAAAAAGTTAGACCGCCAGGGAGGTTAACATGGGGAGTGCAAAGTACAGTAACCGCGCAGAGGAGCGCAAGGTACCAAACGCACACGGGTTTTTTAACCTATTTGCGTTTGGATTGTAATATGCAGTAAATACCGCAGCAAACGTTAACACTCATGCAGGTGAGTGTTAACGTTTGCGTTAGGGATGTAATAGGGGGCCGATATGGGCCGGGTGTATATCTAATTAGCTACAGGTGTAGCTGCTACTGATTTTAACACTATAAGAAGGGAAAGGTGGAGTTTTCCACAAGACAGCATAAAGAGGTAAAAAGCTTATTTTCTCACCACCTAGCTCTCGGATTCACTTCTCTCTTGGTGTCCTGGGTCCTAATGAGAAATGTCAGCAGACAATATGGCCTGGGTAATGTCAAACTAGTAGCTGCTACTGATCCTTTTTTGGAGACATGGGTTCGATCCCAGCAAGAGCACCTCTCCAGTAAGTGTCCTTGGGCACATCAATGATATAAGAAGAGAAGGAAGGTTTTTGTTTTTTAACCGCCTGCTAACACATGCTCTCTATTATTCTGCTTCACAAAATACATGTATATTTATTTTACGCACATTATTGTATACATATGTTACGGATGTCAGAATTACCCGGGTACTCCTAGGATTAACCGCACTCCTGGCTTTACCCGTAACATATACATATACAGTGGCAAGAAAAAGTATGTGAACCCTTTGGGATTACGTGGAGTTTTGCATGAATTGGTCATAAAATGTGCTCTGATCTTCATCTAAGTCACAACAATTTGAAAAACACAGTCTGCTTAAAATAATACAACACAAACATTATATGTTTTCATGTGTTTATTGAACATAACATGTAAACATTCACAGTGCAGGGTGGAAAAAGTATGTGAACCCCTAGCCTAATGACTTCTCCAAGAGCTAATTGGAGCCAGGAGTGAGCCAACCTTGAGTCCAATCAGTGTGATATTATTGGATGTGTTGCTGAAAGCTGTCCTGCCCTTTAAAAACACACACCAGTTTTGGGTTTACTGGTTTCAAGAAGCACTGCCTGATGTGAACCATGCCTCGCAGAAAAGAGCCCTCAGAAGACCTACGATCAAGAATTGTTCACTTGCATGAAGCTGGAAAGGGTTACAAAAGTATCTTCAAAAGCCTTGATGTTCATGTGTCCACGGTAAGACAGACTGTCTACAAATGGAGAAAGTTCAGCACTGTTGCTACTCTCCCTAGGTGTGGTCGTCCTGTAAAGATGACTGCAAGAGCACAGCGCAGAATGCTTAATGAGGTAAAGAGGAATCCTAGAGTGTCAGCTAAAGACTTACAGAAATCTCTGGCACATGCTAACATTTTTGTTGACAAATAACAAACAATAAGGAAAACATTATAGAAGAATGGAGTACATGGGAGGACACCACGGAGGAAGCCATTGCTGTCCAAAAAGAATATTGCAGCACGTTTGAAGTTTGCAAAAGAGCACCTGGATGTCCCACAGCACTACTGGCAAAATATTCTGTGGACAGATGAAACCAAAATTGAGTTGTTTGGAAAAAACACACAACACTATGTGTGGAGAAAAAAAGGCACAGCACACCAACATCAAAACCTCATCCCCACTGTAAAACATGGCGGAGGGAGCATCATGGTTTGGGGCTGCTTTGCTGCCTCAGGGCCTGGACGGATTGTTGTCATTGATGGAAAAATGAATTCCAGAGTTTATCAAGACATTTTGCAGGAAAACGTAAGACCATCTGTCCACCAACTGAAGCTCCGCAGAGGATGGGTGATGCAACAGGACAATGACCCAAAGCATACAAGTAATTCAACAAAAGAATGGCTTCAACAAAACAAAATACGCCTTCTGGAGTGGCCCAGTCAGAGTCCTGACCTCAACCCAATTGAAATACTGTGGCATGACCTTAAGAGAGTGATTCACACCAGACATCCCAAGAATATTGCTACACTGAAACAGTTTTGTTAAGAGGAGTGGTCCAAAATTACTCCAGATCGTTGTGCAGGTCTGATCTGCAACTACAGGAAACGTTTGGTTGAGGTTATTGCTGCCAAAGGAGGGTCAACCAGTTATTAAGTCCAAAGGTTAGCATACTTTTTCCACCCTGCACTGTGAATGTTTACATGATCTGTTCAATAAAAACATGAAAACATTAACAGGGTTATTCAGAGAGCGGTGAAAAGCAGGAGAATGACTGGAGAATGAAAAATTCTAGGTCAAAATAGCCAAGCCAGAAAAATTCTCCCTTTCATCTCACTTTCTAAATCAGCTATTTTGACCTAGAATTTTTCATTCTCCAGTCATTCTCCTGCTTTTCACGCTCTCTGAATAACCCTGATAATGTTTGTGTTGTATTATTTTAAGCAGACTGTGTTTTTCAAATTGTTGTGACTTAGATGAAGATCAGAGCACATTTTATGACCAATTCATGCAAAACTGCACCTAATCCCAAAGGGTTATCATACTTTTTCTTACCCCTGTATAAAATATGTATGGTGTAGAGAAATATATAGAATATTTGCCTACAGGCTGAAAAGGGGGAAACATATCATGCAAGTCAGACGCTTTCCATGATGTACGAAGACTGCAGTTCATAATCCTTCATGCTGCCTTTTGGCACCAACTGCAGATCCAATACTTGCTTCTCTCTATGATGGAAATCTAATCTCCAGAAGAATTATTGTGCTACGGCCATTCATAGATTGGCCACAGTTTGTTGTTTGAGAGCCTAAAGACAAAGCTCCTCGCCAAGGTCTTTATGAGCGCACACCAAAGTCATCCACTGGATTAAATTCCCATGCCCTCTGACCTTCCATACAAGACCTCATTGCCAGAAGGCTAGGAACAGAACTCGTTGCCAGTCTTCTTAGACAACATTATCTTTCCGATAGGTAGTCCACATGACGTCATGATGCAGTGACATGCACCGAATTGTTTCAACAGTGTGAGACACGTAATAAGGTAACACTAATTTACAATGTTCCATTAAAGGGATACTCTAGGCAACATGACCACCTAAGCTATTTTAGGTGGTCATGATGCCCGGAGTATCCTGCCCTCTGTCCCCCCTCCCTCCGTTCGGCAGTTCAGCTGAAAAAGCTGAAAACAGCTGAGAGAGGCGGAGGACTTTACTCCGCCCTCCCAGCTGTCAGTCAGCAGAGCAGAATTCATATTTCCCGCTTCTGCCGACTTTTGCCGAGTAGGAGACGTCATCGCGCTTTCAGCACGATGACGTCTCCAACTCACCACAGTAGCTGGCGGCAGCGGCTGAGGGTTAGTGTTGCGCGCATCCTCTTGCGTGCAGCACTAATCCTCAGAGGGAGCCGGGAGGAAGCCTGACGATTGGCTGGCTTATGTGAGAGGCGCGCATGCACGCTTCTCACGTAAACCAGAAGGCAAGTTGGATGCAAAAAGGACGGGAGCGGAAGAGGAGGGAGGTGAGTATAAAAAAAAAAAAAGACGCCGCTGGAAACAAGTGGATTTTAGGGTAAGTATTACAATTACAAAAAAAATAATGCTTTATTAGGGGAATAGGGATAGATTAGGATAAATAAAACGGGGGGGGGGGGTGATTTTTGAGTAGAGTGTTCCTTTAAGTAATCTCAATGTATCCTTCCTGGTAAAATCCTTTATAAATAAATAAATAAATAAATAAAGTACCAACAATAAAGAGGGATGAACTGTCTGCAGATGACTTGGAAAACCCATATATTTCAAATGACACAAACAGGGTTATTCAGAGAGCGGTGAAAATCAGGAGAATGACTGGAGAATGAAAAATTCTACGTAAAAATAGACAAACCAGAAAAATTCTCCCTTTCGTGTCACTTTCCAAATCAGCTATTTTGACCTAGAATTTTTCATTCTCCAGTCATTCTCCTGCTTTTCACCACTCTCTGAATAACCCTGTAAATGTTCTTGAACCCAGGACATACTTGAAAATGAGAGAAATCTCAATGTATCCTTCCTGGTAAAATCCTTTATAAATAAATTTATTTAAAGCCAGCCTGAAATACAGACCCCAAAAATAACTGGAAGGTAGATATTTCCAATTTTACTCTCACTAGAACCCACTATTTGTTGTGTGACGCAGACTGTGGGGTTATTCAAAGAGATCCGAATTGCTGGAGAAAGGTAACCGAACACTGAAATTCAGCATACGGTTACCTTTCCTGGCCATTCGGCTATCCAGAGAGCAGGCAATTCGCCAAATCTTGGCGAATTGCCTACACACATACGGTGCCTGTTCGAGGGCAGTGAAATCCCCATGAAAAAGCACTGCTTCGGCTATTCAGAGAGCAAAACCCAGCAGTGAAAGGTTCCCGAAATGCCCTGCCATTTGGTGGTTTCATTCGGCAGGTTTATTCAGGAGAATCCCGTAGGCTTCTATGTTGAAAATATTCCCGTTTTAATTCAATATCTAATAAACCATTGATTATAATATTCTGCAGTAAAGAGTCTCTTTATAGATTTTTTAGGATCTTTTAGGCATTTTTCGGTATTTTTCTGGAAAATACTTTTTACAATTTTTAAAACGTTTTTTCTTTTTTCTGTAACAGGCCTTTTTATTATCATTCATTGGATCTTATATGTAAATTCCAGACATTTTCGCTCTGTAGTTTCTTTGCAAACAGTGTTTCATTTTTCAAACATTCAAGCGTACTGTTTTTGTTTTTTTTCACTCCATTCGTCTGCGGTGTCGGCTTTTTCCGGCGTCTGCTCTGCACTTTGATCAGCTCCTGCTCGGGTTTCTCTGGCGTGTTCAGCGGGGTTATCCAAATGTTTTTGCCGGTTTCGGTGTGCGTTCGCCTGGGTTTTGCGGTGAGTGTTCATGGGGTTTGCGGCGGCTTTTCCCTGCACTACGAAATTGCCCTGTGATGCTCGCTGAATTCACCGCAGGGTCGCCAAAATGGGATCGCCAAATCACACCGAATTGAAGAGAACAAAAAGTCACTGAACGTGACTTTTCGATTCTCTTTGAATAACCCTGTGAGTAACTCAGGTTCCTTCACTCATTAATAAAATAGGTAACTGATATTGGCCGTTTTATCATGAGTGATGTTCAAGCGCATAAGGCTAGGGTCAAACAAACGCATTAGGCTAGGGTCAGACGAACGCATTTTTCACGTGCGTTTAGCCGCACGAAATCACGGCCGTGCTAGCAGCAAATGACGTCCAATGCCGGGGAACATACGACGAACGGCCGCACGAAAGTTCGTCCGTGCAACGCAAGTGGCCAACGAACGCATTTTTTCGAGAACGTCAAACTGCTACTACTGACGTACAGAGTGCGCTGCGTCCGCTAGTGGCGTGTGTGCGTGATTAGGAGAGGTCAGACGCTGCTAATGTCCAGCCAACATAACGTCCAGACACAAAAAGTGTTTTATTGATAATCCGTACAAAATCACGGACGAAACGGCGCATCGTATGACCGCTATCGCGTATTCCGGGAAAAAATACGTACGTTCGTTCGAACGCACTTTTCACGGGCAACGTGAAAAATGCGTTCGTCTGACCCTAGCCTTATTCGCAGCGACCGTCAAAAACTGCGTCCAAACGTATTGACGTATTTTTTCACGGAATGCGCGATAGCGGTCATACGATGCGCATTTTCGTGCGTGATTTTTTACGTATCGTCAATCAAACACTTTTTGCGTCTGGACGTTATGTAGGCTGGACATTAGCAGCGTCTGACGTCTCCTAATCACGCACACACGCCGCTAGCGGACGCAGCGCACTCTGTACGTCAGTACTAGCAGTTCTGCGTTCTCAAAAAAATGCGTTCATTTTCCACTTGTGTTGCGCGGCCGGACTTTCGTGCGGCCGTACTTCGTATATTGGCCGTCATTGCACGTCATTTGCTGCTAGTGCGACCGTGATTAAGTGCGCATAAACGCACGTTAAAAATGCGTTAGTCTGACCCCAGCCTAAAACATTGTATCTGTTGTTACTCCTGGACTTTTTGTTTTGTTATTTTGTTACACAACCAATGTGTTATGTATCATATATTCCTGAAATTAACATGTATCCCTTCTGGTATTACATGGATGTGTAAATAAAACGGTTGATCATGGTACTATAACACACATCAAACTACAGGATGTTGTACTTGGTGCAATGAAAGGGAACTGTCCTGTCCATTTGTTTGGCATGTGTAAAACACCCTGGCCTGACTGGAGCAGAGAACGGTGGAATAATCAGTTTTATACAGCTATTATTGGATATAAAAATTCTATTTTTCTGACAGTTTTCCTGTTTACAGTTTTTAATCGACCCAGTCCTCATTAAATCCTTCCCTTTCAAAATCACGTACACAGGCGTTTATACTGAAATCGTGTAAAAAGGAAACGTTGCCTGTGAGGCTAGGGTCAGACTGGGGCAGTGCGAACGCGCGTGCAGGCGCACTAAATCACGGCCGTAGTAGCAGCACATGACGGGCAATGACGGCCAATATACGCAGTACGGGCGTACAAAAGTGCATCCACGCCACGCAACCGGCAAATGAACGCATTTTTCGTACAACGTGATACCGCTAGTACTGACGTACAGAGTGCGCTGCGGCCGCATAGCAGCGTGTGTGCGTGATTAGGAGACGTCAGACGCTGCTATTGTGCGGCCTACAAAACGTCCAAACAGCCAAAGTTTCCAGGTTTTGTTGGAGCGTACCTGCGACTGTCGAAAATGTCTGCTGGACCAGAGATCGACGTGGAGAGGCTGATCAGCGCTGTGGGGGAGCATCCTGAGATATGGGACACGGCCTGCGACAGGTATAAAGACAAGGGGAAGAAGGCCAGCGCATGGGTCGTGGTGTCCCGTGTCGTGTACCCTGATTATGATACGTGGTCCGAGAAAGAGCAGCATATCCAGAGTGAGTATTTGATTATTTTATTCATAATCCCATACATGTAAATCTCAATAATAATAATAAAAACAAATATGTAATCATTGGGGTGAAATCTCAAATGCTCCCCAGCTGCCAGGGCACCTGCCCTGCATCACTCGTAAAATAATTAGACAGAGCATCGCGAAACCTGTTGCTGTATCTATTCACAGCTATGATGTCATCGTTCACATCATCTTCAAGACCGACAACTGTGAGGGTATCATCAAAATTAAAACCATCCCTGGCACGCACATAATTATGTAGGATGCAACAGCATTTGACTATATCCACACAGAAATCAACCTGTACATCCAGCGGTCTATGTAAAATCCTCCACTTGTTGCTCAGTATGCCAAAGGTACACTCCACATACCGTCTCGCCCGCGACAGTCTATAATTAAAAACCTGCTTCTTCACATTCAGGTGTGTCCCTGAGTAGGGCCTTAGGAGGTGTGTGGATAGTCCGAATGCTTCATCACCCACGAAGGCATAGGGGACTGCCACGTCACTGCCAGGCAATGGTGCGGGTCTGGGGATGTTCAGGGTCCCACTCTCAATTTCATTCCACAGTGTGGAGTTCCTGAACAGTGTGGAGTCAGAGTCCTTGCCGTATGAACCGACATCCACATACACAAAACTATAGTTGGCATCTGACACCGCCAGTAGGCCAATGGAAAAGTAATGTTTATAATTCTGATACAGTGAGCCACTGTGCGGTGGCTTCACTATGCGGACATGTTTGCCATCCACGGCTCCCAGGCAGTTTGGAAAGTTGGCTCTCTCCCAGAATCCTGCTGCAATTTCTAGACATGCCTTGTGTGTCGGTTTTGGCAAACATTGGTCCTTCATGGTTTCCCATATGGTTTGGCACACCTTGCGGACGATCTCACCAGCTGTTGATCTGCCAACGCGGAAGTTATAATGCAGATCCTTCAAACTGCATCCACTAGCGAGATACCTAGAAGACAAAACAAAACTGTTTGAATATGATCACATACCATGAACACAAGCTAATGTCACACTCATCATGTTTTGCAGCACAAGAGGCGATGAACAAATGGCGCACAGTACGCGACAATTATACGCGGGTGCAGAAGAAGCAAGCCATGGCTGCGCGCTCTGGAGCTGGTTCCAAAAAGGTCCGTGGATATATCTACACGGAGCAACTGTCATTCCTCTGAAGGACCCAGGAGCCGCGCAGTAGCGTCAGCAGCATCGACCAGCCATCGACCTCCGGCTCACAGGTCCAACACATGGTGCCAGGAGGTTCTGCCAGCTGCCAGGAGGAGGTGAACCGGGGTGGTGCAGAGTCGCACCTGGAGGAGGATGTGGAGACAGGACAGGTGGCAGGTACCGCAACAACGGTCAGCACCAGACCTGCACAGAGGAGAAGGGCACCAGCTACAGACCTGGAGCAGGCCATGGTTACCTTCATGGAGGCTCAAACCAACCATCCACACCAACGCTGCATGCTTGCGGACTCCATGGACATGTCATTCTTCAATTCCTGTGTGATCCTCCTCAACAAGATGAGCGAGGCTGAGAAGGTGGAGTACCGGCGCAGATCTCTGGCTATATTGGACGACATCCTTTCGCGTCCCCATCACGCAGCCGGTTACAATGCTGTGCCACAATCCACCAATGCCAGTGGATCTTCCCTCCCCAGTGAGGTGCTGTCCACCCACCCAGCCATGCCCCCTGGAGCCAGGCCACACACAGAGTCAGAGTCCTGCTCTAGCCACACCACCGGCCCTCATGACCCAGATGCTCGGCGGTATCATGATCTGTGATACATGTCATGAATATGTTTTATTTTTGTTTGTCATGTGTTATTTGGTTTCATGTTTAATATATCATGACCTACAGTTAACAAGGTATAATATATGTCGAGAATATATTACTGTTATTTTATTTCATGTTTCATATTATATTATTATTTTGGTCTACATTGTTGTCGGAGTCATTTATGATTATGTACGTGTGATGTGATGCCTGTGTGTGTGTATGCATGTGACAGTGGGCATGTGACTACAGACATGATGCACTCATGTCAGGTGACTGGCAGCGATGTCATGTATGCAGGTGTTTGACAGTACGTACCGCAAAGTGATGACCATCATCTCCTCCGGTGGTATGGCGGCCCTCATGTTGGTGTCCCTCTTGGTCAGTGGCTCGCGTACCTGCGACAACAGTTCATCAAAGGAGGGGATGCACATCCGCATGTAGTTGAAAAACTTCACGGGGTCCCTCTCTAGCAGTGGCCTGTACAGCGTCACAAAGTGTCCATGCGTGGGTCTGGCAGCGTTAATTTGATGAACCCAGGTTCGCCGCTTTCTCTTCCTCTTAAGGTACAGGTACCCCATTGCAGCAAACACAAAGATTTGTACTGGATCCATCTTTGAAAAACGCCACCATACCCAAAATGGCTTTTTATAACCCTACCCCTTATTTTTCATTCATCAATTAATTAGATTCATCAGTTTTTTCTCTTTTTTTACAGCTCCGTCATGAAATACGTCCAGAATTGCGCATCGTCTGACCGCTTTCGCGTATTCCGTGAAAAAATGCGTTCGCACGCACCAACGTACGTTTTGACGCTGGACGTCAGAAATGCGTTCGTCTGACCCTAGCCTGAAACCCCACTTATACACCAAATTAACCTCTTAAGGACTGCATGACAGTCTCTTATTAGAGTAAATAGAAACGTTTGGCCTAAACCAAACCATGTGGGGTGGATTTGGCCTTGTAGCAATCCATCATGCAGGGACGACGTGTTTTGCAGTGGACTACGTGGCCCCCAATTACCTGCTACAACGTACATAATGCAGGTTGAGCGCCTCTTATCTGGAATTCTGAAATCCAGAGGGCTTCGAAAACTAATCATCAGGTCCCCCTAAGGCTGGGGTCAGACGAGCGTAGTGTTCACGTCCGTGATTGCGCCTAAAAGTACGTCCGTGATAGCATGACAGAAAGCCCATTGGAGCCCGACACATGAAGTACGTCCGCACTGAACTGCGGACGCACAACGGCCGCGGCCCACGGACGCAAGGCAGGCAAGAACGTACAACCCCTAGAACGGCCGCACAAAGTGCGCTGCGTCCGCAACGTCTGCATAGCTTTGTGTGTGAGTGATGGAACGTGGTCAGACGGACAGCATTTATACGTCCAGCATTTTTCACGGACAAAATGGTTTTCCTTTTTAATTTATTTTCTCTCCTACATCCGTCAAAAAATAAACGTGAGTGAAAAAAACGGACTGTGTGACCACTACTGTGTCTTCCGTACTGACGTACGTCCGTGTGCACGGACGTACAGTCCGTAGAAATCACGCTCGTCTGACCCTAGCCTAACAGGCCAGGTTTGCAGATATCTGAAGCACAGCACAGGTGACATGATTTGCTGATCGGTGATTGCAGGATTCAGTCTGAATTTCAGCAAGGGAATCCATAAAACCTGTCCTGTTAGGGGGACTTGATTATAAGAATATGCACAAAAAGGGGTTTCGTGCACTGTTCTCTACCTGGATGGCTACGTAAACAAGGAGTATCCAGCCCACTTCATGTATGAAACATATACAGGGTTACCCAGAGAGAGGTGAAACTCAGGAAAATGACTGAAGAAGTGAAAATTCTAGGTCAAAATAGCCAAACCAGAAAAATTCTCCCATTTATCTCACTTTACAAATCGGCTATTTGGTCTAGATTGTTCTCTACTCCTGGGATTCTCCTGGTTTTCACCTTTCTCTGAATAACCCTGATAGACAATATCGTGATGGTGTATTAGCGCCACCCAATGGTGGCCCACTTCATGTATAAAACATAACAAGAAAAAAAGGTTGTCACCTGCTCCACGGCTCCATGCTAAACAAAACAACAGAGGTTTTAGTTTACTTGAATGGCCATTGAAGTGTTAATCCCACCTGCCATGTCACGGCAGCTCTTTCTTCAGTATAAGGGTTGGGAACCAACGCTCTAAAATATTGGATTCTCTGGGATTCTGAAATCCCTATCAGGTTTATTCAAAGAGATCCGAATTGCTGCCGAAAGGTAACCGAACGCTGAAATTCAGCGTTCGGTTACCTTTCCTGGTCATTCGGCTAGTCAGAGAGCAGGCAGTTCGCCAAATGTTGGCGAATTGCCTGCACATACGGTGCCTGTTCGGTGCCTGTTCGAGGGCAGAGAAATCCCCATAAAAAAGGAATGCTTTGGTTATTCAGAGAGAAAAACCCAGCAGGGAAAAGCTGCCGAAATGCCCTGCCATTTGGTTGCTTCATTCGACAGATTTATTCAGGCGAATCCCATAGGCTTCAATGTTAAAGATATTCTTGTTTTAATTCAATATCTAATAAACCGTTTTTTATTATATTCTGCAGTAAAGAGTCTCTTTATTTATAGATTTTTTATGATATTTTAACCTTTTTTTGGAATTTTTTTGCAAACAAATTTTCGTTTTTTTTAAAACAAAAATGTAAACGTTTTTTTTGTTTTTTTTTCTGTAACAGCCCTTTTTATTATCATTCATTGGATCTTATATGTAAATTCCAGACATTTCCGTTCAGTAGTTTCTTTGCAAACAGCGTTTCTCTTTTCAACCCATTATGGCTAGGGTCAGACGAACGCATTTTTATGTTGTCTGTGAAAAAGTGCGTTCGAACGAATGGACGCATTTTTTCACAGAATACGTGATAGCAGTCATACTATGCGCATTTTCGTCCGTGATTTTGTACGGATCATCAATAAAACTCTTTTTGTGTCTGGACGTTATGTTGGCCGGACATTAGCAGCGTCTGACGTCTCCTAATCACACACACACGCCGCTAGCGGACGCAGCGCACTCTGTACGTCAGTACCTGCGGTTTCACGTTCTCGAAAAAATGCGTTCATTTTCCACTTGCGTTGCGCAGCCGGACTTTTGTGCGACCGTACTTCGTATATTGGCCGTCATTGCCCGGCATCTGCTGCTACTACGGCCGTGATTAAGTGCGCCAGAACGCGCGTTCGCACTGCCTCAGTCTGACCCTAGCCTCAAGCAAACTGTTTTTTTTTTTCACTCCATTCGTCTGCGGTGTCGGGTTCTTCTGGTGGCTGCTCCGCGCTCTGATCGGCGGCTGCTCGGGTTTCTCAGGCGTGTTCGGCAGGGTTAATCCAGATGTTTTTGCGGGTTTCGGTGTGAGCATTCTCCTGGGTTTTGCGGTGAGTGTTCGGCAGGTGAAAAGTTGCCGACCTGCCCTGCCATTCAGTGGTTTAATTCGACAGGTTTATTCAGGCGAATCCCATAGGCTTCAATGTTAAAAATATTCCCGTTTTAATTCAATATCTAATAAACCGTTTATTATAATATTCTGCAGTAAAGGGTCTCTTTATTTATAGATTTTTTAGGATCTTTTAGGCATTTTTCGGGATTTTTTTGCAAATATTTTTTTCCGTTTTTTTTAAACGTTTTTTTCTGTAACAGCCCTTTTTATTATCATTCATTGGATCTTATATGTTAATTTCAGACATTTTCGATCTGTAGTTTCTTTGCAAACAGCGTTTCACTTTTCAAACATTCCAGCGAACTGTTTTTTTTTTTTGTTTACTCCATTCGTCTGTGGTGTTGGCTTTTTCCGGCGGCTGCTCTGCGCTGTGATCGGCTCCGTCTCGGGTTTCTCCGGGGTTAATCCAAATGTTTTTGCCGGTTTCGGTGTGCGTTGCCGGGTTTTGTGGTGAGTGTTCGGCGGGTTTGCGGCGGGTTTTCCCTGCACTACGACGGCCCTGTGATGCTTGCTGAATACACCAACGGTCGCCGAAATGGGATCGGCAAAACTAACCGAATTGAAGAGAACAGAAAAGTCACCGAACGTGCCGTGACTTTTCGATTCTCTTTGAATAACCCTGTAAGAATCTGAAATCTGGAGTGCTCGGGTCCCGACTGTCCGAGATAAGAGGTGTTCATAAGGATTTCCTAACACTCGGCCTTGCTTTAGGCTGGGGTCAGACCAGCGCACTTTTAACGTGCGTTCTGGTGCACATAATTACGGCCGCACTAGCAGCAGATGACGGGCAATGACGGCCAATATACGAAGTACGGCCGCACAAAAGTTCGGCCGTGCAACGCAAGTGGAATTTGAACGCATTTTTTTGAGAACGCTGAACCGCTAGTACTGACGTACTGAGTGCGCAGCTGCGGCATAGCGGCGTGTTTGCGTGATTAGGAGATGTCAGACGCTGCTAATGTCCAGCCTACATAACGTCCAGACGCAAAAAGAGTTTTATTGACGATCCGTACAAAATTACGCCCGAAAATGCGCGTCGTCTGACTGTTTTTGCGCATTCCGTGAAAAAATACGTCAATGCGTTCGGACGCACTTTTTCACGTTCGCGGGGAAAATGCTTTCGTCTGACCCTAGCCTTAGGTTTAAACATTGATCTCAAATTCCCATGTTTGGCTAGGGTCGGACGAACGCAGTGTGAACGCGCGTGCAGCCACACTTTATCACGGCCGTAGTAGCAGCAAATGACGGGCAATGATGGGCAATATACAAAGTACGGCCGCATGAATGTGCGGCTGCGCAACACAAGCGGCAAACAAACGCATTTTTTCGAGAATGTGATACCGCTAGTACTGACGTACAGAGTGCGCTGCGGCCGCATAGCGGCGTGTGTGCGTGATTAGGAGACGTCAGACGCTGCTAATGTCCGGCCAACATACCGTCCAGACGCAAAAAGGGTTTTATTGATGATCCGTACAAAATCACGGACGAAAATGCGCATCGTATGACCGCTATCGCGTATTCCGTGAAGAAATACGTCCATTCGTTCGAACGCACTTTTTCACGGACAACGCGAAAAATACGTTCGTCTGACCCTAGCCTTCGTGGTGGGTTAAATGCGACACATCTAAGGTTAGTCAAGCAGCAGCAATGTTTGGGAGTTCCTGCTGCATACGTGTCCAGAAGCTTCAATATTCTAGGATTATTCAGAAAGCACCCACATGTCAGTGAAATTTTGGTGCTTTCTCATTCAGCGCACTTCGCTGCGATTCCATTTCGCCGACGCTGCTGTGAATTTACTATTTAAACGCAGGGTCCTCAAAGTGCGCTGAACATGGAGTCGCCCGAAGAGCACTGAACACCGCCGAACTGCAGAAAACTAAAAATGGAACTCTGCTATTCTCGTAATAGGTGTTTATAGCAAAGTGTGTGTAAATAATAAAAAGGTCTGTTACAGAATAAAAAAAAAGCCTCTTGAAAAAATTGTGAATCAAAAATTTCATCTGAAACATATAAAAAAATACATAAATGTGTTACAAAAATAAATGAAAAGACTTTTTGCTGAAAATGAAAAGAATAAACCGTTTGAATTAAAAAAATATAATAAAGGATAAAGTTTTTTACATTGAATCCTATGAGATTCCACCTTTTTAAGCCTGTCAAACTGAATCACCCAAAATCTGGGCATTTCACTGACCTTTCAGTGCAGTTCGGCATTCTATGAATAGCTTAACCATTACTTCTGTATGGGATAATTTCACTGCCGCCGAAGGTCGGCGATCTGCTGCAAACTGCACCATATCTTGCTCTCAATTCACCAGTATTTGGCGCATTGACAGCTTTCTGAATTATACGAACTGCCGCAAAATTGCACCTTAGGGTGGAATTCACTGATCGGTGCAATTCGGTGGCAAGTTTATCGCTTAGTGAATAACCCCTTCTGTCCTGCATGTCAAATCGCTGCCCCATTGACTAATGCTACAGTAGAAGCGGAAAAAGAAAAATCTTCTGGAGGTTATTCGACTACGGCTAGGGTCAGACGAACGTATTTTTTGCATCGTCCATAAAAAAGCGCGTCTGAACGCACTTTTTCACGGAAGACGCGATAGCGGTCATACGATGCGCAATTTCGCCCGTGATTTAATACGGATCTGAACCAGGAGACTTTGGGTCTCTGGACGTGATGTTGGCCGGACATGAACAGCGTCGGACGTCTCCTAATCACGCACAAACGTCGCTATGCGGACGCAGCGCACTCTGTACGTCAGTACTAGCGGTTCGACGTTCTTGCGAAAATGCGTTCGTCTGCCGCTTGCGTTGCGCAGCCGAACTTTCGTGCGGCCGTACTTCGGCTGGGGTCAGACCAGCGCACTATTAACGTGCGTTCTGGCGCACATAATTACGGCCGCACTAGCAGCAGATGACGGGCAATGACGGCCAATATACGATGTACGGCCGCACAAAAGTCCGGCCGTGCAACGCAAGTGGAATTTGAACGCAATTTTCTGAGAACGCTGAACCGCTAGTACTGACGTACTGAGTGCGCAGCTGCGGCATAGCGGCGTGTGTGCGTGATTAGGAGATGTCAGACACTGCTAATGTCCAGCCTACATAACGTCCAGACGCAAAAAGAGTTTTATTGACGATCCGTACAAAATCACGCCCGAAAATGCGCGCCATCTGACTGTTTTTGCGCATTCCATGAAAAAATATGTCAATGCGTTCGGACGCACTTTTTCACGTTCGCGGGGAAAAATGCTTTCGTCTGACCCTAGCCTTAGTGTGTGGGCCTGCGTTGGACGTCATTTGCTGCTACCACGTCCGTCATAAAGTGCAGCTAAACCCACGTTCGCACTGCGTTCGTCTGACCCCAGCCTTAAACAATTTCAAAGTTCAAGTCTTGTTGACGAAGACAAGGAATAGAATTTTCCATCATGCTTCAAACAGTTTCAAAGTTGCTTAATGATTACTATAGAGCAAAGCTGTCCAGCTCGTGTCTTCCAGCGACTCAAACTCACCCATTATAAAACGGGTTCACCAACGGCGTGTCCCATAATATGTGGAGATCCAGGTCCTGGAATGAACCCAGCTGTTCTAGTTTTCTCCTAGAAACTCACAAAAAAACATTGAACATTTTGTTTTGTAATCAACATATTGAATGAAAATAAAAGAGAAAGCCAAAAAAGCGACACCTATTAACCCCTTTACTACCACATCCAAGTGTACAGGATTTTTCATTGTAATAAAATGACAATTTACCATATAAGGCTAGGGTCAGACTAACGCATGTCCGTGAAAATGTGCGTTCGAAGAATGGACGTATTTTTTCACGGAATACGCAATAGCGGTCATACTATGCGCAGTTTCATCCGTGATTTTGTACGGATCATCAATAAAACACTTCTTGCATCTGGACGTTATGTTGGCCGGACATTAGCAGCGTCTGATGTCTCCAATTCACGCACACACGCCGCTAGCGGACGCAGCGCACTCTGTACGTCAGTACTAGTGGTTTAACGTTCTCGAAAAAATGCGTTCATTTTCCACTTGCGTTGCGCAGCCGGACTTTTGTGCGACCGTACTTCGTATATTGGCCGTCATTGCCCGGCATCTGCTGCTAGTGCGGCCGTGATTAAGTGCGCCAGAACGCGCGTTCGCACTGCCTCAGTCTGACCCTAGCCTAAAACTCAATTTGAACACCGATTTAAAGCAAGGTTAGTGCTTTCCTTGGAAAGAAAACTCTCTCCTGTCAACCTGTGTATTGGTAAACAAGCTGCAAGGAGCAGCTCTTTCACCCATTGTAACAAAAAGTTTAGAAACGTTACTGTTGCATTACGGCAGCCAGGGAGAGGGCAGAATACAGGGGGAGCTCTGGGGTCACTCACTGCCGTACAGGGATAAGATTCAGAGGGTTATAATGACTGAAAATCCCTATACAGTACAGATACAAGATGTTACTGTAATTTCCATATACAGGCATTATGCCACATACAGATACAAGATGTTACTGTAATTTCCATATACAGGCATTATGCCACATACAGATACAAGATGTTACTGTAATTTCCATATACAGGCATTATGCCACATACAGATACAAGATGTTACTGTAATTTCCATATACAGGCATTATGCCACATACAGATACAAGATGTTACTGTAATTTCCATATACAGGCATTATGCAGCACATACAGATATCATTTTTATATTCTATTGGAAGCTGCATTGATAATAATCTCATTATGATCACTACAAATCCCCATAAGCAGGAGATCGGACCAATTTTATTTATCACACTCACACAGGGTTAATCAGAGAGAGGTGAAAAGCAGGAGAATGACTGGAGAATAGAAAATTCTAGGTCAAAATAGCCGATTTGGAAAGTGAGATGAATCCCCCACATCAAGTCTCTTTCCTCCTCCTGCCGATACCAACTGCGTAATATTTCCAGAATTCGGCCATTTCTTACCGCTGTCGCCACAAAACAACTCATACACGCCCTGGTAATCTCCCGACTTGACTATTGCAATAATCTCTTATCTGGCCTCCCTCTGTCCCGCCTCTCCCCCTACAATCCATCCTGAACGCCTCCGCCAGGCTAATTCACCTCACCCGCCGCTCTGTCTCTGCCGCTCCCCTCTGCGAGTCCCTTCACTGGCTCCCCATCCACTGCAGAATTAAGTTCAAAATCCTTATCCTTACGTACAAAAGCCTCACTAACTCAGCTCCCCACTACCTGTCCTCACTAATCACCAAATACACCCCAGCCCGCTCCCTAAGGTCAAACAGTGACCTGCGCCTAGCTTCTCCCCGCATCACCTCTTCCATGATAGACTGCAGGATTTCTCACGCGCAGCCCCCACTCTCTGGAACGCTCTCCCTCGTACTGTCAGACTTTCCCCTAACTTCTCTTCCTTCAAACGCTCCCTTAAAACATTCCTATTTAGGGAAGCCTACCACCCAACTCACTGACACAACCATCAATCACTCTCACCTTGCAGCCCTCTCCTCCTGTTTCCAACCCCAACCCTCCCAGATTGTGAGTTCCTACGAGAATAGGGCCCTCATCTCCTCCTGTACTGTTTGTCAAATGTTGTTCAATGTATTGTAACCCTGTCTATACTGTGCTTATTGTACAGCGCTGCGGAATATGCTGGCGCTTTATAAATAAAGAATAATAATAATAAGAGAATTTTTCTGTTTTGGCTATTTTGACCTAGAATTTTCTGTTCTCCAGCCATTCTCCTGCTTTTCACCTCTCTCTGAATAACCCTGACAGGTCTATTCACTAAAGGGTGAAGTCTGGAGAATTGGCAGGAGAAGAGAACAATCTAGACCAAATAGCCGATTTGGAAAGTGAAATGAAAGGGAGACTTTTTCTGGCTTGGCTATTTTGACCTAGAATTTTCACTTCTCCAGTCATTCTCCTGGTTTTCACCGCTCTCTGAATAACCCTGCTAGATTTTTCACTTCTCCTAAGTTTCACCTTTACAGGTCTATTCACTAAAGGTGAAACTCAGGAGAATGACTGGAGAAGTGAAAATTCTAGGCCAAAATAGCCAAACCAGAAAAATTCTCCCATTTATCTCACTTTCCAAATCGCCTATTTGGTCTAGATTGTTCTCTTCTCCTGCCAATTCTCCTGAGTTTCACCTTTTAGTGAATAGACCTGTTACTGTTAGGGTTATTCAGAGAGAGGCGAAAACCAGGAGAACGACTGGAGAAGTGAAAATTCTAAATCAAAGTAGCTGATTTGGAAAGTGAGATAAAAGGGAGAATTTTTCTGGTTTGGCTATTTTGACCTAGAATTTTCACTTCTCCAGTCATTCTCCTGGTTTTCACCTCTCTCTGAATAACCCCGTGTATCTGACTGGAAGGGCATTACTGGTCTTTGACAAGAAATAGTGCAAATAAAGGGATGTCATCTTGTGTCTAGAACTTTTCATCCCAATATGATTTCTGTAAAAGTATAACAAATGAATAAAAAATAGATTTTGTACGGTAATTTTTTTTTTCTATCCAACTTTAAAATGTTAACTTTGCATTCCATGCTTTAGATATTCAAAGCGCTAATATGTTTGTAATGAAAAAGTTTTACTCATAGAGTGGATATGAATTTTATGTTCTCCAATATACATTTGAAGTGGTGATAATTCATGTATTTTGCAGGGTTAAATTGATGAAGATGGACCCCCCCCCCCCCGAAACGTCAAAGCACTGCTATTTAGAGTATACCCTGATACTAACATTTATGTCAAGAAACCTAGAATTATATTAAAAAAAAAAGACTTTAGAGCCTTATTGCAAATATCAACAATTTCCATTAAGGCTAGAGTCAAACGAACGCATTTTTCGCAGCGACCGTCAAAAAGTGCGTCCGAACGCATTGACGTATTTTTTCACGGAATGCGCGAAAACGGTCAGACGACGCGCATTTTCGGGCGTGATTTTTTATGGATCGTCAATAAAACACTTTTTGCGTCTGAACGTTATGTTGGCTGGACATTAGCAGCGTCTGACGTCTCCTAATCACGCACACACGCTGCTAGCGGACGCAGCGCACTCTGTACGTCGGTACTAGCGGTTCTGCGTTCTCGAAAAAATGTGTTCGTTTTCCACTTGCGTTGCGCGGCCGGACTTTCGTGCGGCCGTACTTCGTATATTGGCCGTTATTGCCCGTCATTTGCTGCTACAGCGGCCGTGATTAAGGCTAGGGTCAGAGTGGGGCAGTCGGAACGCGCGTGCAGACGCACTAAATCACGGCGGCAGTAGCAGCACATAACGGCCAATGACGGCCAATATACGCAGTACGTGCGTACGAAAGTGCGCCGACACCACGCAACCGGCAAATGAACGCATTTTTCTCAGAACGTGAACCGCTGCTACTGACGTACAGAGTGCGCTGCGGCCGCATAGCAGCGTGTGTGCGTGATTAGGAGATGTCAGACGCTGCTAGTGTGCGGCCAACATAACGTTCAAACAGCCGGATTTCCCTAGACTTCTTTTTACCCCACCGTCATGAAATACGTCCAGAATTGCGCATCGTCTGACCACTTAAGCGTATTCCGTGAAAAAATGCGTGCGCACGCATCGACGTACATTTTGACGGTGGCCGCAGAAAATGCGCTCATCTGTCCCTAGCCTAAGTGCGCCTAAACGCACGTTAAAAATGCGTTAGTCTGGCCCCAGCCTTATCCGTTTAAGATCTATAACAAAAACTTTGGGTTGGGGTCTATACGAATCACCCTGCAGAAGGAAAAAGAAAAACAGGCGACCAAAGAGGTTATTCACTGACCTACGAATTGGCACTGAATTGCACCAAACGGTGAATTTCATTGTTTGGTGCAATTTTGGGCCATTTTGTCTATTCACTAAGCTGTCAATTCACTAAATACAGGTGAATTCTCAGCAAAATACGTGCAATTCACAGCAGTTCAGCGGCACCGAAATTGACCCATAGAAGATTAGCGTGTCTTCTATTCACAGAACGCCGAACTGCGCTGAAATTCGGGTGAAATGCCCTGATTTTCGGTGTTTCAGTTTGACAGGCGAATCCCATAGGTTTCAATGTAAAAACGTAATATATTTTTTAAAGACCATTTATTCTTTTAATTTTCAGCCAAAACCCTTTGTAATTTTTTCGAAAACCTTTTTGTATTTTTTTAGACGACATTTTTGTTTTTCTTATTTTTTTAAAAAAGACTTTTTTTAAATTTTGTAACAGACCTTTTTATTAATTTATTAAAAGACATTTTTTATTATTTGGACACATTTTTACTACATTTTTACTGATTGCAACTCCTAATAGGAAAATATAAGACTTTAACCCCTTCCATGCGGAGGACGCGCTCAGCACGTCCTGCCGCATGGCCACTTCCCTACTTAGGACGTGCTGAGCGCGTCCTCCCTTTGCAGCAGCGATCGGCTGGGATTCCGGCCGATCGCGGCGGCCCCCTGGTTTGGGCTGACATCCTCGATGTCAGCCCAGCCTCCGGGACCCAGGCGGGCACAATAGACATCATTGCGCCTGCGCGATGACATCTATTACAGGTGCACCCCCCCCCCGCCAGTGCGGAGAAGGTGCCTGAAGGGGAGGGGGGGAGGTCCCCAACCATGTGGGCCACCAGGAAAAAGCAGGCACCGTTTGGAAGGGCACAGCCTGCCCTTCCAAGCAGCTGCTGTCTTTAACCCCTAGGGGGCTGGATCGCGATATGGAGCTAACAGGCGCCATATAGCGGTCCCCTCCCGGAGCTGGCTGACATCTTGGATGTCTGCCAAGCTTCCGGGATATCCCCCTGACGACTGGCGTCATCTTGCATAGCGCAATGGTGTCAGTTCTGCAATTAAGCCCTAGCTGCCACCTATGGTGGAGATAGGGGGTTCTAATCAACCCCCTATCTCCCGATCCGTGACAGCTAGGGGTTAATGTTTGATATCATTGGAACGGCCATAGCATGACATGACCATGTAAAGTGTAAAAAAGAAAAAACTAAAACTAAAATTAAAAAAATTTAAAATTAAAAAAAGTGTTTTTTTTCTGTTTTATTAATGCGGCAATATTGTTCCCATTTAAGACTAGGGTCAGACGAAAGCATTTTTCCCCGCGAACGTGAAAAAGTGCGTCCGAACGCATTGACGTATTTTTTCACGGAATGCGCAAAAACGGTCAGACGACGCGCATTTTCGGGCGTGATTTTGTACGGATCATCAATAAAACTCTTTTTGCGTCTGGACGTTATGTAGGCCGGACATTAGCAGTGTCTGACGTCTCCCAATCACGCACACACGCCGCTATGCCGCCGCTGCGCACTCAGTACTTCAGTAATAGCGGTTCAGCGTTCTCAGAAAAATGCGTTCAAATTCCACTTGCGTTGCACGGCCAGACTTTTGTGGGGCCGTACTTCGTATATTGGCCGTCATTGCCTGTCATCTGCTGCTAGTGCGGCCGTAATTATGTGCGCCAGAACGCACGTTAAAAGTGCGCTGGTCTGACCCCAGCCTTAATTATAATGTGAACAATGATGCTGCACTAACGATTTTTTCTATGGGGGCGTTTGCTGAAAAACATGTAATTTTCCCAAAAAAAATGTAACGAGTCCCCATTTCTAATTTTTTAACAAGCGCACCCCATAGAAAATATATCCAAAAAGGCTCGTGTGATAAAATGTGAAAAAAAACACTTTACACAATGTAGATAATTGAAAATTACATTTTTATTGCATTTTTTGTTATAATATTCAGGCAGGACATGACGTATACATATAATAATGATATATTATGAATCTGCCGAGTCTCCCGGACAGAACGATATATAATATGTCTGGGTTGTATAATAAAATGTGACTTCAAATCGCATTTATATAAGGCTAGGGTCAGACGAACGCATTTTCGCGTTGTCTGTGAAAAAGTGCGTTCGAACGAATGGACGCATTTTTTCACGGAGTACGCGATAGCGGTCATACGATGCGCATTTGCATCCGTGATTTTGTACGGATCATCAATAAAACTCTTTTTGCGTCTGGACGTTATGTAGGCCGTACATTAGCAGTGTCTGACGTCTCCCAATCACGCACACACGCCGCCTATGCCGCCGCTCGCACTCAGTACTTCAGTAATAGCGGTTCAGCGTTCTCAGGAAAAATGCGTTCAAATTCCACTTGCGTTGCACGGCCAGACTTTTGTGGGGCCGTACTTCGTATATTGGCCGTCATTGCCTGTCATCTGCTGCTAGTGCGGCCGTAATTATGTGCGCCAGAACGCACGTTAAAAGTGCGCTGGTCTGACCCCAGCCTTAATTATAATGTGAACAATGATGCTGCACTAACGATTTTCTATGGGGGCGTTTGCTGAAAAACATGTAATTTTCCCAAAAAAAATGTAACGAGTCCCCATTTCTAATTTTTTAACAAGCGCACCCCATAGAAAAATATCCAAAAAGGCTCGTGTGATAAAATGTGAAAAAAAACACTTTACACAATGTAGATAATTGAAAATTACATTTTTATTGCATTTTTTGTTATAATATCAGGCAGGACATGACGTATAACATATAATAATGATATATTATGAATCTGCCGAGTCTCCCGGACAGAACGATATATAATATGTCTGGGTTGTATAATAAAATGTGACTTCAAATCGCAATTTATATAAGGCTAGGGTCAAGAACGAACGCATTTTCGCGTTGTCTGTGAAAAAGTGCGTTCGAACGAATGGACGCATTTTTTCACGGAGTACGCGATAGCGGTCATACGATGCGCATTTGCATCCGTGATTTTGTACGGATCATCAATAAAACACTTTTTGCGTCTGGACGTTATGTTGGCCGGACATTAGCAGCGTCTGACATCTCCAATTCACGCACACACGCCGCTAGCGGACGCAGCGCACTCTGTACGTCAGTACTAGCGGTTTTACGTTCTCGACAAAATGCGTTCGTTTGCCACTTGCGTTGCGCAGCCGGACTTTTGTGCGGCCGTACTTCGTATATTGGCCGTCATTGCCTGGCACTTGCTGCTACTACGGCCGTGATTAAGTGCGCCTGCACGCGCGTTCGCACTGCGCTCGTCTGACCCTAGCCTTAAACAACGATCGTGCTGCACACAAAATAAATAAACAAAAATGTATCAAGGTGCTATCCAGAGAAGCAAGCCATCCCCAATGGCAAAGATGAATTTAGAACAAAAAATGTAACCAGATGCACACTGAAGAATATCTTTTATTAATAATCAAACAATACATGGATAACCATACGTGAAAGGAAAGGCCAGTGTAACTATATAAACATGGTCATGAAGTTTCAAGAAGATCAATAAATAATGTAAATCAGTAATGCAGAGTATGCGTGCAATGCACAAACTCTAAAGCATACAAATAGAAAAACGCCCATGTACATGACCAAAATATACATGGGCGTTTTTCTATTTGTATGCTTAAGGCTAGGGTCAAACGAACGCATTATTCGCAGCAGCCGTCAAAAAGTGCGTCCGAACGCATTGACGTATTTTTCACGGAATGCGCGAAAACGGTCAGACGATGTGCATTTTCGTGCGTGATTTTGTACGGATCGTCAATAAAACACTTCTTGCGTCTGGACGTTATGTAGGCCGGACATGAGCAGCGTCTGACGTCTCCTAATCACGCACACCACACCGCTAGCGGACTCAGCGCACTCTGTACGTCAGTTCTAGCGGTTCTGCGTTCTCGAAAAAATGTGTTCATTTTCCGCTTGCGTTGCGCGGCCGGACTTTCGTGCGGCCGTACTTCGTATATTGGCCGTCATTGCCCGTCATTTGCTGCTACTGCGACCGTGATTAAGTGCGCCTAAACGCACGTTAAAAATGCGTTAGTCTGACCCCAGCCTTAGAGTTTGTGCATTGCACGCATACTCTGCATTACTGATTTACATTATTTATTGATCTTCTTGAAACTTCATGACCATGTCTATATAGTTACACTGGCCTTTCCTTTCACGTATGGTTATCCATGTATTGTTTGATTATTAATAAAGAGATATACATTTTTATTATTCTTCAGTGTGCATCTGCTTACATTTCTTCTTCTAAATTCAAATCGCATTTAAACATGATGAGCGAAACCAGTAAAAATGAGCTCAGCACAGAGGCGGGAAATGCCTCAGCAGCGAAAGGCTTAATTTGCAGTTCGGCGGAATTCACTGATGCTAATTCAGCGGTTATCGGTGCAATTCTGGCGTTTTTCGCCAACGTCCGATAACTGCTTCGGCGACTCCAATTTCTGCAAAATACGGTGACCATTCGTTAAATAGTGAATTCACCGTATTTTGAGTGAAATGAAATCGCTGAAATGTGGCAAAATTGGCCGAAACCCAAAGCAGCGAAATTGCCCGAAAATTCCGTGCTTTGTTAATAGACCCTCTAGTGAATAAAAATAGGGATAAAACCAAAATGTGTTTCTGTGTTGATGACTTTCATTTCTATAGGCCTGAAAGTAAGAATATTGTGTTTGCGCCTTGGATCTAGATCTTTCACAGTCTGCTCGTACGTTACTTTTCCCCCAACAAAACTCAATTTAAAAAAATATGCAATTAAGCAGTGTTTCTCAAGTGGTGGGTCGTGACCCAAAGGTGGGTCGCGACCAGGGGTGGACTGGGTCGTGGGGCAAGTGCCCCCAGGCCTCTCTAATGCCTGGGACCTGCTGATGCATCTTACCTGCGGCGTCCAAGGTGGCTTGGTTACCTCTAAATGTTCCCAGGCGCCACCTGGGACCCGCTGCATCAGGTAAAATACTCTGTAATGGCCAGGTGGGGGGGGGGGAGAATCTGTAATGTGAAGGTGTAGGGTGGAACTCAGTGACTGGTGACATGCTCTGTACACCCAACACCAGGAGCCACTGTGCACAATGCACATCTCAGTGAAGCAAAGTATATTTATATAGGCCAGCCTCCCATGGAGGCGTTTTTTGAATAGCTTGGACCAATGGTGCCCATTGGTCCAAGCTATTCTATTGCTCTTCAGTGTCTCTCTGAGGCACGGAAGAGCGTAGGTTCAGGAAGTAGGCAGCGCCAGACATTACAGACTTCTCAATCTCTTAGCCAGTTTAAGCTTATGCGATTAGTGTAGCGTTCAGCTACGCAAATTGCGTAGGCTCAGGGAGGGCAGGCTGCCACTGCGAAAAAATAATGTGCGAAGTGGCATAGACAGACAGCGGGGAAGCGCGGAGCAGATGAGTTTGTTAATTTTTTTTAAATATTTTATTATTCATTCAGTAGTGATTTAAATTCGAGTTGCTTTGTCTACCATCACCCCAGACTTTGAGACACTTATTTAGAGCAAGAAGCATCCCAAGTTTTCCTATAATTTCTAATTAATTTCATATGTTTCATTTACAGTTTATTTTATTGGGTTTTTGCTTTCGTTTTCACTAGTTCTGTGATTACTGCACTATCCATTTTGGAAAGAACCCCTGTTTATTTACAAAATTGTTTAAAAAGTGCATACATTGTACAATGTTGCACACGTTGTTTTGTGGAATAAATTAGATAATGTTTCGAAATTCAATTATTTTTGGGTCGCGACTTAATGACCAAGGACAATTGTGGGTCCTGAGGCTCCACAGGTTGAGAACCACTGCAATAAAGTATATTTAGCTTTTCTTTTTCAGTAACAGACCTGTTAAAAAAAGAAAAAAGTCCAAGTACTTGACAATGAATCCCAAATTGCCAAGGTTAAACGCTCTTAGACAGTATGACCTCGGCATAGTCATAAACAGAACCGTCAGATCCACCTGTCGAGAGCTTCATACGCTGTTCGTGGAGGGTTTGGACCTTTCACCAGCGTTCCCTAATAATGACATACTGCTGAGCAGATAACACCAGGCTGTGTTGAAGCAACAATGTAGAAAGCACAAGCCCTGCTACATGTCCTCATTAATATGCCCGTAATACTTTAAAACGTCATTCTCTGAGCCGTGAATTCTGGTGGACAGGGGGGATTATTTTGTTAAATTAAAGGATAGATATTTATTGCGTTCTATTTTTATTTCTTTGTATTCATTTTATTTAATATACACTTGTTTTGGGACGTAGAGAACGAATATAAATTGTTGTAACAAAAAGGAAAACCTGTATGTCAGAATCTCGCTTTGCCCCTAGAGCTCCGTTACTGTATTGTATGCAAATTCAGCGAAGAATTGTGGGTGTAAATGCAAATTAATTTCACAATCTCCCACTCTTTTGCTTTAATTGTCCGCTAGGGCACAGGAACCGGCCATGCCAGTTTATGGAGTTTTGGGATATAGAAACAAAAAGCACTTTGTGCTGTAAGAAGAGCACAACATGGACCAGGAGGGGGTTGCTGTCATCGTCACTGGAATCTAGACGCACCCTTCACCTTTCCAACCTGGTGTTTAAGAGCTTTTCTGGGAAGCTACCACCCTACCTGAATAGACTGCTTCCCCCAGCAGCTCCCTCATCCTATAACCTCCGATCCAGGACCTGCACCTTACTTGCAATACCACAATACAAAAAGAAAGTGTCTCGATCCTCATTTTCCTACAGAGAACCACAATTATGGAATAACCTCCCAGACGCCATCAAATCTTCCCCTAGTCTAAAGTCCCTCAAGAGCTCCCTATTAACATACTTCAATACAGAATGCACCTGTAAACATGTAACATAGTGACTATATACAGAATGCACCTGTAAACATGTAGCATAGTGACTACAGAATGCACCTGTAAACATGTAACATAGTGACTATATACAGAATGCACCTGTAAACATGTAACACAGTGACTATATACAGAATGTACCTGTAAACATGTAACATAATGACTATATACAGAATGCACCTGTAAACATGTAACATAGTGACTATATACAGAATGCACCTGTAAACAGGGCTGGATTAACATAGGGGCAGAAGGAGCAGCAGCTCCAGGCCCATGCCTCAGAATAGGCCCAGAGAAAGGATAACTTTGTCTGCATTTGGACCCATGTATCTCCGACTCTATAGAGGCTACAGGGCCAAGTGACATATCACTGGAAAGGCCAGAGAATGGCCTTTCCAGTGATACCAAACATGACCAGGTTTTCCAAAAACAAAAAAAGAATATTTGCTTTTTCTTTTTCTTTCCAACAGTAATATTTTTCACTTTTCAATTATAAAGTAAACAATGATGCTGCACTAACTATCCATCACATTTCTCATGTCTCCAACAAGTGTTGAGGTAATGGCTGATGGTACAATCCATTGTTACGAATTGTTAGTTACATCAAAAACCTAAGACTGGGTCAGACGAGCGTAGTGTTCACGTCCGTGATTGCGCCTAAAAGTACGTCCGTGATAGCATGACAGAAAGCCCACCGGAGCCCGTTACACAAAGTACGTCCGCACTGAACTGCGGACGCACAATGGCCGCGGCCCACGGACGCAAGGCAGGCAAGAACGTACAACTCCTAGAACGGCCGCACAAAGTGCGCTGCGTCCGCGACGTCCTCATAGCTTTGTGTGTGAGTGATGGATCGTGGTCAGACGGACTGCATTTATACGTCCAGCATTTTTCACGACAAAATGGTTTTGCTTTTTATTTTATTTTCTCTCCTACATCCGTCAAAATATACGTCAGTGAATAAACGGACTGTGTGGCCACTACTGCGTCTTCCGTACTGACGTACGTCCGTGTACATGGACGTACAGTCTGTAGAAATCACGCTCGTCTGACCCTAGCCTAAACCGCTGCACTGCAGACAAGAGCACTGTGGGGAACTTTGGACCCCTGCCTCACTAATCTTTACACCTCACAAGGTCAAGTGAGGTGTCATTGGACAGGTCAGAGTCTGGCCTTTGCATTAATACCAGTCCTGACCATGTAAAATCTAAAAGAAAAAAACTATTTATTTACGTTTAGTTCCAAAGCGATGGCATTGTCCATTTGTCACGTATAAAATGAGCAATACCACTGCCATTACTCACCTTCTCATTTCCCACGCTGGGAGCAAGGTCAGTGTTTTATACATAGTCATATTATTCGCAAAAAACATGTTCCAAAATAAAAGGGAAGTATTTCATTTTTTAAAACAAAAAATTGTTTAAATTGTATATTTTCTCTGAAAAATGCAGTGACAGGTTCCCATTTCACTTTTTTTTTTTAACAAGAATGCCCTATAGAATATATAACCACAAAGGTTTGGATGATAAAATGGAGAAAAAAAATTACACTCTTTAAATGATTGAAATCTTAACGAAAAAATGAATCAAACAGCATCTGCCTGGTTAGATATACACGTATCTGCACTATTAAATAACCAAAAAACATGTTTTCATTTCACTAAATTACAAGAAAAGTCCACCAAAATATTCAGCTCCAGGCCCATAGAGATCTTAATCCGGGCATGCCTGTAAACATGTAACACTGTGACTATATGCAGAATGCACCTGTAAACATATAACATAGTGACTATATACAGAATGCACCTGTAAACATATAACATAGTGACTATATACAGAATGCACCTGTAAACATATAACATAGTGACTATATACAGAATGAACCTGTAAACATATAACATAGTGACTATATTCAGAATGCACCTGTAAACATGTAACATAGTGACTATATACAGAATGCACCTGTAAACATGTAACACTGTGACTATATGCAGAATGCGCCTGTAAACATGTAACACAGTGACTATATACAGAATGCACCTGTAAACATATAACATAGTGACTATATACAGAATGCACCTGTAAACATATAACATAGTGACTATATACAGAATGCACCTGTAAACATGTAGCATAGTGACTATATACAGAATGCACCTGTAAACATGTAACATAGTGACTATATACAGAATGCACCTGTAAACATGTAACACTGTGACTATATGCAGAATGCACCTGTAAACATGTAACATAGTGACTATATACAGAATGCATCTGTAAACATGTAACATAGTGACTATATACAGAATGCACCTGTAAATATGTAACATAGTGACTATATACAGAATGCATCTGTAAACATATAACATAGTGACTATATTTCCTACATATTTATTTTCTGTTAATCTGTATATTTGTGTTTTGTTTTTAATATCTTGCATTTTATTACTTTGTATTTCTGTAACATTTCAATGTTCTTGAACCCAGGACATACTTGAAAATGAGTGAAATCTCAATGTATCCTTCCTGGTAAAATAGTTTATAAATAAACAAATCTTCCCATTACTGATGGGCCACAGCTACCCTATATGGTCAATTCCCGCTTGAAAGCATGAGAGATGACATTTAGCAGTCTATTTTTATTTCTATTCTCGTGTGTGACAGTAAACACAGCACACACTTTTTACCCCTTCACTACCATGATTGTGTACGCAGAATCCGCAGTAGCAGACACAGCAGCCCATGTGTGACCGTGTTAGCATGATCTGGGGCTATGCTGTATAATTGAAAATGCATTTCATTTGCATTTGAGCTCCAGAAGGTGCCCCCAATGTTTCGGCACTGTGGGCCTGATGCCCGTGGTGCTAACACTTTTTAAAACCAGTTGGGGACTGTCTCTGATGGACTTTTCCCCAGCTGATAATGCATGGATCCCTGAACTGTAGTAACTCGTTTTGGCCAGCAGATGGCGACATCTCCCTGCCAAATAGGGTTTTACAGTAAGGAATACATTGGGAATATTCCAAATATGTCTTACTGTATAATTAATTAAAACTGATTTAAAAAAAACAACTGGTTCTTGTCAGTGTTTTTTTGGAAATCACTCGGTAGGGAAAGGGTTAATTGGACCATGTTGGACTATGTGTTTTAAATCTGCTGTAGGATAATCCCAGCTCCCTATATAATGATTATACCCTCTCAGTGATGCAGTCCCACTTACATGACCTGGGTCTGAACCTTCTCAGTAGGAATGTAAGGAAGAAACTGATAGCGGCCCCTGGTTGTTAAAGGCAGGGGGTCATATAGCAGCCTGGGTGGGCTTGCAACAAATAATGCATTCCTCCATTTGTATCAACTGTCACTCTTATGTCCACATCATATACTGTTTGTGTATTTTTTACATGCAGAGATATTTTCTTCATAAATATATCATGAAGAGAAGAAAAGGGGAAAAAAAGAAAGAACTAAAGAAAACCTATAGAGTGTTGAGATAGGTAATGTGTCAGTATTATTTTATATCACCATAACAGTTCATTTTGGGGAATTTTATAAGACACGAGAGTAAGGGTATGGAAATTAGAGGGAAAATTTAAATGAAAATAAACACTTACAGGGTAATTCAAAGATAATCGAAAAGTCACTGCACGTTCGGTGACTTTTCGTTCTCTTCAATTCGGTTCGTTTTGCCGATCCCATTTCGGCGACCCTGCGGTGTATTCAGCAAGCACCACAGGGCCGTCGAAGCGCAGGGAAAAGCTGCCAAAAACTCACCGCAAAAACCTGGCGAATGCACGCCGAAACTGGCAAAAACATCTGGATTAACCCGCCGAAAACACCGAGACCGCAGATAAGTGAAGTGAATAAATTAGATAAACAGTTTGCTTGAATGTTTGAAATGTGAAACACTGTTTGCAAAGAAACTACTGAGCGAAAATGTCTGAAATTTACATATAAGATCCAATGAATGATAATAAAAAGGGCTTTTACAGAAAAAATAAGTAAACTTAAATTTTTTTAAAAATAATCGGAATTTTTTAAAAAAAATCCAGAAAAATGCTTAAAATATCCTAAAAAATCTATAAATAAAGAGTTTATTAGATATTGAATTAAAATGGGAATATTTTTAACATTGAAGCCTATGGGATTTGCCTGAATAAACCTGCCGAATTAAACCACCGAATGGCAGGGCAATTCGGCAACTTTTCACTGCTGGTTTGTGTTCTCTGAATAGCCGAAGCATTGCTTTTTCATGGGGATTTCACTGCCCTCGAACAGGCACCGTATGTGCAGGCAATTCGCTAGGATTTGGCGAATTGTCTGCTCTCTGGATAGCCGAATGGCCAGGAAAGGTAACCGAACGCTGATTTTCAGCGTTCGGTTACCTTTCTCCAGCCATTCGTATCTCTTTGAATTACCCTGCTAGTGCAATATCACCAACTATTTCCAGTTTATGTCAAGAAGAATACGCTCAAGGGTGTATTCACCAAGCACCGAAATTGCGCAGCATTTCGGCTTACTTCTGCGATTCAATTTTGCAGAAAATACGTTGAATTCACTATTTAGCAAATGTTCACTGTATTTTGCCGAAATCGAAGTTGCCGAAGCAGTTGTTGGAAGCGGACGAAAACCGCCAATAACTGACAAATTGCACCGAACTGAAGGAAAAAAAAAAGTCTCCCATTCTCCTAAGGCTAGGGTCAGACGAACGTATTTTTCGCATCGTCCATAAAATAGTGCCTCCGAACACATGGACGTACTTTTTCACGGAATACGCGATAGCGGTCATACGATGCGCAATTTCGTGATTTCATACGGATCCAAACCAGGAAACTTTGGGTGTCTGGACGTTATGTTGGCCGGACATGAGCAGCGTCTGACGTCTCCTAATCACGCACACACGCTGCTATGCGGACGCAGCGCACTCTGTACGTCAGTACTAGCGGTTCGACGTTCTTGTGAAATGCGTTTGTTTGCCTCTTGCATTTAGCGGCCGAACTTTCGAGCAGCCGTACTTCGTGTGTGGGCCTGCGTTGGACGTCATTTGCTGCTACCACAGCCGTCATAAAGTACAGCTAAGGCTAGGGTCAGAGTGGGGCAGTCGGAACGCGCGTGCAGGCGCACTAAATCACGGCGGCAGTAGCAGCACATAACGGCCAATGACGGCCAATATACGCAGTACGTGCGTACAAAAGTGCGCCGACACCACGCAACCGGCAAATGAACGCATTTTTCTCAGAACGTGAAACCGCTGCTACAGACGTACAGAGTGCGCTGCGGCCGCATGGCAGCGTGTGTGCGTGATTAGGAGACGTCAGACGCTGCTAGTGTGATGCCTACATAACGTTCAAACAGCCGGATTTCCCTAGAATTGCGTTGGTGAGTACCTGCGACTGTGCGACTGTGGTCGTCTGACCACTTAAGCGTATTCCGTGAAAAAATGCGTGCGCACGCATCGACGTACATTTTGACGGTGGCCGCAGAAAATGCGCTCATCTGTCCCTAGCCTAAACGCACGTTCGCACTGCGTTCGTCTGACCCCAGCGTGATAGGAGTTTCAAATCAATAAAAATGTGTCCGAATAATAAAAAAGTTCCTTTAAGAATAATAAAAAGACCTGTTACAAAGTAAAAGTCTTTTAAAAATAAAAAATAAATTTTAAAAAATGGCTTTAAAAGATAAAAAGAATAAATGGCAGTTTAAAAAAAAGGGAAAAAATAAAAATGAAATTCCATTTATTACATTGAAACCTATTAGATTTGTCTGCATAAAGCCGGCGAATTGAAACAGGTCAGTTTAACCCTTTCACTGCTGAGGACGTGTGGGGAAAGTCCTCATTGACTCCTAAGGAAAGATAGGGGTGGAGATAGGGGGTTCCTTTGAACCCCGATATCTCCCGTCTGCTCGCAGCTAGCAGGGTCATGTTTGATATCAGTAGGAAGGCCAGAGCATGGCCTTTCCAATGATACCAAACATGACCACGTTTAAAATAAAGAAGAAAACTTAGACGTGAAATGGCTCAGCAGTGAAGGGGTTAAGATACTGGCTTCCTCAGCAAGTATATATATATATTATATATGTACGTTGGACTTGACAGCCAAGGTGCAGAGACAGTTTGATCAGCTTAGAGCAGTGATGGTGAACCTTGGCATCCCAGATGTTTCTCAACTACCTGTCCTTTGACGCTCAGTCAGCCATAAAGCTTGTAGAGCATCATAGGACAGGTAGTTCAGAAACATCTGAGGTGTCAAGGAGGATCACCATCAGTGGCTTAGATTTCTTTTTTTCTCCCTCAAGGAAGCCGAGCTGTATTGTAGCCATGTAGTAGTGCTTTTAGGCCAGCAGATGGCACCGTCTACCTGCAAATAGTGCACACAGTTTGAAAACGTGCTTTTCTGAGACTTCCAAGCACATTTTCATTGCATGTCTACTGCAAAGTGATTTTACATAAAACCAATGGTCCGCACGCTGGTTTTATGGAACATCATGTGGTAGTGAACGGGTTAATGATTTCCTGAGATAAATTAAACATTTTCGAGACGTCTGATAGCCATTTTATGCAGTGTTTGACAAAAGTACAATTTTCCTTTTTTTTTTTTTGTCTCCTAAATAGCTTAGGATTTATTTTTAATGATTACCAACAAAGAATACAGTTCAAAAGTTCTCCTGTACAGCCTCTACCTCATTAACTAATCTCCAGGCGAACGTTTTACGAATGATCACCTGGTCTGTAATCACAAGAAGCCACTAAACTGAAAAACAAACTCCAAAATCCAGGTCAACGTAACTGGAGTAGAAAAACAATGAACATTTGTTTTCGTGGCTGACCTGCCCAAAATCCTACATTTATTTAATTCATGATTTTACTCGATTTCACAGTACTGTGGACAAAATCAGTCTGTTGATGATGAGGACCATTAGACTAGTGCTGGTCAGGTTGTGCATGTGTCAGGTTCTGGCTTATGGAGTTTATGAATGCGGAACGAGCCTGTTGGGGAAAGCTTGAATTTGGAGAAGAGCGCGGCAAATAGAGAAAAAGGTGTCGGCATAAAGAGTGAAGGGGTAGTCCATAGAATCAGGAAACGTGGTAGAGGTCTAGGCCGGTAGCGGGCACACAGGGTTGATATCCGAAGCAGGCGGTCAGTGCAGGCGGCTGGTACCAGTGCGGTAACTCATAGTGTCACCCCCTCGAGTCCCACCCCAAGTTTTACACAAAATGATTTAAACTATTGTTACTCATATGCAGAACTCCCATATAACGCTAAATGTAAGACAATAGTAGAAACATTAATTCCTAGCAAAATTACACCATAATATTACCAGATCATATGAATACAAAGGAATTCAAATTTAAAACATTAGCACACATGGATATAAAATGCCCCAGCAGCTCACACATGGATATATATTGCCCCCAGCAGCTCACATATGGATATATATTGCCCCCAGCAGCTCACCCATGGATAAATATTGCTCCAGCAGCTCATCCATGGATATATATTGCCCCCAGCAGCTCATATATGGATATATATTGCCCCCAGCAGCTCACACATGGATGTATATATTGTTCCAGCAGCTCATCCATGGATATATATTGCCCCCAGCAGCTCACATATGGATATATATTGCCCCCAGCAGCTCACCCATGGATATATATTGCCCCAGCAGCTCACCCATGGATATATATTGCCCCCAGCAGCTCAAACATGGATATATATATTGCCCCCAGCAGCTCAAACATGGATATATTGCCCCAGCAGCTCACACATGGATATATATTGCCCCCAGCAGCTCACCCATGGATATATATTGCCCTAGCAGCTCACCCATGGATATATATTGCCACCAGCAGCTCAAACATGAATACATATGTTGCCCCCAGCAGCTCACACATGGATGTATATATTGCCCCAGCAGCTGACACATGGATATATATATTGCCCCAGCAGCTCACACATGGATATATATATTGCCCCCCAGCAGCTCACACATGGATATATATTGCCCCAAGCTCACACATGAAAATAAATTGCCCCCAGCTCACACATGGAAATATAATGCCCCAGCTCACACATGGAAATATATTGCCCTAGCTCACACATGGATATAATTGCCCCCAGCTCACACATGGTTTTATATTGCCCCCCAGCTCACACATGGAAATATATTGCCCCCAGCTCCCACATGGATATATATTGCCCCCAGCTCACCTCTCCTCTGCCAGGCCCATCCTGCAAAATATTGCAGACCGCCGCGTGCTACCTACGAGCGGCCGCCGGCTTGAAACTCTGCCGCTCACGTGGGTTCCACCAGCCAGCTGTGATCTCGCGAGATCACGCGGCTGGCTGGTGGAACCCAAGTGAGCGGCAGAGTTTCAAGCCGGCGGCCGCTTGTAGGAAGCATACGACGGCCGGCAATATTTTGCAGGAGGGGCCTGGCAGAGGAGAGGTCCACGACGCCAGCCAAAACCGGGCCCCCACTGACCCGCGGGCCCTCGGGCAGTGCCCGAGTGCCCGATGGGTCAGTTCGCCCCTGGAAAGGAGCCCCCCCTGCAGTGGGCACCTTTCTATAAAATTCTAAAATAAAAAAATGTTAAAAGAAATTGTTAAAAAAATAAAATAATTATATTTTAAAATTCGGTTTACTTTAGTTTTGTTTACATCCATCTGTGGTCGGCACCTTTCTCACCTTTCTCTATAAAAGTAAAAAAAAATTGTATAATTTAATAATTTTTTGTTCGCTCCAAAAAAATTTTAAAAAACATTTCCCTGATTTTTTGCACTTTTTTTGGGGGGGGGGGTGCGCCAGATTTTTCTGGTTACTGGCTCCTGAGATGTTAATCTGGGCCAGTAAAGGCAGAGATCCTTAGATATCTGACAAGTAGGCAAGTATAGGAAAAAATAGAACAGAGCTGAACCTCTGCGGTGTTTTTAAAGGGCCACTACCACCAAAAAAATGAAATGTCCTTATTGTTTTTATTTTATGTTGCTGATATCTTACATGTGCTTTGTTTATCTCTTGTATGTTTAGCTAAGAAAATATTTTACTCTATCAGTGTTATTCAGAGAGAGGTGAAAAGCAGGAGAACTGAAAATTCTAGGTCAAAATAGCTAAACCAGAAAAATTCTCCCATTCATCTCACTTTCCAAATCAGCTATTTGGTCTAGATTGTTCATTCTCCTGGCAATTCTCCTGGTTTTGACCTCTCTCTTAATAACCCTGTATATGAGTCACTGGGTGCATCCATTGTGTGATTTTTTTTGTTGTAGACTGCCCCCCAAGGTATCTTTCCATCACTTGCTTCTCACTGTGTGGCTTTGGCCATAGAATGGAGTGAATGGGTCAGTCACCGACTCACATCATTGTATTGTGTGGGATGTATTCAAAGGACATCACCAGGCAGATTAGAAGTCTTTTAAGCTCCCTGTCTTATCTCATTCAGTTGCCATCTCTTATCTCAAATAGCCTGGAGAACAATAGCCTTGTGCTGCCTTTTCTAAACATTCCCTCCTCCACTCCATTGGCTGTTAAATACTGTAGAAGATAAACCAGAGCTGTAAAATAAAACTCACCATAAGATTTCGGTAAATGTTGCATCGTGAGAAATATTTCACATAATGGAAACAGGAGATAAAAACCTACATTTATTTTTCCTTTTTTTACATGAAATTACTTCAAACAAAGAAAAAAGAAAACCAGCAGCATTTGTTTTATAATGTGTTTTTATTTGTAACACACGAGAAATGTAGTTATAGCTTATGTAAGAGGTAGTGTCCCTTTAATAAGTTAAACAAAAACTGCTGCATCAGGGTGAATCTAAAAGTAGCAGATAACTTCGAATGAGCTTGCGAGCTGCCAGAGCTGTATGGTTTGAGTTATGGAGCACAGGCTGGAGCATTCCAGGGATGTACTCTATAACATGGGTTACGAGGCAGACATCCATAAGAGATTTTTATTGTCACATGTGAGGCACACTCAGTGCTGTTTTCAGAAGGTCCTGTCTGTAGTCACCGATCATCTGATTCAGCACAAGCTTTCGGTAAACTCATGAATCATTTATTATATTATTATTTATTATTGTTTTTATTATTATTATAGTATTTGTTTTTCTTCATTGAGTGAATCCATTCTAGAAAGAATCCTGGCACAAGTTCTCCGAGCGAGGAGGTGATGCTGCTGCCTTGTTACAAATAACCCTGTTTGATACAACTTTAGGCTAGGGTCAGACGAACGCATTTTTCGCGTTGTCTGTGAAAAAGTGTGTTCGAACGAATGGACGCATTTTTTCACGTAATACGCGATAGCGGTCATACGATGCGCCTTTCCGTCCGTGATTTTGTACGGATCATCAATAAAACACTTTTTGTGTCTGGACGTTATGTTGGCCGGATGTGTGCAGCGTCTGACGTCTCCCAATCACGCGCACACGCCGCTATGCGGACGCAGCGCACTCTGTACGTCCGTACTAGCAGTTTGACGTTCTAGAAAAAATGCGTTCGTTTGCCACTTGCGTTGCGCGGACGAACATTCGTGCGGCAGTACTTCGTTTGTTCCCCGGCATTGGACGTCATTTGCTGCTAGCACGGCCGTGATTTCGTGCGTCTAAACGCACGTTAAAACTGCTTTCGTCTGACCTTAGCCTTATACAGTTTAAATGTATGATACAAAAATATAATTTTGTTCCCATGTCATGTGACATGACAACACCGGAAAATAAAAGGACGAGAGTATATCAACAAAGAGCTCCTTGTATGACAGAAATAAAGGGACTCTCTAGGGGGTCTATTAACTTAATCGTGCAAACGATAACGCGTGCGCAAAAACGCATTAACGCGAGGGGAAAAACCCTTTGCGCAGAAAGTCGTACTACAATGTCCGTGCAAAAAAATGCGCGTTAACGTCTACCGCTGGTGAACCTGCGCGAGCCCTTTGCGAGCGTAATGTATGTTGCGCGTCCTATACTTAACATTGTGAGCACAAATGCGTTTGTGCGCTGGTACGCGGATGGTATTACAATCTATGCGCAAAATTTAACGGAGAGCGTTTGCGTGCATAATCTTAACGTCTTTTAAAAGCTGGTGTTAATGGCAAATCTGAACGTCCTGGCCGAAACCAAATACACCAGCCCGAAAAAAAACAATACAGCACAGTATAGTTACACATTCTACACATACCCAAACCAATAAAATAGAGAGGTTGTGCGTGTTTTTATTATTGCTGCAGCATATATACTCAGATTTATTTTGACAGGCGCAAAAACTGAACGGGAGACAATTGTGGTTCTTAATTCTGATTGGCTAAGGCTGGGGTCAGACTAACGCATTTTTAACGTGCGTTTAGGTGCACTTAATCACGGCTGCAGTAGCAGCAAATGACGCGCATTGATGGCCAATATACGAAGTACAGCCGCATGAAAGTCCGGCCGCGCAACGCAAGTTGAAAATTAACACATTTTTTCGAGAACGCAGAACCGCTAGTACGGACGTACTGAGTGCGCTGCGGCGGCATAGCGGCGTGTGTGCGTGATTAGGAGACGTCAGACGCTGCTAATGTCCAGCCTACATAACGTCCAGATGCAAAAAGAGTTTTATTGATGATCCGTACAAAATCACGCCCGAAAATGCACATTGTCTGACCCTTTTTGCGCATTCCGTGAAAAAATTCGTCAATGTGTTCGGACGCACTTTTTGAGGGTCGCTGCGTATAATGCGTTCGTTTGACCCTAGCCTGAATCGCGTGAAAAAACAGTCCACCCACCGATTTCTGCGCACAGCGTTAATGCGTGCACGTTTTTGGCCGTCCTTTTTACGCGCGTTATTTTTTGACGGATGGAAAAATGCGCTTGGATTTTAATACCATCATTAATTTACGCGCGTTAACGTTTAACGCTGCGAGCAAAAAATATAGCGCTGCACGTGCGCTTTTGCGCGAAGCAGTTTAGCCCTACATAGGGTGACCATGCAATCTTATTTGATTGGTCATACTGCTGTGAGCTCCCTCTTCTGAGAAGGGTCTCAGAGGGCTAATTCAGCTACCCAAATGCAGAGGCTTAGCCCCGCCCATAACCTCAGCTCCGGGAGTCTTCAACTCAGGTTTCAGGGCTTGGGGCCTATACTGATACATTACCCTTTTTTAAATTTTCTGGTCAATTACAATTTTATAATGACTATTTTATGAATTTTTGTTATATTTTGATTGGGATGGGCACCGAGTAGCCAATCAAAATCCAGCTTAATATTTTTTAATGAATGTTTCTGTCTTGCAGATAAATATTTTCATGTATTCTCACAGAGTTTTTTCTTATAAGCATCTTATAAATATCTCTGCGTGCCCCTCTGTTGCGTCTGATTCCCAGTGATGTTTGGTTCATCCAGAAAACGCATGAGCTGCCAATCAAATCGCATGCGAGAGAATAACTGAAAAATTAACAAATACACCATTTAAATATGGCTTCATCCTAAAAAGCCATCCGGCTGCAGGAACTAGGGATGTGCATTTCGGAATTTCAGAATTTTCACGAAATTTCCTGATTCGTGGATTCGGATTCAGCCATTTTCCGAATCGGATCGGATCCGAAAACGGCAGATCTGAAAAAATTTCCGAGCCAAAAGGAAAACTT